>WBMY01011644.1:6812-24154 GCA_013397315.1 Donacobius atricapilla
TTTTTTGCCTCAGGAAAATGCGTACCCCCGAGATCTTCTGGCAGCTGGAGCAGATAAGGGAAACTCCTGGCGAGATAAGGATCTGCCAGAATCAGGGGGTGGTTTTGTGCTTTGCTGATGACACAAGGAGATAAAGACGCGCACGGTGCAGTGCTTTTGTGGGGTTTCAGGCTACTTATAAAACACGGACGCAAATCCTGCTTCGATTTAATGCGTAAATAAATTAAACAGAGCCAAAGGAGTCCCAAATGAGGGGGAAACGAAGTGAAAGGCTGAGGGAACTGGGATTTTCCAGCCTGGAGAAGCTTCTGGGGTGGCCTAAAAGGGACCTTCCAGGACCTAAGGAGGAGCTGTAGGAAACACGGGGAGAGACTTTTTGGAAAGATCTGGAGTGACAGGACAAGGGGGAATGGATTCAAATTGCCAGGAGAGAGGTTCAGAGGGGATGTTGGGAGGGAATTCTCCCCTGCGAGGGCGGTGAGGCCCCGGCTGCGCGATTCTGTGGCTGCCCCATCCCGGGAATTGCCCAGGTCCCGGCTGAAGCAACCTGGGACAGCGCGAGGTGTCCCTGCCCATGGCCTGGAGGATCTCCCAGGCTCTTCCAACCCCGTCCTGTGATTCCATGACCACCCGTGAGCTCCTCGTTGCGGATTTAAAGGAGTTCCCCCTGCACACAGAGCTCAGCGCGTACAGGAAACCCCTGCTCATCTTTGGCCGCCACCTTTGCTGTAATTCAGCAAAGGTAAATTCACCGGAATGGTAAATTCATGAGTAAAACAGCCCCGTGGAAGGCTCCCCACGGGGGCTTTCCCCCTCCGGGCAGGGTTTGCTCCGTGTTTTTGCGGCCTCCTGCAGAGCAGGGAGCTTTGGCCAGCTCGGGGTGGGTGAGGACAGCACAAGCCCGACACGAGGATTTTCAGTGATGCAACAGAGTTTTAATGAGAACGAAAAGCGCACAAACAACAGGCTGAACATCAGGACTGTAAATGCAGGCAGAGCCTGAACCACACTTCAGTCTGTCACTGCACCCGGCCCCAGGGGCGATAAGGAAGATAAAGAGGCGTGGAACAGCGTGGAGGCATCGGGAAGGAATTGCAAGGGAAGGAAAAAAAATCCGCATTTCTGCTTTGCCCTTCTCGGTCCGGGTGGGCTCAGCAGGAGCCGCAGAAGCCGCGGCCGTAGCGGCCGTACCAGGAGGAGTAGGGGCTGCAATAGCCGGAGCCAAAGGCTCTGCCAGAGCCGTACAGGCCCCGGTACCCCCCGCACCAGCCCAGGCCCCCGTAGCCCAGGGAGCCGTAGCCCCCGTAGCCATAGAGACCCCCATAGAGCCCCCCATAGCCCCCGTAGCCATAGGGACCCCCATAGAGCCCCCCATAGCCAAATCCCCCGTAGCCATAGAGCCCCCCATAGCCCAGGGAGCCGTAGCCCCCGTGGGAGGCCCCGGAGGCGGCGAGGACGGGCGCTCCAGCGGATCCCACCACGGAATCCTGCGGGAAGGAGCTGAGGATGGGCCCGGGCAAGGTGACCACCACGGCGGGGGGCTGGATCACGGCGGTGGAGTCGGGGCACTGCCGCACGCAGGGCTCGTTCCCGCTGTCGGCCAGGGGCTGGGGGCGCAGCACGCCGCAGGCAGAGGAGGGGTACAGGTCGTAGCAGGACATCTTGCGGGGTGTTCCGAGGTCAGGAGACACTGAGGAGGGAGGAAAAGGCAGAAATTCAGCGGTTAAAACGTTTGGCAGCTCAACGCGTGTTCAGTTCTTATGTCTCAAGCCTTGGCCATCCTTCCTTCTCATCAGGGTTTTCGGAAATCGCTCACACTCTGTTGTCTCTCCTGGGGTCTCATTCCCAATTTTTTGTGCTTCATTCCCATCTAAAAGGAGCTCTTGGTTCCACCCCGCTGCCAAACCATGCACGGACAGCATCTGACCTCCGTAAATTCATTCCACCATGGTTTGTGGCCACTCCGACAACGGCAGCCCTTTCCAGGGAGAAATTCCTCCTGGGCCCAACTTGGACCTCCTGTCAGGGAGCCGTGGAGAGCCAGAAATTCCCCCCCGAGCCTCCTTTTCTCCAGGCTGAGACCCTCCAGCTCCCTCCTCTTAGGACTGACTGACCCTCCTGCTTCTACCAAACCCACACAGACAAATTCTGGGAACTTTCATGATATAACCCATAAAAAGTTCTTATTGCTGAACAAACCTTCTGCAAGGTTTTGGAAGCTGCCTTGGTAATTTTTCTGGCTTCTACTAGCAAGAAACAACAATTTTACCATTTCAAACTCACGAACAGAAACAAAACCATCACAGAATAATCCAGCTATGAAGAATCTTAGAATCCTTATGGACGATCCCATAACCGTGATTAAGACCAGCAGAAAAGAGAGACCGGGATTTTCTAAGGGAAAATCCTGAGGGAAGAGAATCCCTTGGGATGGAGCTTACCTTTCTCACGGAGGCGAGTGGAGCGAGGAAGGCGAAGTGAGGAGCCCTGGGTTGGGAGAGCTTTTATACCATTCCCGAGATCCCAGGGATCATCTAAGGTGCAATTTGGGGATGTGCATAATTGGGGCAAGCCCCAAATGAACGCCACACGCAGGTCCTCAGAGTTCTGCTGACTCCCTGTTTGTTTTCCGGCCCCAAGTCTCGTGAAACGCGACGGGGGCGTTTCGTCACGGAACCCTCTTTCATCTGGAATGCTGGCAGGTCATCCTCGCCCTTGTGGCTGTTATCATCCCAGTCACAGCCCCGGAGTTGCGGCAGGAATTATCCCAATGCTCTCCCGGAGCTTCTCCGTCCTTAATGGCAGAATGGCTTGGGGTCGCCTTCGTAATTTCTTCCATTTAAAAAAAAAAATATTACACCGGGAGATAAAATGGTTTAGAGTGGCTTTGGGGTGGTCATTTTTATCATTTATCGGTCTCCACTGCCCAATGGGAGGGCAACATGGAACCCAAGGGAAGGCGTGGAAAGCACCCTGCGGTCCTTAAACGGCTTTTGTTACAGAATCTTGGGATTATTTGGGTTGGAAAAGCCATCCGAGACCATCGAGTCCCAGCTGTGACCGACCCCCCAAACCGAGGCCATTCCCTGTTTTCCTGTCCCTTGTTCCCCGGGAGCGCAGCCCCATTCCTGGAATTGTTTTGAATAAAACACGGCTCACGAAATTCCATGTTTTATTCAGGATTTTTTTTATTTTGACCTCTTTTTCACTGGGAGAAGAACCTGAAGGGGAACAACCCCCCGGTGCCCGGCCTTGAACTGTTGATACCAAGGTCACAAATATCTTGACTGAGGTGTTTGAACGTGATGTCATTCCATAATTGCGAGGCACCTAAATCCAGCTCCCTGCCTTTAATCTACAGGATTTGCAGGGACTTGCTCCCTGGAAGCTTGAAAAGATTATTGCCCAAAACCCCCCTGTGCCCCCCGAAGGCTGAGAACCCCACCTCACCATTTAGGGATCATCCACGGCGTGGAGTCTGCAAAATTAAAACGGCCCGTCCACAGGCGAGGCGAGAGGGAGCCTGTGTGTCACACATCCCCAATTCCTGGTCGCTCCCTCATCCCAGAAACCTCCAGCTCAGCCCCGTTCGGGATTTATGACTTGTGTATCACAGGGGCTCGTGAATTCCTAAGGACCCGGGACCATAACTCAAAGCACTTCCGTCACATTTCGACTTTTGCGCCGGAGAATCCGTTTTTCCTGCAAAATCCCACTTTTCCTGCAAAATCCCACTTTTCCTGCAAAATCCCACTTTTCCTGCAAAATCCCACGTTTCCTCAGGCCTGCTCAATGTGCTCAGGTACCGTTTTTCCCCGGACAACATCGGACCATCAACACCTGGGAAAAGCCTCCTCAGGACCTCCAACCCCTTCGTGGCTTCAGTCAACTCCGTGAATTCCTTCCTTGTTTATCTCCCAAACCCAAACAAGGCTGAGGAAGACAAAGGTTCCTCTCTGTCTCCTCCGCAGAGCTCTTTGGACTCGGCCAAAATTGAGGATTTCACTGTTTTTTCATGCTCAGGATTAAATTCCTGTGTAATTCGCGATTCCGACAAGCCTATGAGCCACTCTCCGGGTGTTCAGCTAATGCCAAGAGGAGCTGGCTCGGTGATTCCTGATGCAGCTCCAGGGAAGTGCCAGGAGTAATGCCGGGTATTAATTTCACCCCCCTCACAAAGTCGTCACAAGATGAAAGAATTCTCCATAATCTCAGGTGACGTTTGGGTCATTACTACAAACAAATTTGAAAGGCCTCATAAACGCCAATAACCAGCCCAAGAGTTTCATCACCGCGACGGTTGCACGAGTTTGAAATTGCAAGAGATGCTGATCTGGTACCTCCAGCTGATATAAAAGCTCCTCTGCCTTCTTGCTCCTCCAGACGCTTCCCTTGACTTCTTGTAGACTCGGGTAAGTCTGAATCTCCTCCGTTGCTCTCCGCGCATTTCTCGTCGTTGGTTTCAACTGGAGTTGACGTCCAACATCCTTTCCGCGGGGTGAATCTGCACGGGCGTGGGGAAGATCGGGGATTTTTCTGTCTCAGAGGGGTGGCAGACGCCACTTTTTGGTGTGTGGAGCCCCGTGGAGTTCTTGGTGTTGGGAACACCGGACCATGGAGCGACCGGACAGTGCCCTGAGTTAGCTGAGGGGCCTGGATCCCGTCCCTGATGGAGCCGGGCTGCGAGAGCTGCGAACGCTCAGCCTGGAAGAGAGGAGGTTGTGCGGAGACCTCACAGCACCTGCCAGGACCTGCCGGGGCTCCAGGGAAGCTGCAGAGGGATTTTTCCTCAGGACACGGGGCATGGGGGTCAGGGTGACAGAGAGGAAATTTAGTTTGGGTATTTGGAAGAAATATTCTGCTGTGGAGGTGGGGAGGTCCTGGCACTGGATATTCCACGGATTCTCCATCCCTGGGAGTGTCCAAAGTCAGGTGGGACAGGGCTTGGAGCAAGCTGGGACAGTGGGAGGTGTCCAGGGGACAGGGATGATCTTTAAGGTCTCTTCTAACCCAGGCAATTCCAAGGTCCTCTGGTTTAGTTCTAAATAATCCTGCCAAGAGCAGGGAGCTGGGCTTGAGCCCTTGGAGTCACTTCCAGCTCGAGGAAGCCCGTGAGTCTCTGATCCTCATTCTCATCCATTTAACCCATCTCGACGTTTGCACAAAAGGTTCGAGGCTTGGCAAGGGTGTCACCCCTGTCTTTATTCACAGGCGATAAAGTCGTTTCTGTCCCGCTACCAAAAATCCTCAGGCTCTCCTTCACCTTCTTGCTTCCGAGCTCCTCCTCAAAACTCTGTTAAGGATTTACAGAACATCGTTAGAGATTTGTTCTTCATTGTCTTGTCAAATGCTTTTCTGGGAGAGCCAGGCGCTCACAATCCTATAATCTGTTGTTCCCTCGACTCTCAGCAGAACTGGGATGAGTGGGAAGATGAAGCTACTGTAATTAAGTTCTGTATAAGCTCCATCTCGTGCAAACCTGCTGAACCCAAATCCGAGTTTTCCTAATGACTCACCCAATGACCTTGGACAAAGTCACTTTGCTCTCCCAGCTTTTGCTTCTCAGTTTTCAGTTCAGTGTGGAGAAATAAGTCAGAGTTCTTTGCAGGACGTCGCGAGAGGCGAGGTTTTCAGAGCATTCCCCACTGCTTTTGTGTGAGGACACCCTTTGGAGGCCTTTTTGAAAAAAACCCCACACTTTTTGGAAAAAGAAACCACTGAGATTGCAACGTGGGGTGGGGAATAATCAGAACATTCCACTCGCTATTTTAATGTGAATCGCTGAAATCTTGAATTTTTGTCTCCTTTTTCAGCCTGCGCTGACCTCGGAACACCCCGCAAGATGTCCTGCTACGACCTGTACCCCTCCTCTGCCTGCGGCGTGCTGCGCCCCCAGCCCCTGGCCGACAGCGGGAACGAGCCCTGCGTGCGGCAGTGCCCCGACTCCACCACCGTGATCCAGCCCCCCGCCGTGGTGGTCACCTTGCCCGGGCCCATCCTCAGCTCCTTCCCGCAGGATTCCGTGGTGGGATCCGCTGGAGCGCCCGTCCTGGCCGCCTCCGGGGCCTCCCACGGGGGCTACGGCTCCCTGGGCTATGGGGGGCTCTATGGCTACGGGGGATTTGGCTATGGGGGGCTCTATGGGGGTCCCTATGGCTACGGGGGCTATGGGGGGCTCTATGGGGGTCTCTATGGCTACGGGGGCTACGGCTCCCTGGGCTACGGNATGCGGGTCGCTGTGACTCCGGGGGCTACGGCTCCCTGGGCTACGGGGGCCTGGGCTGGTGCGGGGGGTACCGGGGCCTGTACGGCTCTGGCAGAGCCTTTGGCTCCGGCTATTGCAGCCCCTACTCCTCCTGGTACGGCCGCTACGGCCGCGGCTTCTGCGGCTCCTGCTGAGCCCACCCGGACCGAGAAGGGCAAAGCAGAAATGCGGATTTTTTTTCCTTCCCTTGCAATTCCTTCCCGATGCCTCCACGCTGTTCCACGCCTCTTTATCTTCCTTATCGCCCCTGGGGCCGGGTGCAGTGACAGACTGAAGTGTGGTTCAGGCTCTGCCTGCATTTACAGTCCTGATGTTCAGCCTGTTGTTTGTGCGCTTTTCGTTCTCATTAAAACTCTGTTGCATCACTGAAAATCCTCGTGTCGGGCTTGTGCTGTCCTCACCCACCCCGAGCTGGCCAAAGCTCCCTGCTCTGCAGGAGGCCGCAAAAACACAGAGCAAACCCTGCCCGGAGGGGAAAGCCCCCGTGGGGAGCCTTCCACGGGGCTGTTTTACTCATGAATTTACCATTCCGGTGAATTTACCTTTGCTGAATTACAGCAAAGGTGGCGGCCAAAGATGAGCAGGGGTTTCCTGTACGCGCTGAGCTCTGTGTGCAGGGGGAACTCCTTTAAATCCGCAACGAGGAGCTCACGGGTGGTCATGGAATCACAGGACGGGGTTGGAAGAGCCTGGGAGATCCTCCAGGCCATGGGCAGGGACACCTCGCGCTGTCCCAGGTTGCTTCAGCCGGGACCTGGGCAATTCCCGGGATGGGGCAGCCACGGAATCGCCCAGCCGGGGCCTCACCGCCCTCGCAGGGGAGAATTCCCTCCCAACATCCCCTCTGAACCTCCCTCCTGGCAGTTTGAATCCATTCCCCCTTGTCCTGTCACTCCAGACCTTTCCAAAAAGTCTCTCCCGTGTTTCCTAAGGCCCCCTTTGAAATATCCCGGAGTGAGGAAGAACCGGCAGCGGACGGAGACGATCCCGGAGCCAGGGGAGGTGTTGTGACCACGGGCACCCCACTCCAGTGGAGCTGCAGGCACACACCTCCTCCTTCACCTTCTGTGCATCGTCTTCTGGGCTTGTTTTCTTTTTTCTCCCCATCCATGCGTGTGTAATATGTAGGATAAAACGATTTGTGTTCTTCCGAAACGCGACTTCACCGTCTGGCTGAAAAAGGGCAAGCACGGGAAGGAGCTGCCTGTGATCTGATAATCTTCATGTTCTGCCCATGCTTCTCTGTGAATGTTTTTTCTCTCATTAAAGCGATTCTGTTCTGAAAAAAAAAAAAAAAACNAAAAAAAAAAAAAAAAAAAAAACCCCAAAAAAACCCCCAGCAAACAACAAAAAAAACCAAACAGAGTTTTAGTTTTAATTTCTCTGGCTGTGGGTTTGCAACACTTCTCTCTGTATGGGGGGGAAATTAAGATCCTTACAGTCGGCTGAGGTTCAGGCTTTGAAACCACCTGGAATGTCACAGCCTGGAGCGAAGTCAGTCACTGTTCCTTGATCCTGAACTTGGGAGCAGGAATCCTCCCTCCCCAGCTCTCCTGGGCCACAAAAATAACATCACAGAGTCACGGACTCATGGAATGGCTTGGATTGAAAGGACCCTAAAGGTCTTCTCCTTCCACCCCTCACCGTGGGCTGGGACACCTCCCACTAGACCGGGTGGCTCCAGCATTTGGGCACTTCCAGGGGTGGGGCAGCCAGAAATTCCCTGGAAAACCTGTGCCAGGGGCTACCCGCCCTCACAGGGAAAGATTTCTTCCCAATATCCAACCTCAATTTGCCCTCTGGCAGTTTGAGTCCATTCTCCCTCTTCTTGTCACTCCACTTCCCAAGGAAAAAGTCCCTCTCCAGCTTCCCTGTAGATCCTGGAGGGTGGAATCTCCAGAGAGCACAGAAGAAGGTGGGATTTGCTCACAGGTTAAGATATTTTCTACCTTTTAATTTTTCAAGGTGCCATTTCCCCAGGTTCCCTCTGCTCCAGCTTTTCTTGCCGGTGTGGATGAATCCCTGAAGGAGCTGTTTTTTCCGTCAAAACCCATCCAGCGCGTTGCATTTCATGATTATACAGAAAGATTTCAGATTTCAAAGTTCCATTCTGCGGCCCAGAAAACTTTATTTAAAGATCTGGCAGGAAATTGATTTCACTTCCTGCCGAGGTTATTCCTGAGGACAGAAATCAAACACTTCACTGAGGAAATATCGAGTCAGAACCTGAAGCCCAAAGAAATGGAAGTTTCACCTGGGAGAAATTAATATTGAAATCCAATTTCCCCTGGGGTTTTTTGTTTTTTTTTTTTTTTTTTTTTTTTTGGGCAGCACGTTCATCTCCATAGGTTGGGAACAAAAAAAAAAATTGGATGAACTTGGGCCAGTGGGAGCTGCCCCTGCCCATGGCAGGGTGTGGAGTGAGATGAGTTTTAAGGTCCCTCCCAACCCAAACCATTCCATGATTCCAGGATATTTTAGGCTGTTACTGACACCTGCACAGGTGAGGCTTCTCCAAAGGCAAATAACAACGGTGAAAACAGGATGGAAAAAACACCAGAACGTGTCAGCTTTGATGCAATAAACTTTTAATGACAGCAGGCAAAGAAATGCATTTCAGAGTCTCCAAGAAGCAAGAAACTCTTCTCCAGCCAGAGGCACATTCACAGGTGACTGATGCGGGTTCTCTTCCAAACCCCAGCCGTTGATGTGAACAAGCAGGACCCATTTTGAGCCCTTTTGTTCCGTATTTGCCCCGGGCAGCGCAGAAATGGGGCGGGAGAAGCTTTATGGCAGAAGCTGAGAGAGGAGCAATTCAAAAGAAGGGCTGAACAGCTACAAATCCGTGGTCTTGGGACGCAGCAGCGGTGGTTCCGAGCTCTTCGGCCGCGAAACCATCACACTTCATCAGCTGGCGAGACCTCGCTCGGGATTTTTTCCCCGCTGGGGTTCAGCAGGAGCCGCAGCTGCCGCGGAAGGAGCGGGACGACCAAGGGCCGCAGGAGCCAAAGGATCTCCCGGAGCCATAGAGACCCCGGGAGCTGCCACAGGCCCCCAGACCCCCATAGCCCAGCCAGGAGCCCCCATAGCCACAGAGACCCCCGTAACCCCTAGAGCCAAATCCC
The DNA here is from genome assembly GCA_013397315.1 of Donacobius atricapilla. Taxonomy (NCBI): domain Eukaryota; kingdom Metazoa; phylum Chordata; class Aves; order Passeriformes; family Mimidae; genus Donacobius; species Donacobius atricapilla. The sequence goes on from WBMY01011644.1 coordinate 16,203, forward strand.
CCATAGCCCAGGGACCCCCCATAGCCCCCGCAGCCATACAGACCCCCATAGCCCAGGGATCCGTAGCCCCCATAGCCCAAGGATCCAAATCCCCCATAGCCCAGGGAGCCAAATCCCCCATAGCCATAGAGCCCCCCATAGCCCAGGGATCCGGATCCCCCGTGGGAGGCCCCGGAGGCGGCCAGGACGGGCGCTCCAGCGGATCCCACCACGGAATCCTGCGGGAAGGAGCTGAGGATGGGCCCGGGCAAGGTGACCACCACGGCGGGGGGCTGGATCACGGCGGTGGAGTCGGGGCACTGCCGCACGCAGGGCTCGTTCCCGCTGTCGGCCACGGGCTGGGGCCGGAGGAGGCCGGAGCCGGCGGTGGAGCACAGGTCGTAGCAGGACATCTCAGAGGGGTTTGGAGGTTAATCTGTAGGAGGGGTGGATTTATATTAATTTTAAAAGGATGGTAAACTTCAGGCAGCGCCGAAGCGGGGCATCAGTAGTAAATTTGGGAATTGTGATTCCTACTCCTGTTTTTCCTATCACTGTGGTCTCCAGCCTACTCTTGACTTCAGTCCAACACTCAGCCCACCACATCTGTAATCTTCAGCTGTATCTTTGAATTTCCATTTTTTCAGCATTAAATTCCTCTTAGCTGAAGATTCCTACTCCGATTTTATCTTTCCTGTTACAAACCCCCCAAAACTCTACCAAATACAGGTAATCCTTTATCTCCCGAAATACAGGCAAGGCACCCTTTGCAGTGCTAAAATAACAAAAGTTTGGGGTCCAATGCCACTCAATGAACTCCTCTCCCACGAGACCTGGAGAGGAAGGAGAAATTAAACACCAAACACCCTGCAGAGCAGCGGCAGCGCGAACACGACCGGATTTCTCGACACGATTTCTTCCCAGCTGAAGTTCAGTTGAGAGAATTTTGAGCGAGAAGTGACTTACCTGTTTGACAAAGGCAGGAGAGGCGAGAGAAGACGATGGAAGGGCCTGGTGCAGACACCTTTTATAGAGCTCCCTGCCTGCCCAGAGGGCACCGGGCGCCTGATGCGCCAGTCCATAATTAGGTCCCAACCCCAAATTGCAGGAACACATAATTCCTCAAAGCGCTGAAATTGCCTTCGCTTATTGCTGGTGCGCTTCAAACCCACACACATTCCACCCCAGACCTCCATTGTCTCCGGGCTTTGCGGCGGGGAATTATTTTTTTACGATCCCACTGCTTTCCTTGGCGTTAGGGGAGGAAATAAAGATGAGCTGGTTTATTTACGAGTCCTCCATGATTAGGGTGATTGAAGGACGCTCACGGTTCCATCCAGGTAAAGGTCATGGAGTGTGATCAACAGGAGGCGCGGAGCCAACGGAGTTTCCTTTGGGAGCTCGAATGAGGGCTGGGGACAAATAACAAAGGGAAAAAAAATTGCTTCTGCTGGCTCAGCGTTCCTCCCTCCACCTGCTCGGGGCCAGGCAAACACAACAAATAATCAGGAGCATCTCTGGATGGACTTTCTGTCACAAAATGTCATCATGGGACGGTTTGGGCTGGAAAAGACCTCAAGGATCATCCGGTGGCACCCCCTGACTTGGGCAGGGACACCTCCCATGGTCCCAGGTCGCTCCCAGCCTCGTCCATCCTGGCCTTGGACACTTCCAGGGATGGGGAATCCATGGAATCGCCCGTGCCAGTGGTTCCCCACCCTCACAGGGAGCAATTCCTTCCCAAAATCCCATCTTAACCTCCCCTCTGTCAGTTTTAATCCACTCCCTCTTTGGCTGCCTTAGAAAAAGTCTCTCCCCATGTTCCTTCTTAAACTCTCCCCTGGTTCTCTTTCAGTCCCAGGAAACAGAGAAATATTTCACCTGGCAGCCACAATTCCATGGAAACTGAGTTTTCTGTGTTGTTTCATCCAGTTCTCCTTTCTTTTCTCATGTTTCCCCCTCCTATTTTTACATGTTACAGACACGACATTCTCTGTTTTAAATTAAAAAAAAAAAAAATTTGGTTTTATTCTTAAGGTCAAAGACGGGAAGGTCAATGTTACAAACCAAGAGCTGATTCTGGGAAAAACCCAAGTGGCCTCAATCTATCCCTTTTAATGTGATAATCTCTTGTAATTGTGGGGTGTTTACACCCAGGCCCAGGTTTTATACAACTCTGACACAGTAGGAACAAGTCAGTAATGGGTGTTCGCGAGGTATTTGAAAATCCCTTGGAATGTCCTTGTAAAACCTTGACAGGATTTTTTTTTTTTTTTCCCCCTCGGGACAATGGCTCAGGAAATCCTCATGTGCATCTCCAGGTTTGGAAAAGCTCGTAATTCATAACTAATACGTGGTGTGAAGACAACCACGTGGGCAATGATGATAACGACGCTAATGATAGAGTAGGACAATCGTGGTGTAAGCAGAGAGAGAAACCTCAGCAAATCCAACATTTGCTTTTCCCAGCAGATTCCCAACTCCTAATTGCTCTGTGCTGAAAGATCCTCTCTGTAAACAAAGGGTTTTCATTTCCACCACAGCTAAATCTGGGATTTCTCCTACACAGAATCATGGAAGGGTTTGAAGTTGGGAGGGACCTCAAAGACCATCTTGTTTCACCCCCTGCCATGGACAGGGACACCTTTCACAACCCCGGGTTGATCCAAACTGGCCTTGAACACTTCCAGAGATGAAGCCAGCTCAACAAAGCATAAATTCAATCATTAATTCAGTGTACACTCTGATTATTTTGAGCTTTCCGTTCTAATCCTTAAAATCATAAATATCTCTTCCTTCAGAACTAAACTTGGCTTTAAGCTGTGACTTAAGGGTCAGAAAAAAAAAAAAACCATAAGACTTTTCTGGATATTTGTGTCTCCGAACCATTCTATGATTTTTATAATTTCTGTCGATGTCTGGGCATAATTGTCCTGTAAGACAGGACAAGAATATTTGTGTATAAGCAGCTCAGTGCACGGCGTCACTCCAGAAAAGCTGATACTAATTCATGAATCATGTTTTGGGACAAAAGATGCACTAATTTCACCCATCAGCGTCTCAGATCAAAGGACCTCGCGTGACGTAACGCGATAATTGAAATCAAGAATAAACACAAACAGAGAGCGCCACAATTTCGTCACTTTGAGGAGCAATCAATAATAAAAAAAAATAAAATAAAAATGCTGTGTGTCAACTAATGAGCTCCTCTGAGCCCTCAGGCCAAGTCTGAGCTGTATAAAAGCTGCCTCCACTTGGGGTTCTCCCAAACATCTTCCCTCGCTCTTCCCAACGGCTTGGTAAGTCTGGAGCTGCTCTTTGCTGCTCCTGGAATTGCTCTTTGCTCCTTTCGGGATCCTTTTGGGGTTTTTTTTTGCTGCTTTTTGGGGATCTCTCTTTGCTGTGCGATTCCTCTGAGGTGCTCCCTTCCACGGGGAGCCCGTAGGCAAAATTTTGGGTGAAGAGAGAAAAACCTTGCGAAAAAGCCTTGTGGGAGGCTGCTCTTTTCTTTCGAGGTTGGTCTTTTGCTCCAAACCAAACTGAAAGTTCCTCATCAGAAAATTCTGATGGGTCGCCCTCACCGGTTGCATCCATGATGTGGCAGGTTCGGGGTTTATTCCTATCCTCCCCTGGGTGAAATGGGTAACTGGGAATTATTTGGAAAGTTTAAATCTTCCCGGTTCGCAGGGAAACGCTGAGTTCAGAGAAAAGCTGCCATTAGATCCAGTTTGTTCTATTACAAATCATCCAAAATACTTTTAATTCAAGAAAAACGGGCATGAACTCCCCAAGAGATCAGGCACTGGCTTGGAGTAGGACACAGAGATGAGCTGAGAACTGTCTAAAATGCTCTGTAAGAGGTTTTTTTTTAAAGATTAAAAGGGATCCTGGAGGGAATTTAAGGAGCTGGAATGTGAAGCACTGGGTTTTTCTGACTTAATGAGGGCTTGGTGTGAGAATTATTCAGAAGAGTTCCGGGAGCCCAAAATCAAAGTGCTGGGGTGTTAAGGTCATTCATTGTAGGCGTCTCAAAGCCCTGATCCAACATTTGGAAACTCGGCACAATCATCTTTGCAATTCCCTTGGAATGGTCTCGTCCAAGAGAATCTGACAAGACAATGAGCTGTAATCCCTGTTCTGACAAGGATCAGCACAAAGCAGATCAGTGGCAATGAGGAGCCAGAGTCGTGAAATCCTGAGTAACAACACACTCTGACTCTTGGAGCAGATCCTTCTTGATCCCCTGACTCACCAAAGTGCCCCAGCGAATCATTTCGGCTGTTCTTACTCAATTTTCATCTTTAGGAGACGCGGGGAAATCCCGGCGCTTCAAAGCGCTGCCGTCTGGGGAGAGGCGGCCAACTCCAGAGCCCTTTTCTGGAGGAAAATAACACCTTGCACTGGCTCAAACTCTTGCAGATTGACCTCGGAACACCCCGCAAGATGTCCTGCTATGACCTGTACCCCTCCTCTGCCTGCGGCGTGCTGCGCCCCCAGCCCGTGGCCGACAGCGGGAACGAGCCCTGCGTGCGGCAGTGCCCCGACTCCACCGCCGTGATCCAGCCCCCCGCCGTGGTGGTCACCTTGCCCGGGCCCATCCTCAGCTCCTTCCCGCAGGATTCCGTGGTGGGATCCGCTGGAGCGCCCGTCCTGGCCGCCTCCGGGGCCTCCCACGGGGGATCCGGATCCCTGGGCTATGGGGGGCTCTATGGCTACGGGGGATTTGGATCCCTGGGCTATGGGGGATTTGGATCCTTGGGCTATGGGGGCTACGGATCCCTGGGCTATGGGGGTCTGTATGGCTGCGGGGGCTATGGGGGGTCCCTGGGCTATGGGGGATTTGGCTCTAGGGGTTACGGGGGTCTCTGTGGCTATGGGGGCTCCTGGCTGGGCTATGGGGGTCTGGGGGCCTGTGGCAGCTCCCGGGGTCTCTATGGCTCCGGGAGATCCTTTGGCTCCTGCGGCCCTTGGTCGTCCCGCTCCTTCCGCGGCAGCTGCGGCTCCTGCTGAACCCCGGCGGGGAAAAAATCCCTCGGCTCCGTTGGATCCTCCCCTGAGCTCCTGAGGAAGGGGCGCAGGCCCGGGCTTCACCTCAGACCGCGGAGTCAGAACCCCTGCAGAAATTCTCCTTTTTTGTTTCCTCCTTCCTTTGCTCGGTCTCCTCTTCAGGGGCCAAACGTGCGGCTCCACCATCCAGTGGGTTCCCCCTGGAACTGCTGCCTCCTGCCACGAGGCTGAGGGAGCAGCTCTCCTGAGGGACAACCTGCCTGTCTTTGCCTCACCTGTCCTGGTCCAGTGGGGCCTCCCCTGCCCTTGCAATAAAAATATCCTGCATCCAACACCTGCCTCTGTTTTTCCTGTGGAACCCTGAGTGGGATTCGGGGCTCCCCTCTCCTCCCCATCAGAACCAGGCGGAGATGCTTTGGGTCAGAGCCGCGCTGAGAGTCCCCTCTGCCTCACAGGAATTATTCCAGTTGTCAGATTCCCAGTAGTTATTCTGATTATTTCCATCCACTTTGGCACAGGAGCAGGGAACAGTCATCCCCAAGGCTGCCAGAGCTCAAGGACAACGCTCTCCGGCACAGGGTGGGATTCTTGGGGTGCCTGTGAGGGGCCAGGAGTTGGACTCAACCCTTGTGTGGCCCTTCCAACCCGGGATACTCCACGGTTCTTTTTTTTTATTTTTTAAGTGGTCCGTCCAGTGCCTGAACTCCTTTTCATTTTACACCTTCCAGGCGATGTTTTAGGAATCATTCAACTGCCCTCAAAGACAAAGCTAAAAAATACTGCCTGAAGTCCTGCCAAAGCACGTTCTGAAAAGGAACGGTAGGGGGAAGGTGAACAAAGGGAAACAATTTTTGAGATAGGTATCTGATGAGCAAAGATGAGGCACGGCCTTCCCTTTTTTCATTAATCACTGCCATGATGAAGTTGCCTCAGGGAAGGTTGGGCTGAACCTGTCGGCAGGTGAGGTAAAAAGAACATGAACTGGTGCATTAGAGAGGATTTTCCTCTTCCTTCACCGGGACTCTTTCAAAGAAAATGTCTTGATCAGTGTCAAGGAACAGCAAATCTTATTTTTCACGGGTAATTTCAATATTCTTCCTCGTAGGGGACTGGATCTGTCAGATGGCCGAAAGTAATAAATTGAAAAGGAAATCAGCTCATGGTACCTGTGAATGCTGCTTTTATTTTCGGAAAACAAGGCTTCATTTTTATAGGCAAACAAATATTCATTTGAGAATATTTTGACCAAAAAAAAAAAAACTTACAGAATTGTTTAGGTTGGAAAACACCTTTGAGAGCACCCAAGCCGTGCCTGATCCCCACCTGGTCATCCAGCCCCAACATCCAGGAATTCCCTGGACATCTCAAGGGAGGGGAATTCCAAACCTTCCTGAGCCCCTGCCAAGGCCTGGCTGCCCTTCCCAGGAGGAAACCCCTGAGTCCAACCTGAACATCCCCTGCTGCATCTCCAAAAGCTCTCCCCTGACAGGTTCTCCTCCCTCTGCCTGCTTCATCCTCCCTGTCCCCTCTTCCCTCTCATCCAGGGCGGCTCCTGGGACCACTTTTAAAAACCCGGATGCTTTTCCCTCCGTTTCTCTTCTCCTCTTTGCTCCCACACGCAGCCTCCGAGAGATTCTGGGGGTAAATCACGAGCCCAGCCGAGCGGCAGAGCCGCGCCTGCCAAATTTCACCTGCTGCTCCCAGCGAGGCAGGTACCGGCCTAATTAGGTGTTGTGTTAGACAAGTGCTCAGCCCGAGATAACACCGCTGGAGAGAGCCATTAACACCCGGGGAACAACGATTACACGGCGTTAATTTGGGCTGGATGCCTGCTCAGGCTGAGCTCACGTCTGATTGCTAAATCCAGCAAGGGGCTGACCTTCCTCCCAGTGGCTGCCCGGGAGTTACGGGCTGGAGGGAGTTTACTCCTTTCCTTACTCAAGGATCCGTCCGGAAAAACCTCTAATTACTCATTTGCGTTCCTGGCATTGGCACATCATTGGGGAGGCCCGATAACAGAAAGCTGCGTGGCACTGAGCAGGCAGGAATTGGAGCTTCGGACTGGAAAAACGAGGCGGCTGAACTGCTGGGAGCAGCAGGAACGGAGTGACCGTGGTGGGACGGGTTCCTGCTGACTACGGGGAAAGGAGGTGGTGCAATGGCAAGGAAACTTTGCTGTGCCGCCTTCCAGGAGCCACCTCAGAATCCCAGGAACCGGGAAAACGCCTCCAACGTCATCGAGTCCAACCCAGGACCAATCCCTACCATGTCAAGTAGCCCAGAGCACTGAGCGGCGCATCCCTTTGAGACATCTGAGCCAAGACAACTGGTCCCAGTCACCTCTGCTGAGTCCTCTCACCCCTCAGTCACACAAGGATGCCTCATTGCCTCGACCCGGGGTTTTTCAAGCAGAGCCTCAGAGCCCTGGCTAGTTAAAATAATTTAATCGTGGTGCAAAAATAGAATAACACATGGAGATGGTGCCTCAAGTAGAAAAAAAAAAGGGCACGTTGGGATTTTATACCCTCAGAGCGTGGGGACATCAGCTTCTGGTGTAACCATGAGTGTCCAGGCACCAGGCTGTGCCAGGGGTCCCTATGTCCTTTGCATGCCCTTAAGTAAATACACTGAAAACAAAAAATAAAAGGGAGTCATGGTAATATAAGCAGAACTTGTAAAATCAAGGGAAAGAGCACGCCCAATTTCCCTTTCACTTCAAACATGTCCCTGCTTGCGCGACAGACAGGCTTATAAATCCAGGAAAAATTAATGGAACTAATCCTGAGAAAACCAAAATCTACATCGTGAACTTGTAAAAGCACAGCAGAAATCACCTGATGACTCAAAGGCGTAAAAATTGCATGATATGCCCTGGTGAAAAAGGGAAGGAACAGAACCTACACTCCAGCCATGGAGGGAATAGAAGCCCAGAAAAATACACAGAGAGCCAGGAGTTGGATGCAGGA
>WBMY01011646.1:369-13556 GCA_013397315.1 Donacobius atricapilla
AAAAAACTCCCTGAGACCAAAAAAAGGGTGTAGCCTGGTGCTACGCTTTCCTAGCCGTTTGTATTGTTTTGGTCAAGCACCCATGAGTACTCAGCAATTAGTCTCCTAGCAACTTTGTGGGAAAAAAAAACAAATCTAACCCCGGACACACTGCCATCACCGGGTCCGGTTCTGAGGAAATCTACCATCATCTCCTCGTGTGCCCAGGAATTCGGTGCTCACCTCCTCCTGCCCTGCCGGAGCTGGGCCTGCCCCGACCCACTGCCGCTGCTTTTCTTCAGCACCGCTTTAGATACGCTGTATCCCTGCACTGCCCTGCCCTGCCGGGACATTCCTGCCCTTCCAGCTACCACCGCGGAGTTTCTGGTACATCCCACACACCAGCCCGGGATTTTCTACTGTTCCAGCTTGGCGCTCTTGGAGCCCTTCACCAAGACCAGACTGCCCCTGGACTTTGTGAAACAAAAAGCTCCTCGAGGTTCCTGGGTTTGTTTATCATTAATGCTGTAGTTGTTGTTTGTTTGCCTTGTTACACATACTAGTAAAGAGCTGTTATTTCCTATCCCCATATCTTTGCCTGAGAGCCGACTGAATATCAAAGTTTTAATAATTCGGAGGGAGGGGGTCTGAATTCTCCATTCCAAAGAGAGGTCTTACCCTCCCTAGCAGACATCTGTCTTTTTCTAACCAAGACAGCATGATAAATTAACATGATAAATATATCACAGGCCTTAACAAAATATTAAAATAGAAACTATGTAATATTAAAATACTTTCATGTAACTAATTCAGAGAATGGTGTAAAACAATTATGTTGTTTCTCACATCTTCAGACTAGCCTCTCCAAGTGATGACAGAAACAAAACCCAGAGCCTCAGAGGAGAATTTATCGACTCCTCATTATCAGGGAGTGTGAAACAACAGGATGAAACCACAAAAAAATAAAACACAATGAGCTAATCTACAAGATGTCATGCATACAAGTCAGAAGTTAAAACCAAACAAAAGAGTTCCTGGAACACCAAACACTCACAAGAATGTTTGAATCATGTATAAACTAAGGAATATGCATGTATCCCCAGTAATGTAACAGTATATAGAGAACATTGTTTTAAGCTAACAGTGTTTTCTGGCCGATCACCAAAAACACCTCAGTGCTGGATATTGTCCCTTTTTGTTTGTTATTAAATTTTTAAAAATTTTAAGAGTAAACTTTTTCACACCCACAATTGCCTACACCTGGCTTGCATTGCCTTGCCTGCATGGAAGACAATGCAAAGAATGGTAGGCAAGGCAAAGCAAAACAAAGAAGTTGTAGGTAGGGCCAGGCAAGGCAGACATAGGCAAGGGAAGCAACAAGGATAGGCTAGGAAAAGCTAGGCAAGGTAGTCAAGGCAAGGCCAAGTGACTTGGAATGCCTTTTCTTGGGAAGCAGAGGACACTGTGCCAGTGTTGGTGGAACAGATGTTAAGATACCAAGGAGAGGGATAGTCCAGCAAGACATTTCTGTCCTGGCCCCTTCTATGGCAGCAACTTTCTGTCCTGGTGTATTTGGTGTTGAAGCACTGCCTCAATTTGTACAGTTATGGAGTCGGTATCATTCTTTGGACGGTGATCTCCTGAAAGATTTCATTTGGCTTGTGGTTTCCCCTTCTCAGAGTTGACCTTCTTGAAATTCTGGCAGCACACATCGTTTGGACCAGGTAAGCAGCTACCATGAGTCTTGGTGTGCAGCAGATCTAGGGCCCTGGGCAGGTAATGCTTAGTAAGTGTCCTGGCACATTGTATGGGATCAGACCCTGGATAGTTTGTATTTTGGAGGAGGGGATACCTTTTCTTTTGAGATGGACTTCTGGTTCCTCTCTTTGGCATAGAAAGCAAGTTTAGAAGTGGGTTTGACATTTCTGAGTCTGAATTTCAGCTTGCTAACTATTGCTAGCTCCTTTCTCAAGGGAAAGCTGTCAACAGATTTCTCTTTTCAAAACATCTCTCTCCCTTTCTCAAAACAGGTTAAGTAAACATTGTTCCCGTTCCCATAACAACTGTCCCAGGTGTTGTTCCCTNAATGAGAAAGATGGACTGCATCTACGGCAAGGACTTTTCTCAATTTGCCATCTCACTTCAACTAAAGGTTTCATTGTTTCATATTATTTGTCCTGTGTGCATGTGGGCAATTTTTTTTCTTTTGTTTTCTTTTTTTCTTTTGTTAATTAAATAGCTTTTTCCACTTTTCTCCAAGAAAGTCTCTTTCCGGACCAGTTGTGGGGGAGGGGCCGTTTGGGTTTGTTATTTCCAAAGGAACCCCATTTGGAGGTTTCCTCCCAAAATTTGCCCTAAACCAGGACATCTAACAACTATATAGAGTCAATCTATTTCGTGTCCTACCGTGACATTTAGATGGGCACACTGGGTACACTTAGCAAATTTAAAGGCTGTTTCCAAAAGTCGGTTCTCTGGGCTGGAGCTGTTGAACAGTCAGTTGGAATGCAGATGCCAAGCTGTTGAGCTTTTTGTTCTGATAGCTTTAGCGTGTGAGCAGTCCCTGGTGCTATTCCATTTGGATCCTGACTCTGTAAAACTGAAGGCTTAGGACAGTGTCTAGAGCTGAGAAGGAAAGTGCCAACAGCAGGGTCTGTGCTGGTAGTTTGAGGGGTGCAGTTGAAGTTGTACACAGCAAGAGCTTTCTCACCTGGCACTTTTGTGAGCTATGGTTTTGCCAGATGTTCTCAAGTTGGTGGCTGGACTCTGCAAGAGTGAAGAAATTTATTATGGCAATGAAGTTTGTGCTGTCCTTCGAGTGTGGTGCAAAGAAGAGTGTGCAGTTAGAAGGAAAGATCAGCAAAATCTTTTTGTGGTGGCACAGTAGATTTGAGAGCAGGGATGTCCCCAACCTGGCTCTGCACTCGGAGGTTTTGAGCTGGGCTGGGTGCATTTCCTTCTTTTGCGAGTCAACATCACCATCGTGTGGTTGCTGTGATGAGTGCTGACAGTGCCAAAGGGAAAGACAAGCGCTTTCCTGCCCAGCCCCATTGGTGTGGAGACAGGGCAGGGAAGAGCTCCGCTGTGCATTCTGGCTCTTGGAGACTGACAGAATGTGCTCCCGCACGTAGCAGAGGGAGAAGAGGATTCGTTTCATTGTTGGCTGAGCAGTTTAAAGGCTGCAAAAGAAAAGGCAATTGCATCATTCCCTCTTTGTCTTACAACTTCTTCTGTGCAATCAGCTGGTCGGCATGTAACTCACACCCACTGAACTGCATCAAACTCCCTGGACATATACACATTCCCTCAAGCTCTGTGTAGCATCTCACCCTCTCCACCTCTCCAAACGTCCAGCAGCTGGTCCCAAAGAAGAAGTCCAAGAGCAAGGAGCCAATATAGGCTGCATCTACCATCACGTTCTCTGGATCTCAGAGTCTAATTGTTTCCCCTAGGTCTTGGATAAGAATATATGCCAGCATGAATAGTTTTCATTGAACTTCCTCTTTGTGACTGCTAACTTGAATTCAGCAGGCAAGTGAGTGCACAGCCACGCACCCCTTGCAGCTTTTACACTGCACACACAAGCCTGGTGCTCTGCGGCTTCATTCTTTGCCTTATGTAACGCCCTTTCATTCTCCCAGAGTGCGAAACATGCATCTACTTCTCGTACAAAACACACTGTGCTGGTACAGAAGCAGTGTAGCACACTGCTACTGTAAAAACACACCTGGGCCATGCACTTTCCTTCTCACTTCTACATACCATTACAATTCTGTCTCTCTTGCAGTCTGAATCTGAAACAAAAAATTTTACAGCTACATCTCGCAACGAAAATGTGCCAAGACAAGTTGCTTAATTGAATCATGCATCTTAAGCAAGGAAACATATATTTGTTCCACAAGTGGAATGCTCTTTCCTATTTCGTCATATGAACTGCAGTCTTGCTCTGCTGCTCTGCAATTTTCTGCTTGGCTTCAAGTAAGGTCACACACTTTCAAATTTTCAGAGACTGACAAGTCCATGTCCTTTCGTACACAAATGTGTTCTGCACAAGAAGTAGCCGGATGCTCTGCACTCTGGGAGAATGAAAAGGCATGATGCTTCATAACGCTGAGATCAAACCTATGGAGCACCGTGGTTGTGTGCGCAGTGTACAGGCTTGCAGGAGGAACGTCACTGCCACTGGATTGCCTGCAAAAATCAAGTTATCAAGCATAAAGGGGAAGGTCTGTGACAGCTACCTGCACTTACACATATTCCTATCTGAGCCCTATGTGGAACCAATCCCATTTAGCTTTAGATTCAACAACTATGATGTCAGAAGATGTTGTAAGGATAAGTATATAGTGCAGAAGTGTGTTTGGTGTAGCTGACATGTGGCAAGGGGAAGGGGCAGCCCAGCACTGGCTTTTTTGTCTAGAGCATACTTGATGAGAGCAGCTTCTGGACTTTGGCAAAAGAGCTGCGAGAGTGAAAAATGTGATGGCACATCTACTTGAGAAGGAAGGTACAGAGCCACAGTGTGTTGTGTGCAGTTTAAAGGCTGCTTAGAGAAGCAAGTGATTTAGGAATGCTTTCTGTTTAATACTGTCTTGGTTTGAAAGACAGGTATCTGCTAGGGAGTGCCGCTGTTCGTCACACACACAGAGACATACACATACTTTTTAGAAGGCATGAACTGAAACTGATTTATTTTAAAAGATCTGCCTCTATTATACAGTATTTCTACAAAGGCCAAGGATGGGGGGAGAAGGTTGACACCTCTCCCCATCCCAGTGGTCAAGACAACTGTCCATCAGCCGTCCATATCTCTAAGAACAGGAATGAAAACTTTCCTTGAAATTACAAAAACATTGGCTGTGTTTACATCACCCAAGTGTGAGAAAAAACCCAAACCATGAAACACTGTGAAACAGAAGAGAAGGCTGAAAAATCAGGGCGACATGGGAGGTGCAGGGCCTCCATGGGAATGGAGAATTCCAATCCCCTCCCTCCAAATTACTATAATTTAGAAAATTAAAGAGGCTTTCGAGCAGAGGTATGGGGATAGGAATAACAGCTCTTTACTATTATGTATAACAAGGCAAACAAACAACAACTACAGCTTTAACAATAAACAGAACCAGGAACATTGAGGGGCTTTGTGAAACAAAGCCCAGGGCAATCTGATCTCTTGGGACTCCAAGAACAACAAGCTGGAACGGTGGAAAATCCTGGGCTGGTGGATGAGATCAGAAGCTCTGCCAGTGGTAGCTGGAAGGGCAGGAATGTCCCAGCAGGGCAGGGCAGGGCAGTGCAGGAATACAGCACAGCAAAAAGCCCCAAAGCAGGGCCAAAGAAACGGCGGCGGTGGGACAGAGCCAGCCCAGCAGGCAGGAGGAGGCGAGCTCAGAATTCCTGGACAGACGAGGAGATGATGGTAGATTTCCTCAGGACCGGACTTGGTGGTGACAGTGAACTCCTCCCGCAGCAAGCAGCAGCCTGGCCATCCTCTCTCCGATGCCACGAGCAAGAGTGCAAAGCTGCCCCCACCCCGTCCTTTACCTGCCTCCAAACCTCACGGTATTTCTTTTTTCCCTTGGAGAGAAAACTCCCAGAGACCAAAAAAAGGCGTAGCCTGGTGCTATACCCTCCTCTGGCCACTACTTTGTTTTCCTCATGCGCCCATAAGTACTCAGTAGTTAATTTCCTAGCAACTTATGGGGAAAAATTCTATAAGTGAAAAAGAAACAAATTTAACCCCTAACAAATACTTCTCTCTGGAATCTATAGCTGCTTGGACCAGATGTGAAGCCCTGAGTGTGTATGAAAGTGCATATCTCCGGGTTGTGCGGCGGAGTTCATTGTGGGCAATAGACAGGTTAAAGCAGCAAGAGTACTCTCAGCTGACTCTGATTGTGAACGAGCTGTTCCGGGACTTTTGCAGCGCGGTACACTACCCACACATGCACGACGCTCTGAGGCTTCATTCTTCACCTTATGTGCGCTGGACAGAACTGGAGCCCAGTGGTGGCATTCAGCTTTGCTGCTTTTCAGCGTCTGTAGTGCATGCATCCACAGTGTGCTCTGCACCGTTCTTCCTCAGCTGTAAGGGCAATCACACTCTGGATTTCTCAGAGTCCAAACTGTCCATCTAGCTCTCTCTCAGCGAAATGGGCCAGGAGAGAAGCACTTGATGCATTAGTTTTTCTGTGTCCAAGACTTTCAACACAGCACCACAATCTGGGAGACAAGAAGGGGACATGAAAAACTTATTTCTGTCCTGGCACATTTTTCTGTGCGAGACGTCTCTCCGGAGCCTTGGTCCTTGCGAGTCTGTCGTGGGTGGTGTGAACTGCAGTTGAGAAGGACCATGCAGAGAGCACAGCAATCTGACACCACAGGCTGTAAAGGGAAGAGGACTACCCTTTGATTAATGTAATATATGATTTAGAATAAATTTGTGCTAAGGGCTAAAACTACAGTATCTTTTAATGGAAACTGAGTAATGGGAAAGAGTAAAGTGCACCAGGTGATAAGAGGAAAGGTATTCACTACCAGGGATGAATTCCTGTCTCAGAAGAAGGGTATTCTGGAGGATTATTTCGTCTGGCAAAATATCAGCAATATGCATTAATGATAAGATGAATATTGGTTGCCAGAAAAAGATATTCAAGAGGATTATCATCTAACAAGATTCCAGCGATAGGGGTATTCTGAGAAACTCTTTGTCAGAAGCAGCCACAAGAAAGAACATGCATTAATATGTGATAAAGGACAAGATCAGCAGAGGAAGCAGGAAGACCCCCCCAGTATCCCGCGAAGTTTGAAAATAGTATAAAAAAGACCCTGTGAGGACAGTATTTTGTGAACTACAGGGATACGGAGCGGTCTGAACCTGGTTCAGCCAGCACCGATCGCCCGGCGTGGTGCTGTTTTGCTTGTGGCTTTTTCCAATTTTACTTTGATTGTTTAATAAATTCTTTTAATCATTAAATTGGCTGATTAATTTGTAACAATTAATGTGGTCCAAATACAAGTTTCTAAGCGTAAGCGGCTAGCTCCGGACAAGCTTGTTGCCCTGGCACAGTTCTCTACGTGAGACATAAAAAAAGTAAAATGAGGAATATACTGGAAAGTAAAGTGAGAAGCAAAGTAAGAAATACAGTGAAAAGCAAGACAAAAGAAAAAATGAAAAGAACGGATAAAACTGAAGAGAGAGAAGACAAAGAGGACACACAGGATACAAAGAAAAAAGACTAAACCACACCAGAGAAAGACAGGAGCCTAAAAGGGTCGGGGATATCTTTGTTAAGGTTTATTCAGCATTATTGAATTACTTTTTTGTTTATGCTTCAGAAAAAACACACGGAAACAACAAGGTATATCAACACAAGACTGAACAATACAAAACATTATCTGTGTATATTTTATTTGCTTTTTTTCTGTGAAGAAATCTACACAGTTTCTCACTAGAAGGCAATACAAGTACAAATGTAATCCACATACACCTCGGTTAAAGTACAATTTACATACAGAGTGGTGGCAAACAGAAATACAGAATAATACAGGGCAATACAGGCCAAATACATGTCAACACAATATAACCATTTTTCTCTTTCTGAAAAATTTATTACATTTTGTTTTATTGTTACATCAGAGGAAACCCAAAACGAAAAAATAATGCAGAGAACATGTGGGACAGAATAAGGATCTTTTCCACCTTTGTTAAATCCTGTTCACTTCTGTTCACTCTTGTTCACCAAAAAGCACTCCGGGAGAGGCTCAGCTGCAGGTCAGATGGCTGGTGAATGGGCCGATGATCACCTCGTGCATGAGGCAGTGATTGCCTGGCGAGAGACATGGAGGAGATGGTTGGGTGGAGGGACACAAGAGTGGCCACACCACTCTGGCAGGAAGCCAACAATTTAAAGCTATTAAAAATGGTTAGAATTATGCAATAAGGCTAGAGGTTCATGAGTAGGATCACGGAATTCTGGGATCATGGAATTTCAAGATTGAGGTTTTGGGGTTCCCCCTGCACCTCCCAAATCCCTGAGCCCATTCTGATGTTCTGGGGGTGTGTTTCCTGTTCCTCGGAAATTAAAAATGGTTGTAATTGCACAAAAAGGCCAGATTATTGTGAGCAGGATCGTGGGATCAGGATTTTTGTGTGCTCCTGCTGCAGTCCCCCTCCCAGAGCCCCCTGGAGTGTCTGGGAGTGCCAGTGTGAGTGGGGCATCCCTCTGCTGCTCCCCTTTTCCCACAGGTGCCCTGTCCTGGCACTGGATCTGGCCTGCCTGCCTGGGAAAACTGAAAAAGCTCCCTGGGGCCACACTGGGATCACTGGGGGTGACCCCAAGACCTTGCAGTGAGAAGAAGCTGTCATTACCCCCTGGGGGTGACACCACTGGGAAGGTCCCCAGATCTGTGTTGTGGGATGAGGCTGCTTGGGGACTTTTTATTGATGATGTCAGCAGATCCATGCCCTCCAATTCCAGGGTCCTCGTCCTCATCCTGGTGTCCCTGTCCCCACCCAGGTACCCCATCCTGGTGTCCCCATCCTGGTATCCCTGTCCTGATCCTGGTGTCCCCAGCCCTATCTCATTGTCCCCACAGGCCCATTCTGGTGCCCCCAAGCCCATCACAGTGTCCCCACAGGCCCATTCTGGTGTTCCCATTCGTATTACAGTGTCCCCATCCTGGTTTCCCTGTCCCCATCATGGTGTCCCCATTGCCATACTGGTGTCTTGTTGCAGTTTGACACTGGCCAAATGCCAGGCACCCATGAGAGTCACTCACTTATCCTCTTTTGCTACAGTTGGGCAGAAGAGAGGGTAAAAAAAAGAATTAATGAACGGCTCATGAGTCAAGGGCTCATGAGTTAAGAACTGGGAGAAAAAAAACTCTAATGGAAAAACAGGTTCAAATTTAAAGGCATAAAGTAAATTTATTATTAATAGAGTCAGAGTGGGACAAGGGGAAGTAAAATAAACCCTTAAAATACCTTTCCGTCCCCCCAGCCCTTTCCTCCTTCTCACTAACAGTGCAGGGAGACAGGGTATGCGGGTTTTGGTCAGTTCGTCACTCGAGATCTTTTCTTCGCTCAGGGAGAGAAGTCTTTTTTCTGCTATTCCATGTGGTTCCTCCCATGGGCACAGTCTTCCCAAAACTGTTGTGGTGTGGGTCACTCATCCACGGGGTGCAGTCCTCTAAGGACAGGCTGCTCTAGTTTGGAAGCAATGTCTCTCTCTCTCTGAAAGCAGGGACCCTCTCTCTCTATTCAGGTCTCCCACTGGATCACAGCTTTCTCCGGCATCCACCCACTCCAGTGTGGGGTTTTCCCACAGGCTGTGAGTAGATTTCTGCATCGCCCATGGACTTCATGGATTACAAGGGGCCAGTTTGTTTCACCATAGTCCTCACCATGGCCTGCAGAGGAATCTTGTCTCCAGTGCCTGGAGCACTTCCTCCCCGTCTTTCCACTGACCTTGGTGTTGCCATGTTGTTTTCCCTCACAAGTCCTCACTTCCTCCTCTTCTCTGACTAGAAGAAAAACTGCTGCTTGTAGGTACCATTGTCAACAAGTTCCACCAGTTCAAAGATTCCTGCAGGATCCCACAGCGCTAAGTTGATTTCATCTAGGTTCCGCGTAGGGGAATTGCTCGACATGCTTCAGATGCCAGCCAGGCAGCCCCGCCGGCACAGCAGGGGCCGTGGCTGCCACGGTGCTGGTGCTATTTAACGCCTCTCCTCGTGTGGTGCGCTGAGAAGGGGAAGCTGCCGCAGCCATCCTTGCCCTTTTCACCCCACGGCGCAGCAGGATCGGGTAAAGGCAGGCAAGGCTCACTGCGGGCCCCGCTGAGAAGTGGTGGCCACAGCACATTGCTGTGGGCTGTGCCGGGATGGCCCCGGCAGCTGCACTTCACCACCCTTGAAAAAAAACTGCACAGTTTTGATTTTCTTCTTAAATACGTCATCACAAAGGTGTTACCAGACTCTCTAATTGGGCCAGAAGCATGTCCATCTTCACAGCCATCTCAGGTTGGCTCTATCAGACATGGTGGAAGCTTCTAGCAGCTTCTCACAGAAGCCATCCTGTGGCCCCCCCACTACCAAAAACCAGGCTGTGCCAAACCAACACACGCCCGTCCTTGTGCCCCAACCCTGGTGTCCTTGTCCCCAGCTCCATCCCACCTCCTCATCCTCATCCTGATGTCCCCATCATGGTGCCCCTATCCCCATCCATGTGTCCCAACCCCTATCCATGTGTCCCACCCCCATCCAGGTTCCCCTGTCCCCATGCCCACTCTGCTTCCCCCTCACACCACGTGCTCCCTGCGGTGCCTCCGGAGCTGGCCAGGGTTCCAGAAAGTGTCCCCACACTCAGGGCAGATATGGGGCCGCTCTCGCCCATGGGTACGGTGGTGTCGCCACAGGTTGGAGCTGACGCTGAAGCTCTTCCCACATTCCCCGCACCTGTATGGCCGCTCCCCAGTGTGCGTCCGCCGGTGCTGTACCAGGGCTGAGCTCTCCCCGAAGCACTTCCCACAGTCCCGGCACCTGAAGGGCTTCTCCCCAGTGTGTATGCGCTGGTGTGTGGCCAGGTTGGAATTCTGGCTGAAGCCCTTCCCACAGGCACCGCAGGTGAATGGTCGCTCCCCGGTGTGGATGATGCGGTGCCGTGCCAGGTCCGAGCTTCGGCTGAAGCCCTTCCCACACTCCCCACAGATAGTGGGGTGTAGCCTGGCCCCCTCTGGCCCTAGAAGCTTCTTCAGGGGGCTTGGTCCCCCCACAGGGGACCTGGGGGGCTTCCGGCGTGACCGAGCCAGGCTGGGATGGGCTGTGGGAGAGTGGAGTGGGCACCAGCAGGAAGGGCAGGGACAGGGGCCTGGCACCCCTTGGCGCCTGGCCTATCCCATCAGCACCTGCTCCAATCCCTCTCCCCATCTCATATGTACCTGCCCCATCCCATCAGCACCTGCCCCAATTCCTCTGTCCCTTCCCATCCCTACCTGCCTCATCCCAGTAACACCTGCCCTTTCCAACTGGCACCTGATCTGTCCCATCCTGGTCCCACTGGTACCTTCCTCCTTCTGCCCATTTTCCAGCCTCTCTTCCCCTTTTCCATTCCTTTTCCATATTGTCCACCCTATTTGTAGCTGCTCTATCCTCACTGTCCTTTCCCCATCCTCTTTTCCACCTTCTCCAGCCCCTCTTCCCCTTTTCCCATCCTCTCTTCCCCTTCATTTTCCTATTTTTTTCTGCTCCATCCCCTCTTCCCATTCTCCATCCCCTCTTCTCCGTCTCCACCCCCTTAGCCTTCTCCATCCTTTCTCCCCTTGCCCCATCCCTGCTGCCCCTTCCCCATCCCTTCTTCCCTTCCCAAACCCTTTTCCATCTTCTTCATCCCTTTTCTTCCTTCCCCATCCCTGCTGCCACCCCCTCCTGTCCCTTTCAAACCCCCACCCCTATCATATTCCAAAGCCAGAGTTCAGTGTCCTCCAACCCCTCTATTCCCACCCAGACAAGGGTCTGGGATTGGGGTGCAAGGGGGCCAGGAACTGGGACAGACATGGAGGTGGCATCACCCATGGATGACCCCAAATTCCCTCTGGAAACCAGGGATGGAGTTGGGGTACCCAGAAACCCCCCTGCACCCCCAAACCAGGACACTGTCATGCCATGGGTTTGGGGCAACCCTGCACCCCAATACTGGGACACCCCCATCCTGTGAGATTGGGACGTTCTACACCCCAAAAATCAAGAGACCTCCATTCCATGGGATTGGGACGTCCCTGCAGCCCAATCAAGGGGCACTCCCATGCTATGCGATTAAAAGCCTGCACCCCCAAATCAGGTGATATTGACCCTGAACTCTGGGATTGTGGTGCCACCATATTCTGGGATCAGGACACCACTATATCCTGAGATGGGGGTACCCCATTCCATGTGAATGGGATATCCCTATACTCCAACACTGGGACACCCCCATTCCATGGGAATGAGACATCACTGCACCCCAGGACTGGGGTACCCCTGAGCTGTGGGTTTGGGGCACCACCTTATCCTGGAATTGGGACTTCCCCTACCCTGGAAACAGGGCACCCCACAACATGGGAATAGGACAGCCCCACGTTCCTGGGATTCCCATATTCTGGGATTGGGGAACCCCCATACTCCAGGATCAGGGTACCCCATTCCATGGGACTGAGACACCCCCACATCTCTGGGGAACCCCAGACCCCAGAATTGGTGAACCTCCATGCCATATGAATATGACACCCCCATATCCTGGGGCATGGGAAATGGGAATACCTTGGAACTGGGGTGCGCCCCACAATGGGAGCAGGACACTTTCATATCTCTGTGTCCCCCCTTACCTTGGAATTGAGGTAACCCTGTGCCATGGGAATGGGGAACCATGACATTTCTAGGATTCCCTTACCTTGGGATGGGGTCACCTCCATACTTTGGGATCAGGGTCCCTGCAACCCCCCCACATCTCTGGGACCCCCGGGGACCCGGGTCCCTCCCTCAGGTTTGAGGTCTCCCCGTACCATGGGGGCAGGGCTCCCCACCCTCCCCATTGCAGGTCCCCAGGGGGCCCCCAAAAAAGCACCCACGCTCCCTCCACAATTCCAAGGGCCCCCTCAGAACCTCTTACCGTGGCCAGAGGCCTCTTTTGCGGGAGGTGGGTTGGTCGCACCTGTGAGGGGAGCCTCGAGCAGCAGGGTGTCCTGGGGATCCAGGGGGTCAGCGGGATCTCGGGGGGCCGACACCCCCCCTGCTTCCATTGCCGCCGTCCCCTAGATGGGAGGACCCTGTCTGGGGGAAGAGAGGGGACAGGGAGAGAATTGGGGTGACCCGAGGACACCCCGAGGGGGGATCGCTGCCACCCCCAAGGGAGGGATCCCGCCTGCCCCCAACCCCCTCCGTGGCCCTCCTGATGCTGGGGACATGCACACAGAGTGACATGACGTCACCACCCTCGTCCCATCCCGCAGCCTCTCCCATTACCCCCACGGAGGAACCCCTAAATTTGNGGCGTCGCGTCCTCTCGCCCCTCCCCCGCACCGCAGCCATCGCGGGGGGCTCTGGGAAGGGGAAGCGGAAAGAGAAAAGGACAAGGGGGGCGAGGGGGAATTGCTCAGTCTCAGTTTGGCGGGGAGATGTCCCCGGTGGTCACTCACCGCTGTTGGGGAGCACGGGGGGGGGCTCAGGGGATC
>WBMY01011652.1:0-56860 GCA_013397315.1 Donacobius atricapilla
AGAATCTGAAAAACAAGAAAGCTGAAACTTCAGGCGATCATGAAGAACAAAGCAGAGTGACAGAGATACAGTGTGGAGCACAGGTCACAGCCTGCTGGGGCACCATGTGCAGTGCTACGCAGCCCAGTACCTTCCTGGGGGCATCACAGAAGAAAAGCAGGGCTGAGGTTTGCTTTCTTGAGAAAGAAAAAAAAAAAAAAAAGAGAAAAACCCCACAACCCCTAGAGACCATATAAACAGCTGCAGGGAGCCTCTGACTCAGGGGTAGGAGCAACAACCAGATCCCAACCACATCCTGGATGCTATCAAACATGCTATGGAAACAATGTGGAGCATTTTCTCATACAACTGCCCTCCTCCACTGGCCTCCTCTCCCTTCCCTCACTGCCTTTTTCAGCCCTGAAACATCTGTTCCCTGAAGCATCTGTTCCCAGACAGAAAAAAATCTGAGCTTCCTCTTCCTCATGACAGCCCCAACCCAGGATGTATCACAACTCTGCCAAGAAGGATATGGGCATTCTCTGTCACTCAAAATGTCTCATAGCATCTCTCAGCCCAGACAGCTTAACCCAGAGTTGCTCCAAATCCTTAACAACAAGCGCATGCTATGCCACCTAGACAAGTGCCACACTCCCAATTATACTATACTGCAGCAGACAAAACCATTCCCCAACAGCACTCAAGCGGTTCTGGTACCTCCCACCTACACCCATGGGAGACACAGAACATCCTATGCTGCCACTGGATGCAGCTCTACTGAGCCATCAGAGTGAATCCAGGTATTTAGGGTTAGGGGTGCTGGAATTTGCGTAAGACAGGCTGCCTCTGCCAAGTTCCATGGCAAAAGAGCTGGAGCAAGCAAAGTTCAGATCCAAAGTCTTAGCAGAGAGCCACACTGAAGCTTGGGAATCCAGCAGAACGGCACACGGAGCTGCCTGTGCCACAACAAGCATCCTGCTTGCCCAGGAGGACACCAGGCTGCAGGAGTGCCCAGCCCAGGCCAGTACAGGCCGCCCAGCCCAGTGCTGCCTAAGGCCTGCTCCCACCCCACCACTGTTCCCAGCTGCTGTGATTCAGCCCGGTTCCTGTAGGACCGGCCTGCGGGGGCTGGATACAGCCCCGGAGCCAGATGTACCACCGCACCCGAGCACAGCCTGGGGCTCCATGCTTCAGGTCTGGCGGTATCCATCAGGTCTACACGAGTCGACGGCTTCAGAGAAACACCACAAAACCCCATCCATGACAGCAAGCCCCCAGTGAGACTGCAGCTGCATGGGCAGAAAGGTCCTGTTGTTTGCACGAGCCATAAACACATCTTTATCCTCCTGAGCAACCCATCGTGCAGCCGTGAGCTGCAGGACACACGGGGTTTATCTCGCTGTCATCCAGAAACGTGCGTGAGAGCAAAACCACAGAGAGCCTTCCTCATGCCAACACTCACAGCAACCACACCATCAGCAGGGGAGCGCCCCTGCACCAGGGCAGCCCAGGGACCAGGCAGTGCCAAGAGCCACCTGGTTTGTGAGCACAGATGGCCCAGGGTCACCTGAAGAATACACGGGATCGGGTGGGTTGGAGGGGACCACAGCAGGTCATTTGTTCCAACCTCCTTGCTCAAGCAGGGTCACCCTAGAGCACATGGCACAGAACTGTGTCCACTGGAACACCTTCAGTGAGGGAGACTCCACAACCACTCTGGGCAACCTGTTCCAGTAGCTGGTCATCCCCACTGTAAAGTTCCCCCTCATGTTCAGGAGGAACTTCCTGTGCATCACCATTTTCTGCCTGCAGCCTCTTGTCCTATTGCCTGGTACCACCAAGAAGAGCCGCCTGCCTTCATCCTCCACACCCGCCCTTTAGATACTTTTATACATACATATGTGGATGAGGTAAAGATCGTCCTGGAGTTTTGGTAACTCAACACGACAAGGAGGAAGAGCCACGTTAGCGGCAGCAGTGCTTGGAGACACCTGAGGCTGGGGAGAACTGACCCCCCGAGGGGGAGCGTGGCAGAAAACCCGGCCGGGCTTGCCGAGGCTGTCCCTGTTCCCGCGGGGCCCGTCCCTCACCTCTGGAGCTCCTGGATGTCGGGCGGGATGCTGTGGAGCCGGTTGCCGCCGAGGCTGAGGCTGCGCAGCCCGCGGAGCTGCAGCAGCGCGGGCATCACCTCGGAGAAGCGGTTCCCGCTGAGGTTGAGGACGCGGAGGGAGCGGGCGAGCGGAGCCTGCCCGAGCCCCTTGGGCAGCGAGCCGGGCCCGCCAAGCCGGTTGTTCTTGGCCAGCAACGTGTGGAGGCACGGCAGGGACAGCAGCTCCGGGCCCATCTCCGTCAGCCCCGTCCCGCTCACGTCCAGCACCTCCAGCGCCGGGAACCACTGCGACAGCCCGGCGGGCAGCGGGCCCGAGAGCCGCCGCGGCGACAGCACCAGCCGCNCCAAGTGTTTTACACCAAGCTCAGGAGGAGCTGTTCAGTGTAAAATTAAACCATACCCCTTCTTTTGCCCCTTTTGGTCATCCTCGGAGCCCGAAGGAGAGTGCTGCCTGAGCCCGTGTGCCCCATGGCCTCTCCGTTGTGGCAGCTAGTGGGGGAGCCTGGCCCAGCATCCCTGGTCAGCGGGTGTTTTGTCCAAGGGTTGATTTGCTTTGGTCCCTGCAGAACAGGGAGGTTGGAACTGAGCGGTCTTTGAGGTCCCTTTCAGCCCAACCCATTCTGTGTGCTGCTGCGGTGGAGCACCAAAACAGAGCTACGCCCAGAAGTACCTGAGTGCCTGTCCTTGCCTGGATGTTAAAAAACAGCTTTGGTCTTGAGCCGTGGCATTGGCGGGAGTTAATCTGTAACACCCAAGGATGACAGGCGAAGCGGTCTGATGTTGGTCACTGATCGACGTGGAGCTGACCCCTGTTGTACCACATATAGACAAATAGGCAAGGCAGGATCTGTGATTTCAGTTCATTGCTCCTTGAACACAGTGTAGTCAGTAATCAGAAGAAGAAGCAGCAGCTATGTGTGATAACAATGAGACGATTCACAACCCAAGGGAACTTTTGCCTCGACTAAGTCCTTGCTTCCTTGTAAAGCATAGAGAAGCCAAAAAGAAGGGAATAGCAACCTCCTACCTGCTCAAAACACTTCATGTACACTAAAGTCTCTGTCATCTTAGACTGGAAGAAACACAAACAAAATCAATTTGAGTGTACCAGCCCAGAGTTTAAAACAACGCGTGAAGTAGCAACAATGCTGAGTTCAAAGTTGTCCAGAATATTGTGGATGAAGCCCATGGTCCACTTGTCCTTCCGCTGGTGCTCTTTTGAACTCTGGATTTTACCACTACAAATATTTTGATGTGGCAGCACCTCCAGCTGAGAGGAGGAAGTTGTCAGGGCTGTGCCCAGCCTTCAAGAAAGTGTGCCATAGTGGGTAGGAATGAACAGGCCTGTTTCCATTGGACTTACTTTATTTGTTTTCCAAGAGTCTTTGGATTCACAAATATAAGCCCTGATGTGAACCCAGAGATAGCTGCAGAACAGACACTTCACCTGTATTGTTAACTTCTTATCAACATAATTTTTCTCACTCCACAAACATTGTGCTATTCCAGGACAGTTTTAGAAGAGTTTGTGTAAGCACAAGAGTAAGGTCATCTGGATTTTGCTCGTCTTCTGCAGTGCTTTAAGTCTGGTTCTCCTCAAGGTGTGTCCTATGACATGGTTCAGGAACTGAGTCTTTTTATAGATGAGTCTGCTCCAGTCTTCAGAACTAAAGTTAATAAATACCTTACAAATGCAGTTCAGAGTCTTGATCAACCACTTAAATAGCCTATTTCTCAACCTGAAGCTTAACAGCACTGGAGAATTGTGATTAAGGGTATGTAACTATAGTGCAGCAATTTAATACTCAGATGTGCCTGACTCCAGGTCAGAGCTTTTCCCAGGCCTCTACAAGCAGCGGGCAACAGAATTGTTGCTTTTCCTCTCTCCCAACTCAAAACCACTTTGCTTCAGTAAATACGCATGGAGCACAAGGCAAAGTATTTGTAGTGCCACCTCTCTAAATTTGTGGCTGCTGCTTCCATTCATTTCTTCTTAAAATCCTGGGAAATTCTCGCAGTAGAAATTGCACTAATAAAGCACTTTGCAGTTGAGCAGTGAATGGGCAGGGAATGCCACAGAAAAGACTGCATGTGCAGCAGCTGGTACATGCTAAAGAGGCCATTTGGTGTGAAAAATAACATGGAAGAACCAATGTTTGTGAGCTGCTTGGGTTTTTTTTTTAAGCTGCTTTGGAAGGAGCACACCAAGTGGAACAAAGCTAGGCAACTTTCTCTTCTGTCAGACCATTATCTGCACAGAAACACTCACAGCAGTGGCATTACACTTACAGGGGAAATGAAAAGTAGGACACTTCCTCATGTCATACAACACCATTGAAGGCTATTTCACCATTCAGTCACATTTTCAAGGCCTTTAGATATTGTTTTTACTTGCCTATGGGTTCTTTCCACCTGATTCCCCAGCTCTAAAACAGAAACAGTCACATCTCAAATTTGTCCAACAGACTGAGATCTGTGTATGAATATGCAAAGACAGATGATTTTTTTTGAAAACAATTTGTGTGGCTTGTGAAAAATAAACCAAACAAGTGTTATTTTCAAAATTTTGTTTCATTTATTTGGCAGTAATATCCAAACCCCCCTGCTTCAAAAAAATTACAAAATCAAGTAAAATAAGTGCACTAAGGAAACCTACAGAATACTGATAAATTTCACACACGTACAGGAGGGAATATAGAGGGAGGAGTGTGACTTTTTTGTTTGTTGCTTAAATTTGTTTTTTTTTTGGGAAAAACAAAACAAAACACATTCCCTGCCCCTTGTAGTCTGTACAGCAATTGTCCCAGACGGCAATGGCTGAAATTCAGCACTTCCTTCCCCAGCAGCCAGGTCACCCTGCAGGAGTTAGTGACTGATCAGCCTGCAGAAGCCTGAGCATTGCTCAGTCTGGGCTGCCCTTCCCCTCTGTGCAGGTAGCCGAGATGTTTTGGTCCCCTTTGAGAAACGCTGCCCTTTGAAGGGGCCCTGCTTTCCACTGCATCCCTTTGTGGGGGCACGGGGAGGAAGAGGCTCCACAGGCAGTTCCAGAGGCACTGTTGCTGCACTCCCAGTCTGCTGCCGAGGCTAGGATCTGTTCTATGGCTTCTCAGAGAGCTCAGCATGCCAGAGACCGCAGCCCATCCCTCTGCCTTCAGTGCAAGAGCAAGCTCCGTAAACCTCAGCTGGCAGCACACGTCTCTGGCTACCCCAGCAGCCACCCCCATTCACATGGCTGCACAGCCCCAGCAGGCAGGAGGGGACAGAGAACACATCACAGTGCAGCCTACAGAAGCCCTGAAGCCATGCATTTGCCTCCCCTTCCTGCACGTGCTCTGGTTTTCACAGTTGGAGATTTTCCTGACTGAACAAGATGTTATCCCTGTCCAGGGAAAGCCGTTGTGTTTTCTCTAAGGCACTTTAACAATCCAAGCTGGAAGGAAGTGATCTGGGAGGCACTAACTACCTTTTAGAGCAGGGCTGGAATAAAGCAAAACATTTATTAACAATGTTCCTGTGACTCCAAATCCGGCACATGAAGCCCTTGTGCTCATACTCTTGGGAAGGAGAATGCCTATGTCCAATGGGTGCTCCTATTCCACCAACCACTTCTTCCAGTGCCGCCAGAACACAAACAATGACTGTCCCAGAGTAGCATTGTCCACATTATCCTCAGCTCATATGGACTCATTCCTCTCACCTTCACAGGTGACAGCTGCTCAAATCCTGGCCCTCACAAGAAAAAAAACCCCAGTCTCCTGTATTTATGATGCCAAAACCTCCATGGCAGGGTACATTATAGTTCTCACTGGGAAAGTGGCACTATGCCAAAGTCAATGGAATTCCTTGGGCTTCACATCAGGAAAATATCTCAAAGACCAGACAGCCTTTAACACATCTGGCTCACAGGGAAGAGCACAGGAGGGACCAAGCTTTCTTCTTTTCCTATACCTCTAGGTACCAGCTCATTCCTCCTCTCCAAGGAAAGAACTGTGCAAAAAGGGGAAGGTTGGGACAAAAGTCCTGCTGATTTTCACTCAAACCAGACATGCTTTTGCAAATGCAAGTGGAATTTTGCTTGAGTAAGCAATAGGGACTGCAAGATACACAGCAACAACTGCTGAAGTTGCTCACAAATAGAATGATGGAAGTCACAAGCAGTCAGTCAGGGCACATGCAACTGCTTGGGAAGCACAGCACAGGCATGAAGGCAACATGGATGTTCAGGTGTGCATGAAGTACATTTGACAACTGAATAAGAAAGTCAGCTGGGCTTCAGGCTACAGAGGAGACTATCAACAAAACAGCATTTCATTTACATCTAGAACCAATGCTCTGAGAAATGTGTGGGATGGAACTGACCCATGAAGGAATGTGAGAGTGGTCAAAGGTGGTCTGATCAATGACACCAGGAAAAGAGTCAGTAATGAGGCTTCCAGCCCTGACTCCAAACTCATTCCTGGAATCAAAAAATAATGCTGCTGCCTCACCCCAGAAGGAGATGAAAAGCCCAAGATGATGCCAACAGCACAATTAAACAGTTTGCTACATAGTTAAGCTTTTTAAGATATTGTACTGATGGGATTGCCTGGTCCCTCTGTCTCTAGAATGCTTTGAACAATTTAGAGAGGCACAAGCACTGAGTTTGAGCACATGGTCAATGCTAGCTAAGGGAGTGAGAGCTAGAGAGCTGCAGTGGCAATCTGTGTCTGGTGAAACTAACTACATCCAGCCCTGTCTCTTCTTCCCACGAGGGACACTGCCATCCCCAGCCGGGAAATACCCTGTAGTGCAAGGCTCGCAATTCGCCTGTGGTGTTTGTGGCGGCTGAGCGCAGTGCGATACAAACTGTGCATGGGCATTACAGCACTGTCAACAACAAAAACCCACACGCTGGGTTTTCTTGAAAGATCTAGAGCTACAAAACATACAAAAGCTGAATCACTACCATAGGAAATAAAATAATAAAAAACCCAAAACAAAACAAAAAAGAAAAGGGGAGTCAGCATGTGAATGTGATAAGAAAAAAATACGATAGCACCTCTAAGGAGGGGTCAGGGAGAGTAAGAGTGAGATGAGGTCAAAAGGAACCATGTGTTGGAGCCCACAATGTACTGGAGGAGCTGCTGAGGACAGTCTGGTGGAAAGCAAGGAGGAATGTGCTGGACTCATGCCAGCAGCAGGGCACCACGACTCCCCGGTGCCACACCAGGCTGACCAGCTTTGAGGAGCTTGAAGCAAAGGGTAAGGTCCTTGGATAATGATGCCCTGCAGCACACAAAACTGCCAGGCCTGTATTTCTGCAGCCAAGGCTGGTGCTGACAATTGTATTGACTGAAGACCCCCTTTTCTATCCAGCATTGACCTCTATCCTTTCCCCAGACCCAGGGGAACGAGAAATTCCTGTTAGTTCTTGGAGGAAGCAGCTGTCTGCTCTGGGGAAGGGTCCCAGAGGCTGCTGTAAGTTCCTCCCAGCCTTCCAAGGTCCCAGCAATGAACCTCCCTGAACAGGTGGGCTCTGCTCCCCTTTCCTGGCCCCATTCTTTTTGTATTACAAAACAAATAACCCATCGCTATACATGTAAATATCTGTGACTGGGCAACTGTAGCAGACACTTGTGCATACTGAGATCAGCACTGGAGGACAGGGTGGCAGGTTGGGCCCATCCTCCTGGGCTCCTCCGCTGTGGAGGCCCCTTACATCTCCTTGGTGCTCATTCTCTTGGTCTTCTCAGCCGTCTCCTAGAGAAAGAGAGCACAGAAGTGAAGCTCTGCGCTGACACAGGAATTGGGAGCGCTCTGAAGGCTTTGGTCCATCCACAGGCAGTGCCAACACTGGCTTGTATCTGAAAGCCCCACACCTGTATTTGTCCCCACAGGCAAGAGATTTACTCTGCTCTCCCTTCTACCAGAAGTCTCCAAGTGGCAAAAACAGAAGGAACCCATCTGGCAAGGGAGGGCTTAGTGCAAGCTCATGCTAACCTGATGCTTCTGCAGTTCCTGAACATATCTGGCCATCTCCTCCTCAGTCAAATCTTGATCAGGTCGGTGTCTCTGAGCAGGCACCTTCTCATTCCTCCCTGGAAGCAGAAATGGAGTTTAGTGTTTCACAAATAGAGGATGCAAATTTCAGCTGCTGAACCACGAAGAACAAAGAGAAGCAGGTCAGCCACAGTATCCCTCAAGCTTTTTCAAGCTTCCTTTTTTCAAGGAAGCCTTTGCCAAAGGATGGTATGGGTTGGCTTCTTAGAAAGAGAACAGGCCTTGTGGCTGCCTGGGACTTCATGACTTGGGTGTGCAGTCTGTCCCTGTCTCTCCCTCCCATGTGACTGATAATAAAGCCACATGGAAGAGGCTGCATATTATTCAAAAGAAACATCTATAATTTGTTTAAACATCTTGGTCTCTTGTTGGGAATAAATGGAAGCTCAGTGCTGCCCAAGTACAATAACTGATATCTAATGAAGAGATAATTTTGCTCAATGAAGATATAACTTGCTGATGTGTTTGTTCTGATTCTTCAATTTCATCTTTCCTCTACCAATAGCCTCTAACCCCTCTACTGCTCTGACATGGGCAGAAAGTCAAGGAATTGTTATCCCATTTCATGCTTCTGTCATGGATGCAGGGAACAAAGTAGGCAGAAAGAACAGGTGTTGCATAGCAACTTTGAAGGTTGTTTCTGGGGAGGCAACAAAAAGAGTCTCTCATTCTGTTGCTTAATCTATGACACCTACACACAGCTCCTCTGGCAGCTCTATTAATACTACAGTTGTCTTTTCTCAGGTGAGTTCCTGCTGGTACAGCTAAGTCTGTGCTGAGGTGATCCTGAAGCCTCTGCTGCAGAAGATCAGATAAACATGAAAAGCTCTGTACACACTGATGCCGTTTCCCTTGCTCCTACTCTGCCCAAGCTACTGACTATAGATCTGAACCAGTGTACTCCTGGCAGGTCCCACACCGCACTGAAACAAAGCTCCTGCAAGGGCCTGGTTTCTAGGGAAGAAGGCCAGGAAAATGCAGCACCATGGTGGGAGGATACATGTGGCTCCTTGGGAAGGACCCACACATTTGCCAACACAGGGAAAAGGTGGCATTCCACTGGCCCTGGACTATGTGTGAGAAGGCAAAACAGAGAGCTCCTGTTCACAACTGTACCATGACCTCTTCACAGTTCTACCGTGGCTGGGCAAGTTTAAGGGCCTTCCAAAGGAGGAACAAACAACCCTGCCTTACTATGAGCACCACCTCCCTTCATCACCATTATTTTAGAGTTTTTGTGGCAAGAAGCTAAAGTGCTTTCTTGGCATTGGATGAAGGTTCCTGTAATCCCCTCTTCATCAAGACAGGATCCCAGATCCTGTTTTACAAATTCCATAAACACAGATGCAGTGAGGATATGGACACATATACAGGAAAGCTGACTTGCTCACACCTACATGTACAGTAGCAGCCAGTGACCTATTTGGTCTGCGCCAGCTGGATGCAGAGTAGCTCTGGTCTGGAAGATTTACTGCTGAATTTTCATGACACCAAATCCAAACTACAAGCCTCAGCAGCGTTGCCCTGAGCCCGGTTACACACTTTCTGGAACAGTACCAGCTTGGGTTTGACTAACATGGAACATGTGAGGGTTATGCAGAAACCACCCATGGAGAAGCTGAGGAAAAGCTGGAGAGAAGAACCCTGGATAGCCAGTGCCTTCGGAGAGACAGAGAGTGAGAATTCCTTTTGTCCAAACCCAAACACAGTAATTTTCTGGAGAGCATACGGACCCTCGCACGTCATTGCGGTGCACACCCAGTTCCCACAGGCACAGACGCAGCGGTTGCACTCCACCTGGGTCTCTGCTCCATCCTCATAGGTCTCATCTTCCAGGGCACACTCTGAAGAGGCACAAAACACGGGCAGTGCTTGTAAGAGAGCGAGCAGGCTAAAGAAAACGTACTTTAGAGATGCCTTGAGAGAGAAGATGAGGTTTAAGGGGAAGCTTTCCTTCCCTCAGCCACCAGAAGTTTCCTCACGACTAAAATATTCATGCTGAATTTGATGAATGAAATCAGCCAAAATATAATTTGCTAAAGTGAAACCCTTTGTTTTCTTCCTCAGAAGAACACATCTCAATTTCTCAATTCCAAATGAAATCTCAGTGTTGGATTTATTTGAATTTCCTTATCTGTTATACAAAGAAAAGAACTCCTGAAATGAAAGCTTGGGTTATTCTGATCCAGGTGGGGATAAGTTGGGGGAATTATTTGAAAGGATAGTGAACTTTGAGATGGTCATCAGGGACACTCTCTATGTGAAAGGCAGAGCATAGCAGGACTTTGGTCTGGTCTGACTTTGCTAAATTATCCGGCCATGAACTCCTCACATGATTGACCTCTGCAATGTTAAATACATGCCTTGACCTTACAAGCAAACCATACCCTACGTCAACCTACGTCATTGCTTCTAAAATCCAAACCTTTCTCATCACAAGAGCTGCAGGAGCTTTAGGACAGTAAAAGCAATACTTTCAACAATGCAGGGACAAAGGGTGCTGTTGGATGAGAGTAGACATATATTAAAATTATCTCTGGCAGTGGAGTTACAGCACCCGATGTCTGGCCTGAAGCTGATCTCTTTTCTTTCCTCCCTTCCCAGGACCCCAAGAGAAGTGAGGAGTTCCTACTTTTCTCTGGTGGGTTGAAGGATGGGCTGAGACACTTGAGAAATTCATTGAAGCTGAGCTTCCAGTCAGCATTTTCATCTGACAGCTCGATGAGGGCATCTACGCAGAGTCCCCTGAAAGGAAACACAGAGGCTTGTTCTGCACGGGGCTGTGTTAGGCTGGTCCCTGCTCTACTGTCTTCAGAGTGCAGGTGAGTAAAACCAGTAATGACTAGGGAGACTCCAAGATGTCTGGCAGAAGTGGCTTCTCTAAGGAACCTCATGGGATACAGAGAGAAGAAAAACAGTCACAAAATACTCTGTCTGGCAATGGCCTGGGCAGTGGGGCGATATTCAGAACAACAGGAATGGAACATCCACATTTGTTGGTATCTACCTGCTGTCACACAGATAAGAGATGCAAGCACAGCATAACCACAAGCAGCCTTTTTGCACACAGTGGCAGACAAAGAAAGAGGGAAACCTCTGAAACTACAGGCTGCATATGAATGGTGTTTTCCCACCATCTTCCTTGCACTGGATCTAGCTATTAGGCAAAAGGTGAGGGGAGTCCCCAGGAAAGCAGATATATTAGGAAATAGAAAGAAGATGACAAATCTTCTGTTATCCAATTCCCTTCTGGCTGCACAAGTGCTAGATTTAAGGCGAAAGAGGGTTGGAATAAATGCCTAACATGAAGGGTAGAGATAGGACTGCTCCTCTTGTGGTGGTCACACCTATTTAAGAAGCCACTTCATACACAGTTAACTCTGTCAGTGCAAGCCCTAACTGATATTTACCATGAGTGAATTTCCATGTTCCATTCTACTACATCTGCCCCTCTGGCCCTCCCTCTGGCATCCTGTCTGCTGCCCACCTGAGCAACTTGTTGGTCTCCTGGTCCATGTAGGTGGTGATGTTGATGGCAGTTTCATTCTGCTCCACAAACTTCAGGAATTCAGTGGAGTCCAAGCGAGAATCACCATCATCAAAGCTCTGTAGGGGAATATGGGAAGATGTGAGAGGCTCTCATTTATCCAAGTACCCCTTCCTTCTTCCTCTTCCATATGTACATAGTATTTTGAAGTTTTAGTGAGACAAGTTCCATTATCCCTGTTTTTCTCAAAGAAAGAGGCTCAGAGAAAAGCAGCAACATATCCACATTAGCCTCAGAATGAGAGATATGATCCTAGCCTTGTTCTCACAGATAAGCTACACTGCCTCTCATTCACCTCCTGCTGCTTGATTTATGGCTCCAACCCTATTTCTTCACTTTGTTTCAGCCAGCTCTTAGCTTTCTTATATACCTCCTGCCTTAAAGCAGACCAGCTGCATTCAAGGAGGTGTCAGCTTTCCAATATGGGTAAATCCAAAGCTGTGCCCAGACTCTGACAGTGACAAAAGGGAAAAATCACAGGAAGCAATTTTCTTCTGATACCAGGGAAAAAATTTAATGCAATAGCACAACACTTCACCATCAACTTCTTAAGGTCCTGACAAGACTCCTGGCACTGAAGAGCAGCATTTTCAGCCCCAAAATCCTGGCTGTTCTCCCAAAAAAGTAATTGCATTTTGCTTTCCTGCCTGGAGATGTGACACTGCAGTGCTGGGCACTCGGCAGGAATTGCTGTGCCCCCTCAGAGACAGCTGCATTGCTGTGAGTGGAAAATTAATCCTGCACACAGACTGCTGCCACCTAATTTTTGCTGTATGATTGGGGCAAGTTGCTGTGGCTCCTTGTGTAGTGCTCTCAAGAATGCTGGAATGCTGGAATAACATCTGCCTGTTGTTACCTCTGTGTGTTTCAGGAGAAACATCTAGGGCTAGGGAAGTTATCCTGCATAACTGCTCCACATGTCAACTTCCACTAGACTTTGAAGCTTTTTTTCCTGCTTTTTTTTGGTGAAAATGACTGCAGTTCTCTTATTGACCCAGACTGTTAAGAGAGTTTTCTTGCCTTTCAAAGCTATGGTCTACATGAAGGCATTCCCACAGAGATCCTCCAAAATGGAGCAGCTTCCCACCACTGGCCTTGCTCCCCTTGAAATAACGTCCTTCAAGGTCATGGCCTGCCTGACAAACAAAGCACATCCCAGCAAGCCCCACAGGTCATGCTTCCAGGAGAGAAATAGCTTAATGCCACATCTACAAACCTCCCCATCAAGGAGAAAAGGGAAAAGCTTCATTTCAACTATGCCTCCAGTGTTTCCTACATGCAGGACAGGAATCAGGCCATATGCAGGAATGCAGGGCATGAAGAGCCCCACAGCTTGGCATGACACAATTCCTTCTGTGACAGCAGGCACTCATTGCTGACACAAATTTCTGGGTGTTTGAAGCCATTGAGTTTGCTTTGCCTTGATTTGTCCCAAACTCTGAATTCTGCTTTAAAAACATTTCAAAGCTTTAAGAATAAGATAGTTGAAAAGGTGGATTACCACCTGACAGAGTATCACAGAATCATTAATGTCAGAAAAGACCTCCAAGATCATCAAGCCAACCTCTGAACACCACCTTATCAACTAAACCACAGCACCAAGTGCCACATCCAGTTGTTTCTTGAACCCTTCCAGGGATGCTGACTCCACCACCTCCCTTGGCAGCCACTCTTTCCCCAGCCTGTCGTGCTGCTTGGGATTGTTGTGACCCAAATGCTGGACCTGGCACTGAACCTCATACTGTTGACCTTGGCCATGGAAATTCTCGCTTTGGTACAAGCAGAGGTATTTCTTTGCCATAAGACGTCTCACCCAGTGGCTGGGATAAGTGCTCCAGAAAAAGTGGGACAGTAAAGAGAACAGGAGGCTGCCTGCCTCTGAGCTGCAGCCTCAGGGTATCACCAGCATGCTGACAGGCGTGGGGACAGCGGTGTGAACGGCTTGTGTGGTGACAGTGGAACAAGCCTGTGGCTGGCTCATGCATTTCAGAAAAGCCCATGACCTGGGGAGACCCTGAAAAAGTGACTGGGGACAGCACATTTGTGGGGAGAGGGACTGACACAGGACACTGCTGCTTTTGGGTGCTGGCAGGCACTGACAGAGTGCCCAGGGCAGCGGATTTCCATAGACAGAGCAGCATGAAACACTGCAAATGTGAGAATGCTCTGTGAAGCGAGGGGACCAGCTCCTCTGTCTCACCAGGGGGTGCCATTGCCATGGCAAATTTGCTGGCAGTGCTAACTGCTGTCAGGGACCATTAATCTCTTGCTGTCAACAGCTCATGATTTAAATGCTCTCCTCTCTTCCCCACCCGCTCCTCCAGCTCCATCCTGAACGCTTTGAAGTCTCTGTCAGGAGCTAGGCATGAGGGGAAGGGGCACAGCAGTGCATGTGGCAAGAGCATGGGAGAAGCTTGGGATCTGCTGGTTGCAGAGGGACAGATGACAGGGAGGAGGTAGGAACAGGATTATTGCAAGGCCCATGACTCAAGTAGCTCCTTTCACTCTGCAGAGTACTAGGGAACTGCCAGCTCTCAGCCACAACTGGGACTTATTCCTTGAAGCCCCCAGATGTCCCCTATACCCGTCTCAGCATGGCCTCTTGGGACTATCTGGAACAAAGGATCAGCAGCCCCTGCCACAGCTTCCTGTATTTCCAGGAGTTTCACCTTTTTTTCCTCTGGCTTTTTACCCCTGAGATTAGTTCTCTACTCTGCTCTACTCCTCCTTTCCCCAGGGCAGGTCAGACACCAGGAGCCAGAGACACTCCACATCTGGTTGTCACAAGCTGTGTCAGTGGCTGCTGCAGGCAGCCCGTAACACATCAGGCTGTAGAACTTATCAGATCCCTCTGGTCTCCCGTTCCGGAGGAGCACATCACTCACTGGAGCCTCTCAGCTGGGGGCACAGCCGCTGTTATGCAGTGACCAGGCAAGAAATGTTGTCTGGGCTCTGAGGCAGGTGCTGCTCTACTTGCCTTGAAATATTTGTCCAGGATTTCGCTGTAGTTACTGCCCTTGGAGAACCACCCATCTGGGATAATCTCAGCTTCCAGCCACTGGATGACCCGGCGACGAAGCTCGTCCCTGTCCGACTGGTAGCAGACAACTGTAATGGGAGACAGTGCAGCAGAAGGAAAAACAGGAGTGAGAGAAATCAAGCTGGCAGGGAGATCACAGAGAGAGGACTGGAAAAAAAAAGCCAGCCAGCCCACCCTGATGGCAGCTCACAGCCCCCCTCAGTCCGGTCCTTGGAGTTACATCACTGCCAGATCCAAGCAGATGTGTCCTGCTGAATAGAGCTGTTGGTGACACCATGTGGCAAGGCCAGAAAACAACACTCCTGCCAGAGCTCCTCCTTCCCATTCCTGAAGCTTGTGGAAGAACAACCCGGAGCTGACTCATCTTGGTGTGGAGTCCCAGACTGAGGGAGGAAGGTAACTGACAATGTCCCCAGGTTTCCCAACACTGTGTAGAATTGTCATTCAGCTGTCAACCCTAAAATACCAAAACCTCTAACCTCGGCAAGGTTGAAGACTAGACTGAGCAAGCCTTTCTACCTCTCTGTCTCCAAGACATGAATTTTAGGGCCTACTCTCTCAGGAAATATTGTTTCTTCAAAGCTCTGATTTGTCCACTCTGACTGGAAACCAGAGGGGGTCAAGTTGGGCCTCACTCACAGTGCTTGCCAGTGTCACAGGTTTCTCCAGGGAGGTTATTACTTTGTGTACTAGTACAAACCCTGCATTTAGAAACAAAATTGAAAGCTTAGCTGTGAATTGTCACACCTGCCCAGTGGCCAGCAAAGCCAGAAAAGGAATCAGCGTGCATTCACGTCACTTACACACACTAAGGATCTTCTGAATGCAGTGACTACTATCACAACCAGATGGAGAGATGAAAAAAACCCAGCTCCGTAGGGATTCTGCATGTTTAATTTTGGACTTCTTTAAAACTGCTTTAGGGTGGCAGCCATGCTCTGACATGGTCCTTCCTCTTTAGTTTATATGAGGCTTTGCTCTCATCTGTCCTAGGAAGTTAAAGTTGATGATTATACAGCTCCAATGACAAGCCATGGCCCTAAAATCCAGTGTTAAGTAAGCATGACAATAAATAAGGGGAGAAACCAAGGGCAGGGAATCAAAGAGACTTATAACTTAGGTGATCGTAGAATCATTTAGGTTAGAAGAGACTCTTAAGATCATCCTGTTGGCTGATGGTAGAGGCAGTTCAGCTGTACTCCTGACTCTCTGCCTCTGCACCCATTGATTCATCACTCCTAAAGCAAAGTTTCCTTTCAAAAGAGTGCTCTTGGAGTTGGGGACAACAGCACCACAGTTATGGTCTTAGATCCCCAATGAAGGAGGTGAAAGGGTGGTCCATCTCTCAGTCTGGGTGATGAGCACAGTGAGTCCCTGGAGGCAAACCAGGTTTCATTGCACCTTGTCTATGCTGAGTCCCTGAGACATCCCAGCACAGTGAAAAGCTCAGGAGATGTATGAGCTCTGAAAGGTTAGCCAAGAGTGAAGAGTTGGGCCATCACATTTCAGCTGATTTATCAACTCAGACTCTTCTACAGCCCATGCAGGATATGACTGTTACACAGAGCTCTGCACTCCCCCAGCACACCCTCCTGCCCATCTCCCAGAGCACACAAATTCATACAGAGCAGGAGACAGCTTCTTACCTGGACTTGCTGCTGGGTTCTCAGACTTCTTCTCTGTTAATGGAAAGACAGAAGAGGACATTTCTGATGCACTGTGAAGCAAGACAAATCTTTTCCTACCACAGGTAAAAGCAGAGGAACCTGGGAGTCTTTGGATATATGACGGCCACATATATGATTGAGGGGCTGGAATCCCCTGGACCCTGAGGAGATACTGGGGACAATTTAGACTGAAGAATTGAAGGCTCAGGGACAATCTCATCAATGTTTATAAATCTGTTGGAAGGAAATGAGGAAGTTCGCACAAGACTTTTACCCATGGTATCCAGTGACAGGGCAAGAGACAGTGGGCACACACTTAAACACATGAAACTCTGTCTGAACACAAGAAAATCATGCAGCTGGTGTGTGTGAGTGTGGGAGTTAAACAGCCCGACTGATGAGGCAAAATCCTTGCTCCTAAAGTTAGTGAGGTTCCTTATGAACATGGATGATAGTATTGGTTTTAGGAGTTTATCCTCAGAGCGTGACTTTTCCTCAGCAGTTAAACTGAGACACTTACTTGGCTGAATCCAAAAGCTTAGAGTGAGGCAGCAGGAACAAAAGGTTGCCCTGCTCTCCTGAGTGCCACACTCCCAGAAGCTTAGGCAGACAATAGCTTCGAGGTCCCCCCACAGTCAAGGTGTCAGGGTTTTGAGTGCACTAATGAGGTCTTTAATGACCCTGTTGGCCTCACATCAAGCCTCCATCCATACTCTGTGAGCCATGAGGCTCCATTTCGTATCTGATGCCTCAACTCCTAATCCTTGCCTGTGATTATTATGTTGTAGCCATGCCTATCTTTAGCTCTGTTGCAACCACTCTCTTCCATAGACTGTTGATCCAGGCCCTGACCTGGTGACTGTGTTCCCACCTTGATCTCAGTCCTGCTACAGACTTCATCACTATGAGCTCATCTGGTTGTTGTCTGATTCTGGTCAACAGAATCACCAGCCTTGATTTAACAACTTGATTTCAGTTTAGTTTCAGACTACTTCATCACTGCCAGCTTGCCTGGTCATCTGGACTCTTGCTTGAATCTGGCTACTGTTCAGAGGCTTGCCTTTTTTACCCCAGTCAGCAGCTGTGAGGCAAGGTCTTGGCTGGTGAGGCCTCTGCTTTGCCTTGTTATCATGCTTCCCTTCCAACTCTTTGTCCTTGAGAGGGTAGCTAGCCCTCCTTGCCCAGGTTACCTTTGCAGTGGCCGTCGTAATCCACCTGGATCTTGGAGCCGGTGAGGCAGGCGTCACGGTGCAGCTCACAGTGGTTCAGGTACGTCTTGCCATTGCTCCCGCACACAGGCCTCTTGTGAGGTTTGCATTTCTGTGGGAGAGCCAGAGAACACAGCATTTCACCTGCCTCCTTGGGACAGCCAGAGGGAGGCCCGTGCGTCCAACCATCAGCCCAGCTTAAGAGAAGTCCTTGGCATAGTCCCCTTGGCCCTGTATTTGGAACAGGCTAATTCACCCTCATTACCCCAGAAAAACCCACGCAGGGAAGCTTGAGGGTGTGAGTTCAAAGGCCTCACTTCATCCCAGTTTCCATCACCACTAGCATGACAGGAGTCTTTATGAAAGCAGACCCCTGCAGACAAATCAGTGCTCAGCATAAATATGGAGCATAATTCTGCAACTGCTGCTCCATGTGCCATGGCCATGCCTGCCCAGAGGTGTTTCTGTGCCTCTGATCTATGCACCTGCAGTTGCTTGGCTCCACTGCATCTCTCTGTAGACTCTGCTCCACCCTTCTGCAACCAAATGGCAAATAAGCCATCAGCCATGAATGAAGAGCACAGCCTACAGCAAAGAGAGTTCACCAGTGCCACTGTTCAGGCTATGAGCTTCTTTCTTCTGTCCCTTTTGGCCTGGCCAAGCCTACCCAGAGTGACAGACTCTCTTCCTACTAATGGGGCATTTCACTCTCTAGTGCCCAGGCTGGTCATGCCAGAGCTGCAAGCTCTGAGGGAAGGGGGAACAAAGACCCACATGGTCATTCCCAGGAGCCAGGCAGAAATGTTTTGAAGGCATGGGGCAGAGCAGAGTAGGGAGATGCTGAGTCTCTACAGCTGGGAAAGACTCTTCTAATCATCTCTGACTCCCTGCTGGATAAAGCTATTCATCCTTACAGCACTCTACCACAATTATTTCCATCTTACAAAAGCTGATTTTTAGTAACCTC
Organism: Donacobius atricapilla; assembly: GCA_013397315.1. Taxonomy (NCBI): domain Eukaryota; kingdom Metazoa; phylum Chordata; class Aves; order Passeriformes; family Mimidae; genus Donacobius; species Donacobius atricapilla. The sequence continues at coordinate 18,558 of WBMY01011652.1, forward strand.
CTCAAACATGACGCCAGTGAGGGCAGGCTGTCTTGGAGCTCACAGACCACTTCCTAGCGTGCCCTTCAAAGCCAGCTGCATATCCACACCCCACTGGGCTTTCCCAACAAAAGACTCCTGTGCATGTAAAGACCCTAGGCAGTCTTGCAGGCAGCACAGCTGTGAGTCCCAGACAGTACCTACCCTACAGGGCTCTTGCCCCCCACAACACTAGAAACAGTCCTGCTGTTTGAAGAGCCACTCTGAATTTGCAGCTGCTTCAAAACAGCCACAGCCTTATACCATCATGGGATCTTTCCAGTGACAGAAACCCATCAGTGGGGTGATGGTGGTGACACCTGTCCCAGACACAGAACCTGTGCTGCTCCCGTACCTCAATGCAGAGGCAGGTTGGTTCTCCCTTCTCCGTCACGGCACACTCACGCCCAGCTCCACAGAAAACATTGGCACAGATCTTAGATTTGCTCCTTGGCTCTTCCTGCAAGGTAAAAAGTCAGAGACACAAAATACATAATTACCCAGAAGAGTAACAGCACAGTTTAAAAAAATCCCACTACATTTAACTGGTATCAGGACCAAAAGGTACCACGGTGTTAAGGTGGGGATGACAGAACAAGAGAGACATGACTTCAATAGATGGACAGCTCAGACAATAAGAAGGAGCAGACACAAGAACAAAGGCTACAGTCCCAAGAATACAGGGTTTCCTTCTGGTCATTCCTGGAAAATCACCTGGGAGAATTGGAGCAAACATGAGCAAGAGGAAGTCTAGCAAGAATGGCAAGAATAATTTGCTCAAGTCAAGGACTGCTGTCTTTAAAATTTATTTTCATGGAGGGTAGGGAGCAGAAATGTCTTTGCTTGAGACATTTTGGAAGAAGGTGAACATATCCCTAGAGAAAGGTACAATACAAACAGGCAGAAGAAATTGCCATCAGGCACCAGATAATGTCCTTGTCACAAAACTACCTGACCCATTATCTTGCTTTCACTGGTCAAGATTAAACACTTTAAAGGAAGAACACTGTCATGGATGAGATAATTATCCAGTAATCCTCCCACAATGAAAATTCCTTCCTGGTTCCTGACAGCCTGCAGTTGACTTATGCCCTGCAGCACAATTTATATGCTTTACAGTTTTCTCCTAGCCAAAGTCATCACAAGTATTGTTGTTCACATAACTGTCAAATATTTTCTGTTTGTTTTTGTTTTTTTTCTTGGAGTCCCACAGCATTCCTAAACTGGTGACATCTAGTATGGAATATTTCCATAGTTTAATCATGGTTTTGATACAACTACCACTTATTTTTATACATTTAATGCCTTTTTTTAATAGACTTTTAAAAGAGAAGGTAGTTCCAGGGGTTTAGACTTTGAAGAGCCTGGCTTAATTCCCTGCTTTGTCATTAATTTCCTTTGTGACTCTCATTTCATCTAACATTTTCCACCTGTATGCTGAATATCTGGTTTATGGCAGCCAACTGGCTTCTGCAACAGTTTTGCATGAGAAAGAGGATTGAGGAATGAAAAATAATCAGTGAGATAAGTCAATCACATCTGCTGTGTTTCTTCCATCTAGTACAAAAATGTGTTTTCACCTTCTCATTTGAGTATTATTCTTATACTCTGCTGATTTGTGGCATCTTTGTATCTCCATCACATACTTTTGAAAATAGGTGATGTAAAAGGAACAGAATTTGTCAGAAGAGCAAGCATTATTGACAAATGCCAAACACATTTTTCCTCGTTTCTTCTTTATCTTATTTTTTTGTTTGTTTTGCTTTTAAAACACAATTTCACAGAGAGTTGCTGTCTTTACTCAACAGCCCACAGAGACAGCCAGATCATTTTCTGAATGACCTTGCCCTGGTCTTCAGAATAGTTTGTTTGCTGGCTACTGCACAATTCATCAAACCTGAGAAGGTCTTTTCAAAGCACTGCAGGAATCCCTCCAGGTTCACATAGTGACAAACATCTCTGCAGGTGTTCCTATCTTGCTGCTTATTCTGTCAAATACATTATTTGGATACGCCAGTCTTAGCTGAGAAATGTACCCCATGTCCCAGGCCTGTTCTCTCCAGGAAGACAGCATTCTCCCTCTGCCTTTTTATCTCCTTTCACATATAGTTTCTGAGCTACATCCACCTCTCTCTAGTCACCTTCCAGTGGAGGGCTGGGGTAAATGAACTGGGTGCTTCTGGGCTGGGATGGAACAACGGGAGTACTGCACAAAGCAACCTCCTGCAACTCAGGGCAGGAAAGAAAGAACAGCTCATTTTGCAAAATGCACAAAGTAACACCCAAATTGTACAAGGCTGGAGTCTGACTTTGGGCACTCACACACCTAAAATGCACTGTAGTTACCGAAGTGCTGATCCATTTAAAGGGTTTTGAACAACTTGTCAATCCCTTCAAGCAGTCAAAGACAGAAAAAAACAGGTGGTCATGGCTTTGAATGGCCACCCAGCAAGGTCTGTGTTCCAGATGCCTGGCAACAGATGACAGTACTCTGCCTTTCCCATGGACAGGCCCGACTGGCAGCAGCCACCTCCCATCATGCCCACCAATGCAAAATCTGGCTTTTGATTCCTGGCTGGGAGTTAAGGCACTGGTACAATGCAGCTGGCCTCAACAAGCATCTGCAGTGCCCAAGCTCAGGTTGCAGGACTCCCCTCCCCACAGGAGCTCACTTGCAAACCCGGTCTCCAGTGTGGCCATCCACAGCTCCCTCCCTGTAGTGCTAAAGCCCAGGAACCATCCCACAGCTCTTCCACTGGAACCTGAGCTGGGGATGCTGGCAGGGTGACACCGCCACAACAGCTTCTGGAGACACCCTGCCACCTGCCAGGCTAGAAGGCCACATTACTCTGATTTTTTCTTATTAATCAAAGCAATACCATTTTCTGGTTTCTTCTTCTTATTGCCTTAAGTTGCCCTGGGCTGGCAGGGGCTTGGAGCTGATTGCCACATTCCAGCATGGCTTTTTCCATCTCAGGATTCAGCCAGAGGAAGAAAGGAAGCAAGCTGCTCTGCCTGCCTGCCTGCCCTCTCACTCTGGCACAGGGTTTCTCAAACTCAGCTGTGGCATACCACAGGGTGGGAGCTCCTTCTAGCAACTCTTAGCTGCCTTCCCAACAAATGTAGGAGTCTCCTGTGCACAACTGAGAGTATAACAGGGCCAGAGGTAGATGACTGGATGAGTGCAGTGGGGGTCTGCAAATGAGGCTTGATAATCTCCTGATTCTCTGGCTTCCCAGAAGCTATCAGCCAAACTGGTTTCTTGTGACAGATACTCTGATCTTACCTTGGACCTTGTCATGTTTGCTTTTTATAAAGCTTCACCTGCTGGAGTTATGTGAGTGAGGATGGCAGCTGCCACTTTAATATTAAGTAGCACATACTTGCACCTGCCTTGTAAAAGCTTAAAAATATGAACAGCAAATTTTTAAATTTTTAAATTTAAAAAAAAGACTCCACAGTGTTTCAACATCATTGCCCCTAAATTAATTAATATCAGGATTTGGGGTCTAGAATCACAGCTTTTACACTGCTTTGTCCCTGAGAGCTGCCACTGCCTTTTCTGTCATCCTGTACTTGGGAAGCGTTTCCGTTCCAGTCCACAGCGCACTCAGGCAGGCGGAAGGGAAAGGGCAGAGAGTCGTTATTAATTGCTACACGGTGGCATTTCCACTGCAAGCCTTGGCAAGGCAGTTCTCTTCTACCTCGAGTGAGATGCCCAAGCTCTCTTTCTGGGCAATGCTTTTATGTACTCCTCTACTCCCCAGAGAGCAAGTGGGAAGGTGTAAAAGCAGCGAGGATGAAGCCAGGGCAGGAGCGCCTGTGCCTTTGGAATGTCTGCCACAGCAGAGGGGCACTCTGACTCTTCAGCCTGCAGGGGCACGACCTTCCCAGACATCTTCTCTGGCAAAGACCATGGAGAAAGCTGTTCCCAACAAGTCAAGGGCCAGAAGTTCAGGGCAGTTGGATGTATGTATGCATAGCCCAGCTTGTCTACTGAATGGGGACAATGCTTTTGGAGGGCTGAGAAGTGTAACCCTGTGGATGAAGGCTCTTCCATGTTAACAGGCAAACACTAACTAGAAGACCTGAGCTGACAGTGCAGAGTCACATGCAATGTCTCTGCCTCAGCTGTTGCCTCCTGAGAAGCAAGGAGGAAAAAGACATTTCCAAGGTACCCGCAGGCAAGAAAGCCAGAGGCAACGCCAGTGGTGAAGGATCACCATGGCAACCAGAAATGCAGGGCCTCAAGGTGGAGAGCTAAAATTAGGAAATTAGGCAGTGGAAATGGCTGTTTCTCATCTCTGGCAGCATCCTGTGCTGAGGAGTTGGACCCCCAACACAGAGTAAGCACAGATGTGCAGAGCATTTCCCAGTCCCTGTCTGCGCCTGGATGTGCAGGACCGAGTGTGACTTGACACACCAATGCAGTGCCACGTGCAGGTCTGCACAGGATCCCAAGGTCCTGTGAGGTGCTGTGCGGGCTCTGCACTGGTGGGGCTGCATGGAAACAATGCAGTGTCTGCAGTGAGATATGAGCGATTTGTACACCGGACAGAAAAGAGGTATCGCGGCTCCCTGCCTTCGCAAGGGAACTGCCCACTGCAGATCTCCCTTGGCTGCCTCCTCCCCTGGCCCCTGTTGAGCCATGACTGCCTAGTGTCCCTTGGTGGGAATCGGGACTTTCCCAACCATCCTGCAAAAGTTGAAGCCATGAACAATTCAGTGACAAAACACCTCTGTAAGGAAGAACAAGCTTCCACCTTCAGAGGAGAGCTGTACATGCAGCTCCATGTCCACAGTGCCCCGCTGCCCAAAGAGAGCAGTAGGGATTACTGCCATTACACACATTCTAGGAAATAAGCAGAAAGATTGCCCTGCTCCTAGGTGGGGAGTTAATGTGCTTCACAACAACCCCTCACACTGCCTTGTTTTCTGCATACCTTTCCATACAAAATCTCCTCTTTGAGGCCTCAAAAGTCTTTTTCTCAGCAGCTCACACTGCATTGGAGAAGTACTACCTACTGCCCTGTTCCTACTGAGACAAATAACAACCTCTTCTGCTATCAGCAGTGAGGGCAGGTCTTTTCTTCATTTGGCATCACTTTCTGGAAATCCATAAAATTACTTGACCCTCGCATAATGGTCTGTGCTGTTTGCTGTAAAATCAAGGCTTTGTGGTTTTGCCTTGCGTGATGTGCAAGGAAATCAAAGTGCTCTAAAGCTGGAGCACTGAAAGCTCCTTTGGGAGGCAGTCCCATGTATAATACAAACTTGAGTATTACACAGATAAGGCAATACTAAAGGGCACCAAAATGATGAGTGGGATTGCAAGACATGCATAGATTCTCATGCCTCAGGGAAGGCAGCAGCAAAATCTGGGTACACATTTTCAGATATAATCAGTACGATTTGCAATAGACTCCCCTCCATGCAGTCAGAGAGAAATAAGCTGTGCAGCTACATATTTCTGACAGTCCTCCCTACATCTTCCCACCCACATCCCTTTTGCCTGTTCCCTGCCACAACTAGGGATGTAAGGGATTTCTGAACGTGCCAAGGTGCCACCTATAAACTACATAGCCTGCACAATTTCTAAACCAACTCAACATGCAGTCATGAAATCTAGTGCCTTGTCTAGCTGTTGTCTTTGGCAATGTTTGCTTCTGAATGCAGAAAAATTTAGAAACACAAGGCAGTAGGTCAACAATGCAGAAAGCTGAGATAAGCTATGTCTCCTGACTCCCAAACCTCCCTCCTCTCCAGGAGCAGCAAAGGAGAAGCACCACATTGTGCTGCAACATTCAAAAAGAGAGGGCTGGGCAGCAGAGCAGCTCAGGGGGAAGTCAGGAAAATTTAGCAACTCCAGTACAGTGATGGCACTGAGAAAGCACTTGGCTCGTGAGGTTTGTCCCATTGCCCAAGTGTTTCTCTAGGCAGAGCAGCTCTTTCGGCAGCAGTGTCCTCCTGCAGAGCTCCAGGGAGACCAGATCCCATGTTCACTGCAGGGCACGAAGGGGCAGCCAGCTTCTCACCTCTGGTCATTTGTGCAGCTGGCCCTGGCAGCACGTTTGTCCCGTTGCTCTGGTTTGCAACTAACAAGCAAAGCACTCATTCCTCCCTGCAAACCTGACCCAATTCTTGTGGCAGCTCCCTGGATCCACTAACACTCTGGTGTGATGGTGCGGAAATTTGGCAGCAGCACAAACTGGGCAGATTAGTGTGAAACAAGCTGGCACCCCTGACACTGGATTTCCCATAAATAGGTGAGGTGACTGTTACAGTTTTCCTTCCTTTGGGCTACTGCCTCAGGTTGGAAGAAAATCCACACAAATTATCTTAAATTCTTACTTGGAAGGTTTGAGTTTCATTTAGCAAAAATAAGATGGAGATAAGCCCAGCAAGTGGGGATTGAATCATGCCATTCCCAGTTCAGCTCTCCAATAAAACCAGACATCATCAGGACAATCCCAGGACATCCTTACTATTGGGATGGTACAGTAGGCTGTGGAATAATACATTCTCTACTCTGGAAGGAAACCTGCTGCCAGAGGTTGATGTACACATTGGTGCAGGATCATCTCTTGCACACTCCTTTTGGCCTGGTGTTATTTGGACTCAAAGTGGCACCCTCTGGAGCTCCTCCCTCCCCTGCTGCTGGAGTTCCCCACCCGTCTCTGGGGGGCACATGGTCCTGCTGCTCACACAAGCAAAGGTGTTGCTGGGCAGCTGGAAAGGCTCAAACACCGGCTACCCCTGAGCTAGTTAGGTAAAGAAGAAGAGACATTAGTCAGGCAAAGTCTGGACCAGGGCTGGATTCCCCAAGGGACTGTGACCAGCTGCATTTGACAATGTGCCTGATGCTAACAATATCCTATTTGAAGGGTGTCGGTATGCGGTCCGTTCTGGATACCGAGGGGTCTAGTGCCATTTAAACTGCAGGATTCCTCCTCTTCCAAATCGTAAAGCCCTCCCGCAAGCAGCAGAACTAATGAAGGCCAGTTTCCAACAGCTCTCTCTGCATGGCCTGTCTGTCAGCTAGTTACCGGGCAGCTCACGGACTCCTTCCTCAGGGGAGGTCTTCGCGGGCCCCTCTCATTAAGGCAGTCACCTAGAGTCACAGAGCCAGCTGGATCCCATTATCTCGGAGGCCTCCACCACTTTATCAGCTGTGCCGGAAACAGGCCGAGAGATTCAAGACTCCCTGGAGGCCAGAGACAGGCAGGCAGACACAGACAGCCTGCTGACATAGCTTTGCTTCCTTAGGGAACCAGGCAATAATTCCTTTGCAGAGCCGCACAAAACACTTCGCTGGCTCAGCCCCTCCTCTTGACAGACTCAACGTCACTGTTGCTTGCAGTCCTGAGGACAGATCCTCACTCCAGCCCCCTGGCATGAATCCAGCCCCTCTGCTGTCTCCGTGCCACTGACCCTTGTGCTTCCCCTACAGCATTTTCTTTGTGTTGAAGGACAGACTCCATCTCACTTCTGCCCTCTCAGAGCTCCCATCACTAGGGTATTTCAGCCAGCTTCAATCAAGGGCTGTGAACAGGGATCTGGACACAGTGTCAGGAGCTACTGCACTACCTGTGGGATGCCTGCTATGGAGAAGCACATGCCCCAGTCCACCAATCCACACATCTAGATATCAGCCAACCCCTCTTTCCAACACTTTGTCTATATTTCTTTCTATTCTCAACTGACATATAGGACTGGCTCTCTTAAAACATCACACCAAGTGCAACCCCTTAAAGGCTTTTGAATGCTTGTGAGATGAATATTTAATGGCAGCTGACTTCCACTAATGGGAAACAAGCCAGATCATACATCTCAGCACATGCTGGGAATGAGGGCGTGTTCCCAGAAAGTCTGGACACAGAGAAAAGAAGGCAATAGAGGAAAGGAACGGCAACTCTCAGAGCTCAGAGGAGGTTCCCTCTCTGCAAACCCGTACCTCACTCATTTGCGCGAGACCCTCCCCGACTTGCTGGCTGCTCAGTCCACGATCCATGGATCAGATGTGTCCATCACATGAGCATTGAGCAGGAGAGGGGCTGAGGCTCTGATTGACCTCTGTGATAAAGGGTCAGTGACTCATCAGGTCAGTAACCTCTACGTGAGGCCATGGAAAAACAACATGGCTTGTGAAAACCTGCTTGTAGGAATTTGTCCATGACTCTGTCAGGGAAATGAAGATGTCTGATGCTTGTACTGCTACTAAAAAAGACTTCCTGGGTAGCATTGCCTTGCAGACATTGGCAGGATGGATACAGAGCTCTACCTGCCCACTGACCCCTGTGGAGACATGTCCTGGACTGCTGGCAGGGACAGCAGCCCTCACATGCCAGCCATGGCTTTCTCATGTCCCACAGTGAGCAGGCAGAAGTTGGTGCCTGCACAGAAAGGAAGGCAAGAATTGGGAAGAAGGAGGGTTTTCTCTCCACAACCTAATCAAGAGCAGAAAGGCATCTGCCAAACAGCTGATGTCTCTTACAGCGTGATGCTGCTGAAACAGTTATGGAGCCAGGCACACCTCTCGGGGACTCCGCTGCACAACGATTCTGTTTTCCCTTTTAAGCTGGAAGGAATGTCTCTGCTCTGGCCCCCACAGCCTCATATTTTCCACCACAAGGCAATGACCAGTGAGGCCCCATTAGGGGAACAATGACATGTGAGACTGGGGAAGAGGAAATCTCTCCTGCAAACAAGTCTGGAAAATGGCTGCTAAAAGGAAGGGAGCTTGCGTCTGGCAGCATTCTCACTCCTGCAGCCTCACTCTGCTGCTCAGTCAAAAACACTCCTTATACTCGCAGCTTTTAAAGTGTCATGGCCCAAAGCTGCACTGTCTCTCAACACTACTCCCTCCACCTATCCCTACAGCACCTCTGGAAGAAGGAGCTCGATTCCCTTCTGCTGGATGATGTGAAATTGTCAGCTTTTCTGCAACCACCAGGATCTTTCTCGCTAGCGCTGGCTCCCAGCAGGGCATGGAGGCAGGAGTTCAGGGCCGACTGATCTGTGCATACCAAACCAACTGAAGAGGCTTCAAGCTGTAAGCAGGGCAGAATCAGTCCCACAGGAGGAGAGGACATGATACTCTGCTGCACTGTGATTCTTAGAGGGAGGAATCAAGTTAATCACTTTGTGTTTGGATAGAAAAATAACCCTCATGCATAGGGAAGCTTTTCAGAGCAAATAAAAGGTCCTAACTGAAGTTAGTCCCACAGGCTTTAGGGATGAGATTGGTACCATCCTCTCATGTGACAAGACTGGAAAAGTCCCAAGGGACAAGACTTGCTCAAGAATGACTAGAAGACAGCAACTCAGCTTCCTCGGCTCTCTGGTCTGGAGCTAGGATCACTTCACTGTGCGATACATAAGTCATACTCCTCACTGAGGCATTCTTCTTCTTCCCAGATCCTGAGCTCCTAGGAATCACAATTCTCCATCCTATTTTGTTTAAAACAAAAATAAGAACAAGACCAGCATTGACTCCTGAATTCCAGCAGGAGGGTAATGTTCTGTATGGCGGTAGCACACGAGAAAAGTCACAGCACTTAAGAGTGGTCAGAGGAAGCCCTTGACAACAGGAGGATGAAGGAGGAGGATGAGGAGCTCACCCTCAGGGCCTCCACACCAGAGAAGAGCTGTGCACCACAAACTATTGCTAGCAGCTAAACATAGATGTCATCACCTCTCTCTAAGCACACCCAGGCTCAACTGTAAAAGGGAGGTTTCTCTGTCAGATGGCATTTCCGAAAAGGGTATGCTCCTTCCTCCACCTGCCCCATTCTGAGGTGCACTCACACAGCTCCCTGCCCCCACACCCATTACTCAATCTGAGGCAGTTTGTGCCATATACAAACTCAGATATTCCCTTTTCAGCCCCTAAATCTGTGTTGAGCTATAGCTATTTCTGTCTCATAGCAGTCCCTCTTTTTTCATCCTTCATTCCCCTGATTTCCCAGACTCTGAAGTCCTAGAGATTTTACCCGTCCTGCCAGTAAAGTTTTGTTGCCTCTTTTTTCTGACTAGGGATGATTTATTTCTGAATGGAATCCAAATCTGGCACATTTCTCCACCATCACCTGGCTCCAACAGAGAGAAGGAAAGAGTGAGCTAAGCAGTGGGAGGCAAGTTAGAATTTACAGCCCTATGGCATATCCACACCCCTTCCAGTAACTGGATACACAGGAGGAATGTAGATTGCAGGAAATGCTGAGGTTTACCAGCAGCCTCCAGCTTCTTGTGCAAGAGTCCTCAGTGGTTTTGTTCCTCTCACTGAGATGGGAATCCAACTGCAATGGATTTGATTATCCCTCTTCCCAGCTCGGTCCCTTAGTCGTTTACTCACCTTCTACCACAGCATATTGCAAAAAAAATCATGGAAATCACTATGTGATTAGGGGGGAAACACTGAGTCAGCCTCAGTGTGGGAGAGTGAGAACAGAGCTGGACATAAGCCAGCTCTGCACTTCCCATTTTCTAGCCTTGCTGAAGGATTTGCTCAGCTCCTTCTTAATGCAGAGCAGCTCTGGGTCTGCTCCACCCAATGGCTCTGCTGGAGGCAGCTCTGGAAAAGTGAATCCCCAGGGGACAGTGCTCTGTCACAGACATTTTTCTCCTTTGAAGCTTCTCTACTTCATGCAGTTATTAAATCCCCTTTTCACAGTGGGAACAGTGAGGAAGGCTCAGAAAACCCCTCACTATTAGACATTATTTTGTGTAGATGACTTTTCTTGGTCTGTGATGTTGAGGGAGCATCCATCCCCTTCCTGAAATCACATGGCTGGGATTGGTTATCAGACTAACAGGGACACCTGAAAATAGAAGTGAAGGCAAACCTGCAAGAGTGGAAAGGTTTGAGTAGGCTGTGGACGTAACCTGGAGCCTGCTCATCCGTGGTACTTCTGCCAAAAAGGCATGGCTCCATCCAAGGTTAAACTGTGTTCCCTGTAGCCAGAGAGAGCTGAAGGCAAGTCTACCAAAGCTCTATCATACAGCAAAATGCAAACTAGGATTTCAGGTGATGACCTGACAACTGACGGGTGTGTACACCTACCGATTAGTATTGGAAAGAGGAGAGAAAAAAACTCTGCTGTAAAAATTAAGTGAAAATCCTTGCTGCAGCTGGGACATTGGGAAGTCTGCAGAGGTACACAGGGAGAGATGTGCCTGTGTTCACTGCTCTCAGAAACATCACATCAGCAACAAGCAAATCCTATTAAACTGAGAGCAGGCACCCCACAGCCCCACACTGAGATCAGGGAGTAGCAATGTTGGGCCATGTGGGACGCCGCACCAGGGGAACTGTGACCCAAGCTATGAGCAGCATGTTCTTTTCAACTCCTGCTGTCCCTATTATCCTTCAGAAAGCCTCCAGTCAAGCCACCAGCACCAGAAACCATCCCCGTGCAATGCTAACACCATTTTATGCCTATCCTCAAGAGACTTCCCTCTGTGGTAGGGAAAGCTCTGTAAGTCTCACTGACTTGCACTTAATGACTGACCTCTTCCCCGTGACAGCCAAAAGGAAGCTCTGGTAAGGCAAGAAGTCCATGGGAAAACTGACAGCATCACTATGAAATAGGCTATAAAATACAGTCACTATGGAAACTGTCATGGTTGGAAGGACAGAAAAAACTTCTGAAGTCCAAGGGTTTCCAGCCTTCCCATGGATGCCCCAAGGATGGGTGTCTCTCCAAGCTGTCAGCACCTCAGCCAACAGTGGCCCTTTTGCCCCTGCACTGCTCCCTGCAGCTTCTGCTGGACCTGATGTCACGTGAGAAGACTGGTCAAACACGGAGGCTTTTTCTTAGGCAAGCTGCTTGTGCTTACACCAGTGTGTCCTCGTGGGTCCCCCACCTCACTTCTGATTTAACACGGCCTAAACAGAAGGGGAACAAGAGATAACTATGTTGTGTGGACTGTCAGTGAGGAAGTTGGATGGTATTTCCCCCAACACCCCCCAGACCTGTTAGCTTATGATGTATTGCTTGGAAGATAGAGCTGTCACAACCACAATCCCCCTCCCAGCAGTGGAGCAGTAAATAAAACAAAGGGAAAATGAAGCAAATAACCTCCGCTGTGCTCATTAGAAATGGCACAGCCCACGTATAGTCTCAGTCACCACCACTTCTGCCAGAGCAGAGCTTCCCTTATGTCCCCATGGCTGACAGCACAGACTTGCCAGCATTTGCAGCCCTAAGGCAATACTGTGATTAAGAAACAAGAGAAGTGACCATTGATTTCCTATAATTCCTAAATAAGGCTGGGTAACATTTATCAGACAGAGACCTAATTCATTAGAAAATGCAATCTGAGGTAAACCAAAACTATTTGGAAATCTGTGCCCAGTTCAGGGAACAGCTTTGATTCCAAAATGATTTCTAGAAGTGAATGAATGATGAAGTGAACTGTTTTGACTTTCTTATTTTTAAATATATTTCATGAGGTTCTATATGTAAGTTTAAAGGTCAAAGAAAGCAAAATGAAAACATGTTTTGGTAAGCTTAGCACCTCTGTTTGCCCAGTAATTTTTTTCTGTTGGAAATAAAACATGAAATTCAACTGTCCTAAAATGCAATTCAGGGGTTGACTCTCTGATTCAGATAGGAAATTAAAAAAACCAAAACCAATAAGTTATTCAAATGGCTTTATTCCTACAACATTGTTATTCGGTGTCTAAAGCAACCTATTCTTCTAATTCTTTCATCTCCTTCCATCTGGCTCTTTGTGACTGTGTCTGGAAATAAAGAACTGTTGCAGACATCTCTCTCTCCCTCTCTCTGCAACCATGGAATTTTTTCCTGTTTAGTTGTGAAGACTTGGGATACTGACTCCCATGGCTTGACTTTCAAAAACAAACAAACAGAAAAATCAAGCCATATCTCCATTTGGTGGTTATGAGAACCCAGGGAGATGCTGCTTCAGGGAAGGCATTCTGTCCTCTGAGTCACTCCAGCAAAGCAGTGATTTAATGAGGCAGCTCCCACTCTGAACTGTACCAGGGCTGAAAACACCATTCCTGTTCTGGTCCCCTTCAAACACTCGGTCCTGCTTCATTGCTTCCCATCCTTCAGACCCTCGTGCCTGCCTCCTGAGACACACAATGAGTGCTGTCAGCAGAGGAGGAGATCGTTGTCCTGCTGGCACCACCCAAACCCAGCTGGGCAAGCTAATGGGCATCGGGAGGTTTGCATGCAGAAACTTAAATGGGAGGCTGATCTGTGCACCACAGAGATATACAGGATTGCCTGGAGAAGCAGAGTGCACCCAGGACTCGTGCAGGGACAACACAGCACTGCCTCCAGCTGGAGAGCAGGTCCCTGGGTCTTCCCAGCTCTCCTCCCCTGATGGGTAATTTCAAGAGGCACTGCCATCACCTCTACACAAACCCAGAGGTGGCTGAACTTGCAGAGACATAAAGGACCTGAGTACATCACTGCAGTCGCCTAAACACGGGGCTTTGGAACTCCACTAGTCTATCTGGCCCCAAACCAGTAAGGGCAACCAACCAACTGCCAGCCACATGCAATGAGGACAATCTGAGCGGTTGCCCATCTCACCTTTCTCCCTGCCCGGCAGACAGTGATGAGGCATTAGGGACTTGCTATGAGCTTCAGTAATGCCCTGGGCTAGAAGGGGAGGGCTCCAAGCCCTGCTAGTGACCCAGAGGCTCTCCATGCCTCCTGCAGCCTGTGTTCCTAGAAGAGGGATCACAATTTGAATCACCTCCAACAGCATGAACTATTCGCTAATAGTTCCTGAGCCCTTCCCAGGACGTTTTGCTTTCTGCCCTGTGGCCTGGCTGCGCCGCATTTCAGACATGAAAGGCTGTGAGCACACACAGATGCCGGCATCCTTACGCATTCTTGGCTCCAAAGCTTTCCTCGAAGCAACTGCAGCTGCACTGCCAGGGAGGAGCAGCTGACTCCCAGCCCAGAGAGAGGGCTGCAAACCCCAGCTTGCCAGGTATGCTGCAAGATCCCAGCACAAACTCCTCTGGCTTTGGGACCAGCTGTGACCCCCTTGGGCCCCCAAGCTAGCCCAGCAGAAACCAGGGCAGCTTTCTTGCTTTCCCTGAGAGTTACAACTGCCTTAAGGAGACACGGTGCAAAATGTAGAGGCTATGATACTATCAGCACGCAAACTTGCTCAATAAAAACAAGTGTTTCTCATCTGTTTTGTCCTCATGGCTCCCAGAGCTCATCACAGATCAAGCACGTGAAGCACCACTGCCCACAGCTGGGAAACGTGTGCTATAGGGAGGGAACCCAAAGAGCACTTGAGGTCTTGGGCAGAAAAGTCAGGATTTGTGCAACACCAAAGCAGTCAGTAGGGCAAGGCACTTGTGCGACTGCAATACAGACGTCTGCATGCATCCATCTCCCCAGCCTAGCTCTAGCAAAAGCCAAACCAAATTCCGAACCCCAAACATTGAAGGGAAGCTTTTTCATAGTCTCAGTGTGCAGCTCAGCCCCATCACAAGGCTACAGGCAGACCCTGTCCTGGCAGAATTTCAGCCCAACACACTGTGCCGGCAGTGGGTCCCACTTAAATTCAGCATTGGTGCAGGAGCTCAGCCTGGACCCTCCACAACCAGCAAGAAAAGGCTTTCCCTGAATGATGGCCTCCTCTGTACCCCTCCAAATCCAGCCAGTTGTTCTGACAGGATGAAGCCGCCACAGCTCAGGAGATCGAAAGGCAGCTCTCAAGGATCACACCAGCCTGTGGCACCAGCTGCTGGCAGAGATAAGCTCAGAGCCTGGGTGGAAGCTGCAGCCCCTCTCTCTCTCACATAACCAAGACAGGGAATTATAAACACAACCCTGTTAAAAACAAACAAACAAAACAAAACAAAAAAACCACAACCAAAAACCAACAAAAAAAACCAAACCCACCAGAATCTGTGGAAGAGTAACCACTAAACCAGCTGGATCCAATGCCTTGGGGAGATCTCCATGCCCTCACGTTTTGTGCATGCAAATCAGAGGCACACCAACAGATGTGGGGCGGAGACCTCTTAGAAAATCCATGGTATTCCCTTAGCTGGCCACTCGGCACATTCCTTTGCGCAAGGGAGTCCTTGTCACAGAGGTTGGCCTGTCCCTGTTGTGAATGCTCTGAAAAACAATGTCCTTGCAGTTGCTGTGTATCTGATAGTTTACCACAGAGTTTGAGGCAAGAGCTCTCCTATTTCCCTCCCTGTCAAGTCTCAGAGGTGGGCTGAATTAATTGCATGTGCTATTTCTCTGAGTGTATAAACTGCACCACTGCTGTATGCACACAAGGCAGATGATAGCCAGAGTAAAGAAGTGGCTCTTTTTGTCTGTCCTCTCTACACAGGTTCTTTCTCCTAATACTTCCCCAAGATAATGATTTTTTTCATACCACACAGGCAGCAAAATGGCCCCATTCCCACACCACCTGACTGAAATCACGAGGGAAGAAAAGGTGGCTTTGTGCCACCCAACTGATCACCTAAACAACTAATGGCTGCTGTAGGAGCTGTGGCTGGCACAGCTCTGTCCTTGCATTCCAGTGCTCCTGAACCTCTGGCCCCCTGGCACTGTCCTTTCCACCCTCAGCCTTGCCCTGGACAAGAGAACTCCAGGCAGGAACAGCACAAGTACCATTCCAGAGAAGAAACGTGTTGCTTTCTACACACCACCACTGCAGCGTGGGGTTTCCAGCAAGCATGCTGCTGGTAATAAACTCAATCACCTGGAGTGTCTCTCTGCTACACAACCCTTTCTGCTGTCCACAGGCTGTTTAATTTCTCTCCTGAGTGCCCAACCTTCTGTTCCCTAGCACTGAACTTTCTCAGCTCTGATTACTCTGTGTTGTCAAACTGTAGACTGCTTCCTGTCCCGTGCCATCCCCTCTTACGATTCATTTTTAGTCCTGTAACTTTGTCCTTGTGGAAATTTCATTTCCTCAAGGTGTTTGGGCAGCTACAGTCTTTGGTATCTTTCTGATGCTTTGGAGTAAGATGAACTTCAGCTCCCCACTCCCTGCCTGTCCAGATGACTTTCCTTGCCCACTCTCCCAGCATACTGGTCCTCCTGCCCTCCAGCATTAGTCCCTATCACCAACTCTTGTCAGTGAATGGGACCACACAGTTGGGAAGTACACAGGGCTGGGAGGCTCCTTGTGAGTCACCAGGGCCATCTCCGTGTTACCGATGCTCCCTCTTTGTGCAACTCCATTTACATGATACTGATTAAAGGCTGTTATTTTTGGCTGTCTCACACCCACGGAAAGCCTGGTCTTAAAACCGTCTTACAGTTATAAGCCTTCCCCTAATGTCAAAGCTGACTGTATTCATGGCTGATTCATACATATTTATTCACACTGGCATAGGAATAAATTCTATGCTTTAGCCACTCCAAGCATATGACTTCTATACTTTAACTCAAACAACATATTTCCCTCCCTGGCATTTCATTCCCTTGTCTTGCTCAGCATAAGGGAGGAAAAGAGAAAGCAAAAACAGATGTCTGACTTTATAAATAATGCTCTTTTATAAAAGTAGTATCTGTTTTGATTGTTATCAACAATACTTTTAAAGAAGCATGAGATCCAAAAATCCTCTATTGCATTGATGTCTGGGGGACAGGCCAAATCAGGTGAAAATATGCAGTTTAACACCATTTTAAGTCCAGAAGAGGGAAAAGAAAGGTTACAAAACTGAATTTAGTATTTTCACTAGGTGCAAGGTTCTAATCAGGACAGTGAGCCATGATCATCAAATTCCTGTTCCTTCCAGGGAAAAAGAATCCTCTATATAAGATGTGACATGCAAGATTAGGGATAGAGACTAAATAGAATTAATTTAGTCATGGTTACAATAGACTGGGAACAAACCGAACAGCATGAGGCAGCTCTAGTTTTGTTTCAGATAGGGAACAGCTACCTCCAGAACTAAATCCCCTAATGTTTTGGAGCTGATATCCATTATTTGCCATGCTGTTACCTCAATGGGCAGCTGAGAGACAAAAGAAAGCATTTTCCCCATACTGTAAACCTTCTCCAATAAACCAGGGTTATGTTTCAAATGATTTGTAATTGCCTCTAAACCGGCAATTAAAAATGCCGTGCCACAGGCAACAATTGCCATGGATGCTTGGGATCTCTGCAGGTATCTAAGCACCCATGCACCACAGATAGAGCATGCAGAGATTCCAGGAACAGTTCCTGGGATCCAGGGAGGAGGAGGAGGGTAGAGATGCTGCCACAGACCAGCTCGTATATGGCTCTCCCATTTTTTTCCCCTAGCTTTAATTCCCGTGGAAAGAAACAATTCTTTTGTGCAGGCTTTTGCAAAATCTCTTCAGCAGGACCACATGTTCATCCCCGTTGTTCCTCGAACAGCCCTTGTGATCCTGCTTCCCAGAAGACTGGTTAAGCACAGCTGGATTCAGACACCCTTGCCAGCCCTTTGCCTCCCACAGTCAGGGCAGACATCTCACGCCTCTCCCAAGCACGGGGACCTGACCCCAAGGAACTGGAGATCTCCAGCAAATCCTCTGCTGGCATCTCCAACAGAAGGCAGCAGACCACACAGGCTTAGATGTCCTCTCTTCAATGAAGAATGCTCCCTTCTGGGCAAATTTGAGGGTTGTTTTGGGATTGCAGGAGGGATGCAGAGGATAGAGAAAAAGGGAGGGAGGAAAGCTGCATTGTTGTCTCTCCATTCTTGGCTGCTCTTTGGGTAAATAATGGACTTCTGTATCCAGGGCTGCTAATCAACTCTAAATGCCCTCAAAGAAAGCAAACAACAGCACAATAGGAAAGCCCAGAAATAAATCCATTTCATTATAAATTCATTTTGTTTTCATTCCATTTTTCTTGCTAGCAAGAAATTTAAGCTAAGCACTTTCTTTTCCCAGCAATCTCTCCTGGCTGTTGGCTAATGCAACAGAAAATTAGGCTTTTGACAGTATAATGGTTTTGTTATGAAAAAAATGCAATTATATTATTTCCCAAGACAAATTCTACAGCATTTAGTGTCTGAGCAATACAGCATTGTCCTTGAAGCTGCTAGTGAAGGAATTTTACATGAAGAAATAGCGGGACAAGCAGCCTTCATGGGAGATTCATTTTACTGCATAGCTCTCAATTGCTCAGAAATACAGACAAGATTTCATAGCAGGAACACAACCCATATACGAGATAACTGTGTTACTCAAGTTTTTGCCTCCATGCTACTTGCAGCTGTGTCACCAGAACTGGAGATTGTAACCACCTGAAAACCCCTCCACAGCACACAACAAACTATGTCAATTCATCAGCATCGGCTCATCTCCACGCTGGTGTTTCTCACAAACTCATTAATAATAGCTAAGGCTGATAATCCAAGAGTAAGGAAGAAGAGTCTAGAGCACTAAATGGAGTGAATTCATAACAGAACTCACAGATATTTCAGTAATCCTCCATGTTTAGACTAGTCCTAGCAGAGCTGCTTGAAGTTCAGCTGTGGACAGGAATACCCCAAGGCAGCAGGAGAAGCCACCAAGGGCGACAGAGCGCAATCCACTCCTGAACACCACAAAGGGAAAAACTGAGGAACTGTATGGTTTTGGAATGGGCACAGAGCACCAAAGCTCAGAGACTGTGCTTACCTTGGGAAATTCAAGAGAGGCAGGCACTAGCAGGAAAATCCCAGGCATCCCAGCTCAGAAAATAGGGCCAATGGTGTGGTCTGCAAGTCCTCAGACATGGTTTAGGGATTAGCACAGACCCCCAGCAACCAAGAAGTAACTCACATGTACCATCTCTAAGTAAGAGCTAAGACAGTCTAACAGCAGCATAGCTGTTGGCCATTTGGTCTCCCATGGCCCCACAGTTGGCAAACAATCCCGTGCATGTTTAATTTAATAATGCAGATATTGCCAAAGCCATGGCAGAATCTCAGCCACAGCCAGTAAGGAGTCAAATACCATGATGGGAAATGTAGTAAAGGCCAAGGTAAAGTCATAATTTTCCACACATCTGGTGTTTGCAAGACATCCTTGTGACTGGAAAATACAAAGACATGCCAAGCCGTGTATATGAAACAGCAGCTCTGATCTCCCTCCAACTTTATTTGGGTTTGTACTTCACAGGCTGACCTCCTCTAAAGGTCCTCTGAGGAATGGAGAGCAACTGAGCCAGCAGATTCACAGAATTCAAGGTGTTACCCACTGTTATGGGTCTAACAGGTAGCACCCCAATGCTTAAAAGCAGCCTGACACTTTCTCTTATGAAAACATCTTTTCCACTGCTGAGAACTTTGCCAGCACTGAATTGCTCAGGTTGAAATGTTTCCATGTCAGAAGTTTGCCTCAGGGTGACTTTCCCTTTCAAGGCGTCAACAGAAAAAGGTCAGTGGTTTCTAAGAACAAGATTAAGTTTTGTTCATGTTCGAGGAATTGTTAAAGTTGTGCTCAGAACACAGAGCAGACCTCAGCACCTCTGCAAGAGCCTGAATTTGGTGGGAGATTCACCCTGGTGCCTCTTGCTTGTGGGGAGACGGTCACATCTCTCAAGGACTATAGCAATTTAGTGTGTGTTTATGGAAATCACCAACTTACATACAGTGACCATTCTATCACCTTTTTACTTCTGAAACTTCAGTCTCTGCTGAGAACAATCTTTCCTTTTACAGTTCACGGATCCAAATTATGTTGCTCAAACACAAGCTAAACAGGAATGCCAAATGAGCTGTCTTCTGGGATGGCAGGATTTCACAGGCATCTGCTGCTTCGGGTACAGCATGGAGCGATGAAATGAAAGGCAGGGGGGCTACATCTCCCTTTCAGGTCACCTGTCACTACAGCCAGCAAGGCTGAGGCCAGAAGAAAACAGGACAAATAGGACAAGGGTGAAGAACTGAATTGGCAGATGGTTTTCATAGAAGAGACAGGCTCAGGACATGACTGAGAGCACAGAGAAGAGGCAGGGCAGGTAGGATATGACCATCCTCTGGAGCTAGAGTCCCCTTGGGACCTGGATTGTGTGGCAGCAGATCCCAGTGTGTGCTTTATGTCCCCTCATCAAGCAACCAAAGAGTGGGATGAAGCTCATGGCCTGAATGAGTACAGTAGATGTCTGAATTCACAGGTACTACAAGCCTGTGAAGGTGGCTGAGCTCCTGCTGCTCCACTCATGAAAATTCCCTCTTAGTTACTGGGTAAGCAAGCACTGTGGAGCCAAGCACATGAGCAGCTCACACCTTCATGTCTGACCTTCATCTTTTCTCATTTATATTTTCTCAAAAGAGAAGCATAGCCCTGTGCTCTTAACAGTACAGAGTCAGTGGTTGCCACCACATCTCTAGACAGTGGGTGAAAACCACCTGGCCGTGATGACTTTATTTGCTTGTCTTTGGTTAAAGCAAGAAACATGTAGTAACAGCCTACCTTACAGAGGTTTGACAGCTGCTCAAGTAATTAAGCAGCAAGAAGTCTGGTTACTAGTGATAGCACCTGAAGGAATGGCATGAAAATGTGTCAGGGAAGGTTAAGATTAGATATTTGGAAAAGGTTCTTTACCCAGAGGGTGTTTGGGCACTGGAACAGACTCCCCAGGGAAGCAGTCACCAAGCCTGACAGAGTTCAAAAAGTGTTTGGACAACACTCTCAGGCATATGGTGTGACTCTTGGGGTGGCCTGTGCAGGACCAGGAGTTGTACCCCATGATCCTTGTGGGTCCCTTCCAACTCAGAGTATTCTATGATTTTAAATGCTCGAATGGGCTGAGATAGATGATGCAGCAGACAGCATAATAAAATTATAGATGCTCTGTACCACAGAAGAAAAAAATCATTGAGGAATAACAAACCAACTGCAGCCAGAGCTCAGCACTACAGGTCCCAGGTGTCTTCCTCCCCAATACCAGAACAGCACTCACCTACAGTAAATCAGTCCCAGAAGGGCCAAGGTCCTTTGGGGCAGCCGGGTCTTGCCAACATAAGGCACCACCTTCAAGTGCCATTTGCCCTCATCACACAAACAGCAGCCACGCAAGCAGCACATATCTCCCCCACAAAAAGTTAATTTTTCACAGCAGCTGGAGCTGCAGCTCAGCAGATTTGCACCTTGGAGCTCAGGAACATTGGATAGGGGAGTATTCGAGGCAAAATGAAGGTGGTAGAAAAAGATACAGGTCAAGGCAATGGCCCCCACAGATGTGAAGGGTACCTGCACAGCAGCAATTCCTCCCTGAGCACTGAAGGTGATTGTGCCAGACTTTGGGAAATGTCCCAGAAACCTAGAAGTTTATAGCTGCAGTGGAAGCCAAGATCTCTACACAGGCAACAAATCTCCAATTACCAAAGCCAGGTCACTTGGCTTAGCGACAGGTTATTTCCATGGGGTTTTTTTGCTTGCTCATCTAATGGTAACATTTTTTATGTGTCTCTGCTTTCCCATACAACAGCAAGAAGCCAGACATTGTGAACTTTCGGTAGCTTCCCCAATCAGAGGGAGCGCCTGTGATGCAACTTGCAAACACAACCCTACCCATGCTTTCAACCACTTGGGGCTCCCAACTGCTACTCCTTGAATCAGAGGTGACAGCACTGAAGATCTGAGCTTGGCTTTCCGTCCTCCTGGGAACCATACTACAGAAGATTGAGATTCCCCTTCTTACCTTTTGTATCCAGCCCTGCATGCCTACCTTTAACCTCCTCCCTCAAAGAGAAAAAAAATATCTGATCGGCTTCAGTTCTTCCACCAGGGGAGAATATTCCTCCAAACAGCCTGACATTCGCAGATGTTGGAAATGCTTAGTGATACAGAAAGGAAACAAAAGCCTTCAGCCTCGCTGGAATCCCAACCCACAGCATCAGCCTAACACTGCCTGAAAATATCCCTTTTGATCTGAAGAGCTCAGCTCCACAAAGTGAGGGCAGTGGCCATGCTCTTCTTCTGCAACAATGCAGAAATGGCCAAGTTCACGTTTCTCCACAAACCTCCTTGTTTGTGGAACTATATAGACGCCAGAGAGACATGTGGCAGGCTGAAACTTGGTGTTTTTCATGCTTTATGTCAAAATCAAATCAAAGGCAGGGGTGTGCACTTAGTTTGGACATATTTTAAGTTAAACAAGCATAAAATATTTGGCAAACTTCCCTTGCTTCCTGCAGTATAAACAATTTTGGTATCCCACAGAAAATTTCCCATTCAATGAATGCAATGAGTAACTAAAGAGGTCACACTATTCTTGCAGTCTTCATTAAGCACGGGGCAGCCCCAGCTTCTGCCACAACTGTAGCAAAGTCCATGTATGATCGTGTTGGTATGAAAGACAGGTGTCTGCTAGGGAGGGCAGGGCCTCCCTCGGGATGGAGAATTCAAATCCCCTCCCTCCAAATTATTATAATTTTGAAAATTAAAGGGGTTTTCAAGCAGAGGTATGGGGATAGGAATACTAGTTCTGTTCTAGTATGTCTAACAAGGCAAACAAACAACAACAACTACAGCATTTATAATAAACAGAACCAGGAACCTCCTGCAGGACTTTGAGAGCACCAAGCTGCAACAGCGGAAAATCCCAGGCGGGTGGATGAGATTTATCAGAAGCTCCAAAGGTGGTAACTGGAATGGTAGGGCAGTGCGGGGATACAGCGTATCCAAAGCAGTGCCAAAGAAAAGCGGCGGCGGTGGGACGGGCCGGCCCAGCTCCAGCAGGGCAGGAGGAGGTGAGCTCAGAGTTCCTGGGCACACGAGGAGATGATGGTAGGTTTCCTCAGGAACAGACCCGGTGATGGCAGTAAACTCCTCCCACAGCAAGAGCAGCTTGAACGTTCTCTCCCCGATGCCGAAAGCAAGAGAGCGAAGCTACCCCCACCCCTGTCCTTTACCTGCCCCAAAACTTGTGTTATTTCCCCCCTCTGAGAGAAACCTCCAGAGACAAAAGGAGTGTAGCCAGGTGCTACAACTCCTCTCCTTTGGCCCCTTTGTTCTGCTCGAGTACCTACCTATAAGTACCCAGTAGTTATTTTCCTAGCAACTTATGGGAAAAATTCTGTAAGTAAATAAGAAACAAATCTAACCCCCAACAATAACATTAAGCGGCTCATTTGCAGCCGGGGCTGCACTAGAAGGTGAGAGGAAATATCCCTGTGGGATGGTAGGTTCTCCTGCAGAACCCAAATGAAGACAAGCCAATTTTTGCCATTACTTTCCAAGGGGAAAAAAACTGATAGACACAAACCGGAGGCAGACTAAAGGTTTCAGAAGACAGCCTCTGGCAAATCCAACTGCAGCAGTTTAAGACATTAGCTTGCACAGCTGTCTGCCAGCCTTGGCCGTCCACCTTGTTGGCCAGCCAGAATTTACTGCTACTCTAATAAAGTCAGCAGAAAGAAATACATGCTTGTGCCTCAGCCACTACAGTTTGCAGCACAGTGTATTTGACTGCATTGCTGACAATTGGTGAGATCCCAGACCGTATATTGAAGAAGGGAAATCACAGATAAGAACAGAACAAAATGTCTTCCTTGCCATTAAAGGTTTAGAAGAGACTTGAAAGAAAAGAGGCAGATTAAAGGGCTAAAGAACTAATGAAAGATGTTTATTCTACAGAAATTGATACAGCATTCTTTGCTGTTGGAAAAGCTGGTTTGACAATCTACTGCTCCCCACGAGGGCAGGGAGCTGTAGGTGCAAAAGATAAAGGCAGGTCTGCCAGAAGTATCAGCAGTGCTCATGCTCCCACCAGCTCAGAGCCCACTGAAAAAGGAGGAGCATCCTCCACTGTCTAACTGGTAATAAGGAAGCCCTCCTGACCCTAATACCTGCACTACTGACACCACCCTCCCCTCCCTGGGCTCTTCTCCAGGAATGACATCACCTGAATGTATAAGCAGTCTATTTTTACAATTCCCAATGCAACCAGATCCTCTGCTCCTATGCAGAGCAGATTTCAGACATAAAATGCAATGTGTTGAAAGAAATTAAGATAGGAAATTTAGAAAGGACAATAGGTTTTCTTTTTTGACAAAGATTTAAGAAAACCCAGGAAATTCACACACCCAAAGCATTTATTTAAATATGTCCCTAGAGCCAGCTTTGACTTAAGCACGTCAGGAAATCACTGGTAGCCTTTGAATACTGAGAAAAAAAGTTAAAAGTACATATCATTGTGTATTGTAGACATGAATCTCATGTACTGGATATCCCACTTGCTTTGTTAAACAAAGTTACACTAGACACTACCTGTACTAATGTGCAGGCTGTAGGAAATCTATCAAGACAACACGATCGATTTCACCTAAAACGATTTTAGAAATATCATGTGATACTGTAGCAATGTATTGAGCCACAATTAATTAATGTAAGGTGCTGCAGGCCATCTGAAAGTCTTGCAATTACCTAAAGTCTAATACTGTGCAATGAAAGGTTCAACATGGAACTTTTGGAGTTCTTGGTTTGTTTTGCAAAGAAAGCCAATGTTACTTTTCAGCTCCCCTATAACTGGGGTTAGCTCAGTTTGAAATAAGCTAAAAACAAGCAAACAAACCCAAAAATACCCACTTAAAAACTTCCAGTACCCAAAAAAGCCCCAAAAGTTCCTTACTGATGGTCTAACAGCGCTTCTAGAATAAAACTTGCAAAGCTTGCCCTAGTCCTTTGTCTATGGCAAAAGCAAGATGCTGTAAATAATCTTAGCCTGTAATGAAAGACTTATTGCAATCACAACACCCAACAACTTCATCACAGCCTAGGCAAAGCCAGCTGCTGGCTCCATGCTCCTCCTTGAGTTTTAAGTGCTCCAGCACTTCTAATTCCTGAGCCACTTCAATACAATAACTCAGAAGGAAACAGACCTCACCAAAGAGAGGCTAAGTATCTTTCTGTGAACATGAATGTCTTCCACATTTGTGCTGTCTTTAAGAGCCTGTCACTCATGCGGCCTTGACACCAATTCTCACTGGGTGAACCACAACCCCCTTACCCATGCATGTATTACTTGCTCTTGCCCTTGGCAAGCCTGACACTGTGAAACATGTACACAAACACAGTTTAGTCCCAGCAGTGAACCTTTATACAAGAAGCCTTTAATGTTTCAGTCAGTAACATAAGTCCAGGGTGTGGATGAAAATCAAGTCTCTAAAAGGGACTCCATTTGCAGCCGCTTCCTTCTCCCCTTTAGCAATGAATACACACTCTACAGCAAAGGTATCCCAGCTGGCTGTGGAGAAGTTCTTGCTGAGGTGTGGCAGCTCACTGCTTCATCTCCCATGGTAAAGCCGCCCCACGTTCAGTTACCAGTGCACACTGTGCCATAAGCACTGCAGGACAAGCTCCACGACCTGTCCAGTCATCCCTGCTGCGTGATGACAGTCTCGGCCAAAGGCTGCCACAGGCGGCCAGGCCACACTGCACTTCAGCTGTCCAAGCCTAATCCTCCAAGTCCTTTGTTACAGCAAAACACAACTGATTTTCATGAACTTCATATCCTCCAGAATGCCAGGACGCCAGCACAGCCCTTCTATAAGGGATGCTGTTCTTCCAGTCACATCAATGTTCCATTAAATCTTGTTCCTTCACCTTCTTATGTTTGAAAACACACCAAGCAATAGTTTGTGAAACACATGCTTTACACCTCTGCATACTCCATGCATGGACTTCACCATGTTTCTTCATCTTACCTAAGTTTTCTATCTTCATCTGAGCCAAGACATTTTAATTCCTCCCCTCCCCACTTCTCTGTCGGAAACCATTCAACTGCAGAGAGATCAGACTATACTAACACTGGGACAGCAGCCAGCAGTATGCAGTGTGCCTGGCTTTTAACAGCTAAATCCTATAAAAAATAATGATGCAAATATGGGCACTCCTCCCCGAGACATCCTAATGCTTTCAACAACCTCTTAGGAACACATAATGCTGCTGGATGGGATGGAGGCTGAAAGGAACTAATTTGGGACTCCTGGTATTTACTGTGTGAACACCTGCTGGCCAAACAAATAGGCCTAGGTATGAAAGCTAAGATAGCTGTATGCACACTCTCCACTGCTGTATCAGATAGCTCCTTCCTGAAAGCAGGCATGAACTGCACTGCATTATCACCTAAATGTGGTCATGGGGTAGAAAGCTCTCTTTTAAGAATCTTACACGCTGACACAGGACCAGGAAAATTCTACCAAAACACCCATCTTGAAGTACTTAGGCTCAGACCACTATCATCATTTAGGAGACTAACTCCCCTCTTCTCCATGAATGTTAGATACATAATCTGTCTTCAGCACTAATCCAATACCACACAGGAAGTCTGAGGGAAGCCTTGCAAGTCCTGCCAGGTAAGGCCATACTCACCTTCCACCAGCAACTGCAGTTGTTCCTTGATGCTATCCTGCCATGCACTGCCTGAGTATGAGCAAAGACACAAAGCCATTCTCACACAGAATTAAGGTGATGAATGCTTCTGCATCCACCCTTCAGTCATGGTACCTTGAGTACATCACCTAGTGCTCTCTGGAATTTGCCTCTGCAATAAATGAATGCTTGAGCTTCCCATTCCAGCAGGGGACCATGGACAAATGTCCTGTGGGGAGGTGGAAATCCCTCTTTACCTATATGCTGCTAGAGGCTCTGAAGGAGAGATTTTATGTGAGAGGAGCCATGGGGACAGATCACAGCTTCTCTGAAAAAGCATTAATGCTCTCCTGCATCCAAAAGACAGAGCAGCGAGAAAGGACTTCTGTCACAGGGGCTGTAGGGAATGTGATGGGGCAGAGAGGGAGGGCACCACTTTTGCACTCCCTATGCTATCTGTTTTACAATGTTTTCTCTCATGCCTGTAGAGATAAAAAATTAAAAACTATGTTCACCCTCATCCCCAACAGCCAGTTATTCTGGGGGCAGAGTTCAGTTTTTCAGCTGCCTAAGGGCAGAGGAAAAAGAAGAGGGAGCACAAAGACAAAGCAGCACAGGAGATGCTCACCTTTCTTCAGGGCAGCTCGCAGGTGGAGCAACTCACACGCTCTGTAACCACTCCTTTAGATGCATGTCTGAAGGACGTTTGACTACAAGTCTAAAAATCACAGCCCTGAGAAACAGGGCTTTGTTGTCTCTTGCTACACTTTTATTAAAAATGAGTTTTAAGCTTGCAGCAGAGAACAGGGTGAAAGCACCTGCTCAGGAGAGGGAACTACCTTCTTTCACCTCTCATCACTGACAAAATAAGACTTCCAACTAGCTTGCCCACAGAAAAAGTGCATGAGCTTTCTTTATCTGAATGCCTCTGTTGCCCAGTAGACACTGCCATGCAGGAAGATGCCTTAAAGCCATGAAAGCACAAACCTTCAGCCTCACCAATTTAGTCTTTCCAAGATGTGAACCGGAAGGGACCTGAGGCTAAGAAACACAGCCAGCCTTCTATTTTCTCTCAGAGGAGAAAAAAAATCCAACATCCTTACTTAAAGTTTATTAAAGACAAAGGGACACCGTGCTCAGGGACTGGCTGGGGAGCACAGGAGCCCCAGGAAGCTTCAGCTGAGGCTGCCTGAGGACAGGCTCCAGCTAGCTGAAGTGCTGTGGTTCGGCCACTTGCCTCCTACAGGACACAGGCTGTGCTGAACACACCTCCTGGCCCCCAGACCAGTCAAATCTCACCTGTGAAGTCAAGAGGGTCAGAAAGCCTCCAAATATTGACCTTTAACTTAAGCACATATTTTAGGAAACTTAAAACCAAGGTTTTAGCTGGTAACAACAACAGCACAGTTGTGTACTAGGGGAACACCCCATTGTGAAAACTTCACCAGCTGTGCTTCCTGATGGTGTGTGTGTTAATGTGTATAAACTCCCTAGTAGTAAATTAGGGCTCATAGTGGTTTTGCCTTTCTTCTTTTCACAATTTATATTGCCGAGTATTTATGGATTCCCAGTAACCAGCACATGGAGGTACCCTGTCATCACAGAGTGAGGGAGCACTCACACACTGGCAAAGGAGATGGATGCACTGCATGGAGATGCAGTACTGAGCAAGAGATTAGAAAAGTCACCTTGCCAGGGGATGGCTTGAGGAGCTCAGACTGTTCTGTTTGCCAAAGACAAGACTGGGAGAAATCCTTGTGCGGACCACAGTTACAGCAGCAGGGAACAGACACACTGGACTAAAGGCTTCTTCTGTTTAGTGGATTAAACAGAAGATTCAGCATCTGCAGACCAAGACTAGACAAATGCAAGCCAGAAATGAGGTGTAACAGCATGTGGGTAATTAACCACTGCAGCAACATACCAAACACAGTGGTATTTTCCATTTGTAGTAATTACTTAATCAAGACTAGATGTTTTTAAGACACATTGTAGAGTCCAGAGTAAATGGAATGAATAAAAAATACTAGGCATATGGGCTGTATTATGCAAGAGGGCAGAACTAAAGCACAATAGCTCCTTCTGGCCTCATCATCTTCTTATCTATGGGGGAATTGCCCTTTTTAGTGTCAGTGGAGTTGGTAGACAGCCATATTTTTAGCAACAAGACATGCTGATGTTTACATGAAATAGTAATAATAATACGTTGTGTTACACCCACACCTCTAATCTGAAATTCTCTAAGCTCTTTACCATCACTATGTCAGCAAGCCTGACAACTCACTGTCTGATAAATTGGCATTATCATTTCCCTTTCATCCGGCTTGTGCTTTTTCAGAGTAGCTAATCATCTGCTTACCATTTACATGGGAAACAGAACACTCAGGCTACCTGCCATCTTACTTTTAAACCTTTTGGTGAAAAAATGGTCATATGGGTACCTTGCAGAAGCTGTCAGGGTGGAAAGCAGCTCATCACACAGAACTGCCCAACAGCTGCCCTACTTCAGATGCTCACCCCAAGACAAACTTTATAGCGTTCAAGAACTGTGTACAAACTTCCCTAGAAAAATTCTGCCAACAAAATGCCTTTGAAGAGCAGAAGTCAGCAATTACAGTGTTAAAAACAAAACAGAGAGAAAAAGAAAGAATGCTTCCTAGTTGTTTTAACAAAATCTTCATATACGACAGACAGACAAGAGAAAAAAAAAGAAGAGTAATTTCCATTAGTTTCCATGACAACCAATGGAAATCGCTAACCCATCTTCTCTCCCTTGTCAACCTCTGGCAGACCTGTTAGGGAAAGCAAGGGACTGTGCCCTGTAGGGTTCTCTGCTTAACCAGAACACTGGGAGATCTACATTGCCATACTATCAAGTGCTCCCCTTGCAGCACAACTCTAGTTTTTTCCCTCTGAGATACCAGGGGATGGAGACATGCTTACTGCTTTCCTGTGAGAGCAAAAGCACCCCAGAAGTGCAATCCCCTCTGAGACACCTCAGCTCTCCCACTTTATGACTTGTTTCTTTCTCTCTCTGGCTTCATCAAAACATTCAACCACCTCTTTTCCATCTGTGAGCCACTGGCTCACACCTTGAAGGTGGCCCATATTAAGCCCTTTTTGTACATCTTCATTGGCTGGCAAGAAATTGCTGTATCACCCAGTAACCCTGGTGTACATTTTGTCTCCATTTTTCTTACTATTGTTATTGTTGCTGGCAAGGAAAATGATCCTCTGCAATGCCTGCTGCACCTTCTAACTTCTTTAAGAGAGCTTTAAATTTTTCTTAACGGGAATGCATTCAGCTTTATAAATCCTGCTGTGAGGCACAGCACCATCATTATCCTTGTTTTACAGATGTGAGCACCACAGCTTAGAGGAATAAGGTACCTTGCCCAAAGCCTACATACAAATCATGGCATCATGCTAAGGGTGAGTACAAATTGGTCTGCAAAGGGTCTGTTTGCATTTTCTTGATGCCCACAGGTTCTGAAAGTGAACCACAGATTTTTCGGAGTCTGCTGTAGTCCTTCCACCCTGCCAAAAGCCCACAGCAAATAAATATTAAGCTGAAACAAAACCAAAACACCCAAACCTCAAATAGTTGTCTCTGTTTAATGCTGGTTTACTGTTGACCTTGCATCTGCAGCCAGGATGGCCTAACTCAGCCCAGCATCTGGATGTGTGCTGCTGCAGTGCAGAAGAGCTTGGCAGTGATTTACGAGGAGGTGTTAACATCGAGCTGTTCTCCCATCTCTTTCGGTTTTCATGTGCACAAAGCCAGGAGTGGCCTGGGCACTGTGCTGGCACTGTGTGAGTTCAAGTTTTTCACATACCACAGTGAGATTTAACACTCACCCAGCAAGACAGGAAATCCACAAATAATCCACATTGACTGCAAATTTTGCTACATCCTCCATTCTCCCATCCCAGGTATGGGTTGCAGGAGTTACTGGCAAGTAACAGGACTGAGCACAGTGTCTCTGCGTGAATGCGTGTGGGTGCATATGAGGTGTAAAAAAACACGTTTTGTGCCCCCTGATTAGCTATGCTTTGACTCAGTTTCCTTCATGACACCCTCCTGGGGGACTGCACACAGCTCTGAGCGCCAAAGAGGAGAAGACAAAGCACTGAGTTCAAAGTTGAGCAACAATAAGTTGTTCTACAAACTGCTTCCTGCAGATTCCCATCTTGAGGCTGATAGCATTTAGTGGCTATGAAGGTATGAAATACAATTACTGGGGAATGCTCATAAGTTGCTTCTTTGGCGTGCAGTAGAAGCTGATCTCACACTCAAGCTTTTCCCTCTGGAAAGGCAGGAAGTACTGTACCACGGCACTTACTTTTACAAAACTTAGAGTAACCTTGTATCCTGTAGGAAATCAACACACTTCACTAAACATGGATGAAACTGGCTTTTTGATTTAAAAGTTGTTTGAGAAGGGTCAGAGGTAACACCAAACAGAGAATAAGATCACACACATCTCTGTTTCCTTTCCTGCACTGACAGGAGGAAGGGAGCTACAAGGAGATTAAAAGAGGCGTGCTAAGCTCTGAGCTGAGGGGTCCCATAAACTGGCTACATGTACAAAGTGGAGATAATGGCATGGGGGAGGCACTGATTATCATTGAACACGGGGGCATAATTAGGACTGTTGGGACAGAATAAGAAGATTAATGGTCTACTTGCTCACAGAAGACGACTGTGAAGATAAACTTACTAACTCTGAGATATTCCAGAGCATGGTATCATTTTTCATAGAACAGGAAGGGGGCATCACTTATCAGGGAAGTGTAAAACTGGATTTGACAAGACACTAATGGCTATGGTTTGTACAAGCAGCTACTAATCCCAGGGCACACAGAGATACCTTGTAGAAAAAAAGAGTCTGTTTTTCTGAACAAGTAAAGAATAGAGAAGTATTCCCTACTTAACCTGCTCCTCCTTACCTATCACCCTCTACAAATGGGTCCACGCCCCAGTCCTAGAAATGACAGCAAAAGCTTTGTGAGAAACTGAGCCTCTGCTGCAACCCGGCTTCTCCATCATCCATCCACAGGGCAACTGGAGAGAGAGAGCACTGCCTGAAGATTATGCTGACACTACTCATGTGGCATTCATTGTCTTAGGACTGGAATACCCCAGAGCTTGCATCATGTGGAGCAAACACGCTGTCCTCAGACAGGAACACTGCAGCTTTTCTGCCAAGCTGAAGGCGATGCCTCCGACATAATGCTTGGTCCTTTGCCACCTTAATCTTCCAGAGCTCTGGGTTTGAATGCACGAACTGCAGACCAGAGCTCGGTCACAACCTTTGCAGTTATCCCTGAGGAATTTTACTCACCCAGACAACTAAATGATTCAGACATTGCAAAAATTCCCCAATGAAATCGCTTCCTCCGACATATAGGAAACGAGACAACAATTCCAATCCCTCATACTTAAGCTTCCTTGAACATAAACATGAAAAAGCAGCCAAAACCGGGAGGGGAAAGAAAGTCCCAGAGCAGCAAGAAGTACATATGCAAGGAGTTACATCATGCAAAAGGAAAGCTCTTGGCTTCGGGCTAAAATAACCAGTGCTTAAATGGCAGGGGCTGCTCTAGCATAAGGGGCACCTTCCCAGCAACAGTCCTCCAGATCAATTTGTTGTTGGGAGAACACCAACAGGCTCTACTGTCAAAACCACTCCTGGACAACACAGCGCTGGAGGCCAACTTATCAGCCAGTCAGTGCCTGCCAAAGCCTATCCTGGTGGATGGACAGAATTCCTTGTTCTGCCTCTCTGACACTCAAGCCCCAAAATATCTCATGACAGCAGGGTGACAAGGAAAAGGCAGACAAGGATAGCATTTCTGATGGCAGGAAATACACCCAGGCCCTGGGCTCCCTCATTAGGACAAGCTTCACCAGAACATCTCTCCATCAGAGGCAGGTACCACTCCTGTCACCTCACTCTTGCTTCCCTTTTATCGAAGACTTTAACATCCTCTGCTCCTCTCCTGTGACTTGGAAGACTTAAGACCCTTTCAAGTTTGAGTCATACCACTGCCATGGGTACCTCCACAGTAAGTCTTTCCATGACCTCTCTAGGTCTCCTCACAGATACAAAACTAAAGAATTTGTTTCTGGCTATGAAACAATCTTCAAATCACCGTTTCTTTGAAAACTTTCATTGTTAGGAAAAAGCTGATTAAGCACCGGAAGCTCCACCAGCATTAATATTCCTGGAGTCTCTTGATCCTGTCACGGGACTCTAAGAAAGAAGTAGGGATGGGATCAGAAGGAACATGTACTGGCTAGGGGCAACCAGCAGTGGATAACAAATAGCTGTCTAAACAGCCCTTATAAGCTTGGAGCATAGGGTGCGCAAATCCTCTCCTCCTGCGAATGAAACGCAGCAGCTCTGTCTTGGTGTTTTTATCTGTTTCTCTCATTGTTTCTTCAAGCTGGTTTGCTGCTCTTTGCAGTGCAAAAGGGAACAACTAAGGAGAAGGATCAAGAAAAGCTGGGTTCTATGGGGTCCATTACACAGCACTAAGGTATTTTCAGAAAGTGGTTAGAGGTCCATCTCTGGGACAGCAGCTGAGGGTACAGCCAAGGAAAACGTTGTTTAGCTGTCAAACAGTGGAAATATGGGATTCACTTCCAGCTGGAGTTAATGAGATACTAAGCTCCTCCCCAGCCATCCACCCCAAATCCTTTGCTCTTTCCAATGTATTTGTACAAGAGGACTCTCCAATTTGTTTCTCCTGATGCACTCCAAACAGGGTGCACACATCTACAAGAAATTACACATTTGCAGACTGGAGCATGAATTTGCTTTTCTTCAACTCTTACAGGCAGCCTTCACCTAAACCACTGCCCCAAGCAATCACAGGGCCCATGCCAAAACCAAGAGATACGCTGTAGTAAGTGATAAAACTACAATACAGTAGTAAAATTTCACAGCAGCTTATATGAACTTTACTTCTGGGTAGCTAATTTGCAAGGCAGAGAAGGGACAGCCACTCATTACTGCTGCCTGGCATCTTCAGCCCAGAGGAGCGCTGAAACACACTTGAGAAAAAGTAGCAAGACAATGCCACACCGTCGCTGCTTGTGCTACAGTTATCGGTGCTTTAATAGAGCTTTGAAGCCTCCAGGCTTGTTTTCTGCCGTTTGTTTATTTACTGCCCAGGAGAGGCAATCAGAACCCCACAGCTAAGAGCAAATACACCCCTGCTCTAACCAGCTCACACCTAACTATATGCAGTTGTGGCAAAACCTACAGGCCCTAGTAAAAGTCCAGACCCCTTGTCTACCACCCAGATGCAGCTGTAGAAGGAATTATGCTTCACAGCACAACAGCAGGCTGCTCTTTTTGCTTGCTAAACTCAGAGACAATGCTGTGAGAGATAAATCTCTCCAAGGAAATGCTGGTTATTCACATTTTAGCATAGCTATCACAGCAGAGCAGAAGCCAACCTCCCTTCAAAGAGAGATGCAACCCAGGTAAACGAGGCATTTCTGGGAACCAATCTCATCTAGCTCACAGGATATGTGGCAGAAACACAGCCTGGTTAATGGGAGTCTCATCAGTCTGGGAAGAGACATCTGGCCGAGAGTTGAGACAAACTCTCTTCTGTACAAAGAGAAACACTCCCCAGCTCATGTAACACCACCCAGCGAAGATCAAAGGTGCTCTGAAGCCTCCCGATGGGTAAGCAGCTGTACCAATAACAGCAGCTGGAAAATGCAACAGGAGACTCAGCCAGTCCCTTCCTCCTGTGCTGGGAGCAGAGCTGCCTCCTCGACAGCCCCCAGCAGCAGCCCCCTGTTAATTGCCGGCAAGGAATTTGCACTCTGGCAGATAAAGTCATTCACTCAGCCACTGGCGCGTTTGCACAAAGCAGCTCCGCTCTGACAGCAGCTCCATCTGAGAAGCAACATTTGGGTGCCACACACATGAGTGCTACATGATATCGTGT
This sequence comes from Donacobius atricapilla, assembly GCA_013397315.1. Lineage (NCBI taxonomy): Eukaryota > Metazoa > Chordata > Aves > Passeriformes > Mimidae > Donacobius > Donacobius atricapilla. The sequence continues at coordinate 52,856 of WBMY01011652.1, forward strand.
CTGCTGCAGAGCTTGTGCCACACATGCTGCTGCTCAGAGGTTACAGCCCCTTAGAACAGCAGAGGAGGTTGTTCAAACATTCCTACACGGGGCATTTGGCCAGTGACTTCAGCACAATGAGGTGCCTTGGACAGAACCCTTTGGTCCATCTCCCAGACTCCAGTTCCTGGGATATCTGCAGCACAGCAGCTGCCTGGTGACACAGCATGCACCTTAAAAAAATAGGCTTTGCACAGATGAGCCTTTGCTGTGCTCCCAGGGAAAAATCACTTCTTCCCTGCCTCCCCATTTAAAAAGTGATTATTGTCTTGAGAAGCAACTCCAGCAACACCTGCTCTGGCACTCAAGGGAAGGATTTTAAGAAGGAAGACACCTATCACTCCAAAACCAGCTCAAGGAGAAAAAATGGATGCCACCTTTCCTTCCACTGAAGATGTGCTTGCTAGAGTAGACCTGGGAAGTCACTTCTATTAAATAATTTTATGAATGTGTTACCGCTGGGTTTTATTGCCAGTGCATATTAAGAACAGCCTGAGTTACCCACATGATTGGCACCATGCTGCCTTTTCTGTCCACAGTCCTGGCTAAATTATCAGTGAAAGCAGGACTGAACGATTCATAAAGTCTCTATCATTTAATTTCAAAAGACAAGTTTCTTAAAATGATGGCTTCAGGGCCAAATACAGCAATGCAATTACATAAGGATCTCAAATTTAATCCATTTCATTTATTAAGACATCAGTTTTTAGGTTTTGTCCATTGCAAAAACATGGGAAAAGTTTGACCAAGGCAAGCTCCTGATGCTGGCCACACAGTGTGAACAGCCCAGTGGGAGGAAGTACATCAAGTCTTGTAAAGACCATCCGAATTCCCAGCTCCAAATCTCCTGGTGCACAAAAGTACTCTGCTGCCAAAGGGCACAAATCTTGGAAAGGGTGAAGAGTTGCTTTCCTTACATGAAAAAGCAGCCAAGTCAGATCAAGAGGAAGCACTTAGGTGAGTTGAGCAAACAGAAACCTCTGCCTTTCTCTCCCCCTTAACATCCCTTTTCAGCTTTTCATATAGCAAAATTACACTGAGGGAAATGGAGGTCAGGTGAAAAAAAAAATCATCCCAAGACTACAACAGATGTAGACACTGAACACACCACACTTTTAGGAAAGGTTATAACTCTGCCTCCAGATATTTATCACCAGTGTGCTCCTTGGGGGTTATAGTGCCTCAGATCTGTCTGTACATCTCCTCACAAGAGGGGAGTCACTGACCTTCCTCTGCTTGTCCTTTTTAGCCAAAATGAGACAAGTCGGATTAAACCATTTACACATAACTCTTTCCAAAGGCTGGATCATTTGGCCAGAAATGGGTTAAGGATAGTTAACCCAGAAGAACAGCTACAGGTCCCAGAGATTATTCTGAATGGCCAGAAAACTTGCAAGGAGCAGAACGCAGGCCAGGTCAGTGACCTCTCCTCTTGGCGAGGGTGGATTCAAGAAAGGACTTATATCCACAGCTCACATCAATATATTCATGCTGGCGTCGACCTCTTTGCTAACATCTAAAACTCATGGTGAAAATAACTTTCACAAAAATGCTGAATGAGGTTTGAGCGAAAATGAAAACAAGAAAACCCCTCATTCTTACTGTGAAACAAGTATCCTGGTGGGACACAGAATGATGCTGGTATGGAAGTGGTCCCACACACCACCCTTCAGGCCTCAATGGGCAGAGTCAAATAGCAACTGGACTCCTCTCCAGCGTTAACTAGGTAACTTACTCTAGCAGGATGTGAACAACTGATTGACTTTTAATAAATTCAACAGACATTTCAAGCCTCTCCCTTTTCCTCTATCGTGATGGACGCTTCCCAAAAATCTCTCCATATGCTTTGGGAACCCCAGCTGAGAATATGAGTAACTTCACGTCTGTAGCATCCCTGTTAATAGGAGTGAACAGCCACCTCATTGAGTCTGACCCAGGGCAAGAGAGATAAAAGGGGCTGTCTGAAGCCGATGGCTGGCCTCCATCCGAGGAGTACAGTTCACCGTCTATTGCTCTTGTGACTATTACTGAACCAGGCCAAGAAAAGCTCCCAGCTTCTGGCACGCCTCAGATTTTCCAGTCTGCATGAAGTTATGCCAGGAACATTTACTGAAGCAATTTCTTTCTTTCTTTAAAGACTCTAATTATGCACCTAACAATGTTGTAGAAATAAATGTTGTAGAAGAACCCCAGTGCAACTCAGATACAGTTTTGCTAACAAAAGGATTAGAAGCTTAAGGCTCAGTGTTAATATTCCGAATGTACTGAAATGGACAAAGTGCAAGCTGCAGCAGAAACAGAAGGCATAGGGAGGGTTATCGCTTCCAAAATCTGGAAAGGGAAAACCACACAGGAAAATGGCACACTAATCTTACTGAATGCCAGTGATGCAGTAGAGTAGTAACAAGAAACATTTAGAAATGGGCAACCATCAAAGCTGTCTCTGAATTACAAGCAGTTCACCTTCATGCACAGCCCACTCCCTAGAAAATGAAGTGGTCTAAATATCCCAGAGGGTGGGATGCTACCCGTGACTGAACTGATATTCACTGCTTGGCAGCTACTAGCAAAGAGGAATCAAACCAGACCCTGAAACAAAAACCCAAAACAAAAGTTGCCTGAAGTGCCCATTTTCCCTGAAACCAGACCCAGACCTCAGTCATCAGTCTCAAGTTTTGCTGAACTTAGACTGGAATCAAACCAAAACATTCACTGGTTTGTCACTTGGACCATTATCTCTGAAGCCAGTCATAATAATTTATTTATTCACTCAAGCATGAACTGGCCTTTAAAACCAAGTTTTGAGCATGAGGGCTGTACATTTTTTCTTACTTTCAGTTTGCAGGTGAGACACAGGGACATGCCAGTACTTTCACCTGGGAAGCTATCCAGGTACTACAAATTAGGGAGCATTAGGCAAAAAGCAGGATTTAGCACTTCGACAATGTTAGTGACACCAATGAAATCACAAATGCAGGGCCAAACATATTTTGGCTGTTTCTCTGGGTTACTGATCCCAGAAGGCTTTATTCAGACCAGTGTCATCATTATTTAGCTGTTATTATAATTTTTCTTATGGACACTCTGCACCCCCTTCCTACAGAGATGTTTGTGTATACTGAGCAGAACTGGTTAAGGTTTATATTTAGGGTTCCTAAGAAAATGAATAAGCATGATTTGGCTTTTTCAGGACAGTGCTGGAAAGGATGCACGGAAATGCTCACTGCATAAGTATGTCACGCTTTCGGAAGAATGTGTATTACAATATTATCATGTACAGGCAGATGTGAAATGCTGGTCCATACTACAGCTCAGTCCCACCCCCCTTGGTTTTCATGATTGCAGCGACCAGAGCTCAACAGTGTTGGCTAACAACCACCTTGTCTCACTTCTGCTTCACACCTGGCCCTTGCAGGGAGTTCTCAAAGAGCTTTGCTCAGGGAGAGAGAGCAACAGCGATGGGCTCCATCCAAAACCCTGCTATTTACCGCACCCCGGGCAGCACAGTCCACGGGTGGGAGGCAGAAAAGGAGGGAACCAGACGTGTTTATGCCCTTTTTTTTTTTTTNCGTCCCTTGTTTTTTTTTTTTTTTTTTTTTCATGGAGCCAAACTGCGATGTTCTAGGGTGGGTCTCGCCATCTGGGAGAAATATGTAGGGAGAAAAAATGCAGGGAGCGAGGACGAGCTGCCCCCCGAGTGGGACCGCTCTCCTCCGAAGGCAGGCTCGGCCTCCCTTCCCAGCCCAGCTTGAGTTCATTTTCCTCAAATCACTTCCACATTTCCCCTGCCGTAATTATCAAATATTTTGTTTCTGACTTCACTTTTTAGGGAGGCCGCCGCAACCGGGAATGCAGGCACCGTTTGTTTTCTGTCAACAGAGCTGGGGGGTTGCAGCTGGGGGCTTTCAAAGGTTTTCAATGTCATTGCAATGAAAGAAAGGAAGAAAAGAAGAGCGAGGGAAAGAG
>WBMY01011652.1:56915-72629 GCA_013397315.1 Donacobius atricapilla
CCCGCCGCCGGCCCCTCGGCGCCCCACGGCGACCTCGGCGGCCTTTGAAGGCAGCGGGGGCTGAGGAACGTCCAGGGGACTCGGTGGCCGCCCCACACCGGCCGGCTTCACACCCCCGCCGGGCAGAGCGCGGCTCCGGGGAGGCTCCCTGAGCCCTGTCCCGCTGGGGGTTCAGGAGGAGAGGCGACAGCCGTGCCGGGGCGCGGATGCCCGCCAGCCGGGTCAGGAGCATCCCGCCGAGGGGTCGCAGCCTCCCCCAGCATTGTCACAAAAATGGGGAAACTGAGGCACGAGGTGGCTGGACTGACTCACTGACGCAACCCACTGTCCCCCCACGCTCCAACCCTGAGGCCACTGAAGTGCTGGCCACAGCCACAGGAGTCACTCCTGTCCGGATGTGGGCAGGTTTAAAAATAAGGGTTTAGACCCATATATGTTAGGATCCAAATGTTCTCTGAGCAAAACAGGCAGCCAGGACTTCATGCCAAGCACAGGGGCTCAGAATCCCACCTGAAATTCCTGGTCGTGCTCATTTGTGCTTAATTACTTGTGATCCTCTTGTTTTATCTCTTCATCTCTGAATTTCAGTAGCCTCCAGTAGCTAGAAGGAAGGATCTGACAATGCAAAGAGACCCGTTGCCTTGGGCACATACAGAAATCTGTGTCACAGCAAGCAACACTATGACACCAATTGTCAAAGGCGTTTTCTCGAGTTTGGAGGTTTGTTGTAACCAAAAATGACACGCCTGGCTTTAAAATACCATCTCACTCTGACCAAGCATGCCCATAAACTGTCTTCTTTTCCTGCTTTATTCTGTGCCCTCAATTCGGGCAGGCACCAAGGGAGATGCTGGCATGTGTTCCCTCATTCACAAAGACCAAAGAGTATTCCAGCATCTTGCTGGAAGGAGAAAACTCCGGGAAGAGTTACCCTAGATCAGCCCTTATCTGGTCTCTTCATGGCAGCTGTGCCATTTTGCTGTGCTTCCTCAGGCTCTGCTTCCTTACTCAGTTTTGTTTTTAGGACTCTTGTTACTAATTTTGCATTTATAAAGCATCCTCCCCAGCAAGTTCTGCTTCTGCCTGTGAATGGTACTAGTCTATAAGCCCATCCTGAAGAGATGTCTAATTATTCACTGCTGATGCTGAGCAATGTAGTTTTCATCACTTGGTTTTGGTTTTTTTAAACTCACCTTTCATGATGTACCTCTTTGTTTTGGAGCCATTGATTGCCCTGCCTCATGATACAGCACAGGCATAGTTATGACTGAAATCAGCTGGCCTCTAGCTTGCAGAAGCACACCCTGAGTCACCCTGAGTGCCACGATAAGAAAAAAACAAATGGCAAATGATAAATACATTTTAAAAGATTCATCACTTTCTGTGCCCTTGATACTCAGCTCTGTGGAAGCTGTGTTACATGAGGAAGCTCTCTGTTTCCAGAGAGTAAAAGTGACTCATATCAGTCTTTGGAACAGAGCACTAGCAGGGGTCTCCCTGTGCCCACATTCCCTCCCTGATACCACGGGCAGCCTCCTCATGGAGGTGTGATTAGGCATTGCACAGGATTATGTAGGTCACCGTGAGCATGGATTTTTCTTTTCTTTACTCAAAGGACTAAATATGGAACAGAAAGTAAATGATGAAATCTCCCATTCTGTGTTGACATTCAGGTACATGAAAATGTATTTCTTCAAGTTAGTTTCTATCATGTGGAAATGGGTAAAAGTAAAAACCAAAACGCATCTCTCATACAAGCATCGCAAAGGGTGAGCACAAGACAAAACAGTCTCAGTGCAGACACAGGAGCCTTATTGCTGTGTACAAAGGCACACATTTTATAACCAAATACAGGATATCTGACAAAATTTTCACTTTTATTCCAAACTTTCACCATTTAAAACCCTAAACTGCAAAGGAACTGTTTGTACAACCTGAGTGCATGACAAATAAATCTGATGGGAATCTTTACTCTTTTGTGATGGGCCCAGAACACGCATCTTGAATCAGAAGCAGTAGAATAAGGAGAAAGCAAATGCATTTACGGTTGTTTTCAAGCTGTGGCCATAATGGATAAGGTAATTCATCATTGCTGGCTGCACAACCAAAGTATCATAAAAATGCTTTCAGCTAAAAGCTTCATTATAAGGGTGAACGATGTTTGCCTGAAATTTTGAAGGCTGCAATGCTCTGGTGGGCCAAAGAAATTGGGAATCATTGCTCTACAGAGAAGATGTTGTTCTATTACATATACCAGTATTTCATTTCTGCTGATGCTTACTTTCCAGTCACTGGTATTTCTAAAACAAACATTTTGTTATACATATGGGACTGCAAATTTTGAGATACATACTTCTCCCCAAGTGGCTGCACAACTGAAATTCAGTAACAAGTTGTTGCCTGAGAAGCAGATCAAGGGAAGACTGGACACATGCAAGTGTACATTTCATGGGTGGATACATTCTTCTCTGTTTAATAAAATACAGGCTTCAACAGAGGCTTTCTCCATTCTTGGGGCACTGTCAGGGTCACTCCCCTGGATCTCTGGCGCCTCATGAGGGTTACTGTGAAGGCTCAGCCTCTCCCTTATTACAGCATGTGCACACATATACACCCAAAATGATACTGCAAACCTTGTTTCCCAGGGAAATGAGGCTAAACACGCCAAAAATTACTTCTTAAGCCCTCACTCAACTCTTGTGGCTGTACCATGATATCACTCTCTCCACATTACCTCCCTCCTATCCACCACCCACATCCTTCATGTCTCCCCATTTCCCCTGCCATATGAAACATCTGCCTGAAGGGATGGGGTTGTGCTCACACTGCTGTGATGAAGTCAGTGCTAGTCCTGCCTGCACTGTGTTTTGGGTTACAATTCAAGAAACGCAGTTGTTTGGCAAGTGGCCCTCACGATGGGACAATAGTTGCCCACGTGACGGGATAACAGTCTGTCCTACTGAAGAGTAGGAAATTTGCAGCAACATTATTCAGTGGAATTAAGAAGCAGAGTATTATTTTTGAGTAGCAAACCTGTTAAGGCTGTAACTGAGAAGGCTCAGCTCGTGTGGCACTGGAGACATGTGTGTTGCCTTGAGCTATGTGAGCAGTGACTCCTCATGAACCAGACTGCCAGCACCTGAGGAAGGGCCAAGGGATGCCTGGGTTTTCACAGCAGACATAGGCCGAGACTGCAAGACTTGAGGGGAAAGCCTGGAGCAGGGTTATACCCTCAAAGATGTGAACATCAGACCCAAATGAACTCTAGGACCACCGCAAGGCCAGCATGAGGGTCCCCAGAGCTGTGACACATGGATCACATGGACACCTCACCACCTTCTTTGAGAACTCAGGCCTGCAGCAGCCTTCTCCAAGTGTCCCCCTGACCTGGCAGTGCTGACTCGAGTCCATAAGTACTTTTCAGGAGTTTGGTTACTTTGCAGACTGCACTTTGTTAAATACAGATTTTTTTTTTCTATTCTTCTGCCTTGTTTTGTTTGTTTTGTTGGGGTTTTTTTTGCTTCATTCCCTTGCTCTTGCAATTTTCTTTCTCACTGTGGTTTCCTCATTGCTTGCTCCTGTTCCAGCTGCAGTATTTTCACTAATCATTATTCCTTAAAGCTCTATTTCAGACCTGATGTAATAAAGTGCTGTACCTTCCCCTCTTTTCTCTCCCTAGTAGATGTCTTTATTTTGCAGGTAGTGCTGGGGACATTGCTGACCAAAGGGCACACAAGTCTGTCACTAGCAGCCTATGTGGTTTGTACAAAATGCAGTCTCTTATGGTTAATGCATTTGAGGCTTTTGGATATTCCATTAGCTAGAGCAGTAAAATGCCTAAATACTTTGACACCTTGGCCCTTAAACTTTATCCTTGGTATCCCTTATTCAAGGTGAGCCTTTCTAATTTCAGACAAGCTCCCAAAGACAGCATTTCCTCAGAGAATTCATCCAGCCCCAGCATCCAGGTGCAATAACCCAGGTAAGCCATGCCCTTCAGGGAAGGGTACAGAGCTGCACCCATGTACAGTGTAGCCATATCCACTCTGCATTTTCCACAGCCTGGCCAAGGCTAACTTGATGTTCACAGTACCTCATAGGCTTGAACTGCACTCAGATCCAAGTCATGGTGTAAGAAAGAAAGAAAAATCAGTCTCAAAGCCTCAGTGTGGAAACAGTCAATCTATCCTCAAAAGTGTGGTATGCTTCTGTCTCAGCATGTTCCTCGTGCCAGTTCACTCCACTGCTGCCAGGCCAGAATGCAGCACAGACAAATTAAATACTCTTGGTTTTGACTCTGCTCCTGCACGTGTCCTTTGTAAAGAGGCTAAGGGCACAAGGCTTGTTCAGCCTGGGGAAGAGACCCTGTTTGGAACAGGAGGATATATTGAGCTCTGTTCCAACCTGAATTATTCAATGAACTTGTTTGGTCCTTTAAGTTTGGCACAACCTTCAAACTAAAAGAACTCTCACAAAAGAAGTCCTAGCTATCCAAAAGCAGTTTGATACAATTCCCTGAAAGTGCTCCCTAGGATGCTGCTTGTCCATGGCCAAACAGCTCAGAACTGCCAAGTCCACTAGCTGTGATCTGGAAGTATGGGCCTGTAAGAATTCCTGTGATTCTTTATGTACAAAGAACATGTCTCATGCATCCGGAGCAACAGCTGGTGTGAAGGAAACAATGTTCCCAGGCAGTCCAATATCATCTACAAGGCTGCCCCCAGCCTGATTGGGAGTACGAGCTATCCCAGCTGCCTGATGTGTGCTTCCACCATTGTGTAGATGATGACTGGTCACAGAGATTGCCTCATAGACACTGTCTGGCACATCTATCCTGGTGCAGAGGAGACGTGGCTTATCACTTGGATGAGCTAAACCCTTATTTTGTCCAAATAAGGCAGTCACTAGCAAGGTATCTGTACCCACAGTTATTTTGTGAGCTCCTAGTCTATGTGCTACTGCCTTAGTTTGTTGGATTTGAGTCTGGTCCCAAAAGCCCCTCAGAGACAGTTTGATAATGCAACAGGCAATTGCAGAATCCGAGCAATAGGCAGCTGAATGGGCCCATCTGATTCATAATATGGATTTCCCCATGTGTAATGCTACATCACAAAGCAGGATGCAGGTACACACTGCCATGAAGAAACACTGCAAGGCAGAGTCCCAGCTTGACTCCACACCTGCTAATGTCACAAGCACTTCACAGCACAAACTGTTACATATGATACTATTCTTCAAAAGTGAGGAAATAAACAACACTGCTTTCCACTTCCTTCCCCATTATCTCCCTCGTTTTGCAGACACATTCACTGAGGAGTTGCTAAGGTCATTTTTATCAGAGCATCCAGTCAAACATGGGACTTTTCTGTGTCTGGATGAAATTTCAGCTACTTTGTCTTTCTGCATCATTGAGCAATGAAAGATGTACTAGGCCCTGCCATATTCCTACCATAACCCAGGCACCCTATCCCCAACAGACTACTGCTGTGGAGCGAGTGGTTATCTGCCACCAGCAAATACTGATTCACACAATTAAGAGCACTTTCTCCATTAGCTGAGACAGGAGGGGCTTTGTGCTCGTGAATGTAGCAGGAAATCAACCCAGGATGTCTGGAGCTCAGGCACAGGCCGTTATAATCTATCAATTATATTGGAACAAAACACAAGTGTTCCACATACTGCTCACTTGTCTCACCCCTCAATTTCTGCTGTCATGCAGAGGCAAGCTTAACATTTGAATGAAACATCCACAAAAAATTCCAGAATGTGTGCTAGCACCTGCCATCCAGCTGTAAAGAGACAGGCATTGTCTTTTCAGCAGCCAAAACTCATCACTTGTGGGTTGGCCATGGGACCTACAGATCCTGGCTACCAAGTCAGAGCGCCAAGTGCTGTAAGAGCCAGTGGGCATTTCAAGGATTAATATGAATGTCACAGGACATGCTGAGATGTGTGCAGCAGGCCCCTTCTTGAGAAGGGTTAGGACACAGAGCTAATGAGCCTGCTGAGGTGTGGGAAGGTTTTGTATTGAGGCTTTTGTGTGCCTCAACACCACACCATCCATCTACAAGATATGGGACCTCAGAGACTGCTGAGATGACCCTCCGCTGAGCATCTCTGTCTAAGGTTGTCTCCTAATCTGCATAATCTGTCCACAGTTGTGTGGTAGTAGATCTTGAGTGCACCCCAAGATGCCACCAATCCATTCAAACAGTTGCCACAGCAGCAGATCTTCTCTCTTAGCAATGCCACAGGACTGTCAGAGTACATCAAAGTCAGGTCTTGTAGCTTTCTTCTCCTTACCCTTACATTATACATATACAAAACCTTCACAGACTGCATCAGTCACTTCTATGGTCCAGAGGACAGAGGTTCTCAGGTTCTCCCATCCACTCTGAATAATTTTGCTATTCTCATCCTCTAAGGATGAGCAACCTGTGAGCACAGAACATGATCACAAACACATAGCTCTCTGTCCCAGCCCACGGCAGAGCCTGGGATGCTAGCTAGAAGGCGTTCAGGGATTTGCTGCCTAAAATGCGTTTGAGCTGTGTGAGTCGTGCCTGGGTCAGTGGGGACTGGGTGTGGAACAGCAGCTCTGTGAGTCACCAGGGGTCTATGAGACCTGAAGGAAAGGTCGACACAGACTTTTTAAAGTACAGACTGCTGTAATGTTCTGTACACAGATTTAGGATGTCTTGTCTGGTTGTGTATATGAGAAAGCTTGGGAGTTAGCCATGGAAGTTTGGACAGCTGACCTAAAACATAAACATGAGTTCAGGGACTATTATAAAATGAGAAATTATGCTGCTAAGCAAGAAAATGTGCAATGTGTTCGTAAACAGAGCTCACCCTAGAGATTAGCTCTTGTCATTGCTCAGCAATGCTATGAAATCATATACTCCCCTCCCAGCCCTGGGCTAGACAGTGGAAACCAAGGGGTTTTAGTTTTCCTTCATACAGAGGACCAATGCCTGTCTTCAACCAAAGCTATCATTCCCTAGGAGATGCTAAGCACCCTCAGCCCCACTACAAGGGCTGGCAAGTGCAGTTGCTGAGCACCTGAAAACACAGTTGTTGCATTAGGTGGCAAGTATGCACAAAGTGTCTGACCTTAGACATCCATATTTGAACATGTTGGCCTTTAATCACTGCAGCCAAGCTGACCCAGTGGGTCAGGATTTATGCCAGACCTTTTACGTGGAAAAAGAGCATAAATAGCTGTAAACAAAGGCAATCCAAAGGAAAAGGTCACTTCTTTCATCCTGTGAGACAGAAAGCTTTTGAATTGGAAATGTTAGTGATAGTAGGCAAAGTGGATAAGAAGTTGTGATTACAAATGGAATGAGTTGTCCCAGGAGAATGGAAACTGGGAGAGCTGGATGGGCAAGCTCAAATGACATATTCCTCTGGGCCAGTGCAGCACTGCAGTGACCACTGAACTCTGCTGGAAAGCAAGGCAAAGGAGGTGAGAGGCACCTTTCTGGCAGAACAACAGAGTGGAAGAGATAAGCAAAGCAAGCCATAAGCAAAAAGGAAGGATGAAAGCACCATTGGAGGGCTTGGAAAGAGGGGGGGGTCTGCCTGGCTCTGAAAAGATGAGGGGAGGGGATAAATTCGTGATGGAAGTGTGACATATTCCCGAATCCTATCTGGACATCCAACACTCACAAGTTCATTGACTTTAACAGTAGCGCAATCCTACCTTTAGAAAAGGAGTGTATTCAATGGATCTGAACTTCTGGCTCTTTAAAAATATCTATATCCATGACTTCCCACAGCAAGAGGTACAGTTGTTTAACACAGCATTGGTAGAGACCAAAATGCAAAATAAAATCTGTCCACGGAACCCAGATCTGCAGCATCTTTTACAAGCTTACCTCTATCTTCCTCTAGTGAGGTATAAGGTCATCTGTTCCAAACAAAACAACTGGCCTGGCAGTTTCGGCTCCTGTGGGTACCTATCCCAGTTTGGTGGTAGAAGTTTAATGGCCAGATGACATGGGCAGGTCTGGATGGAACCATGGTTTGTAACTCTGTGCCCATGCAAATACGTGATGCATACAACATCGGTCCAGATGCTCTGGGACAGGGCTTTTAGAGGCCTTTTCCATCATCCCACTCCCTAGGAAATGCAAACCTGGGAATGCCATGGCTCTGAGTTAGCGTGGAGCCTGGAAATGACAAATTAACATAAGCTGTAAGTTTACATACTTCTCACAGCCATTTATGGCCTTTTCTGAGCTTAAATAAAAGCCATGGTCACTGGAAAATTTGGGCCTGTCTGTCAGTGAGGCATTCCAGAGAAAACATCACGTGCTCATTTCACGAAGTGAAATAAGATCTTTGTTCTGCATGCTTTCCTTCCCCCCCTCCTTTTTCTGAATGAGGCAGTTTTATCCAAGGATTACAAGCCAATGTTCCAATCCCTCACAGACGTTTTCCATTATCAGAGCTGCCTCTTGTCCTTCAAATCATTTTCCACAGGACTCCTGTAACCGGGGCTGGGAAATGAAGCCAAAAGCTCAGAAGAAAAGACCCTATTCCAGGCTGCTGACAAGACTGAAAAATGCTTTAGGGTGTTGCTGGGACCACCCAGACTGAAGCATCCTCAGCAGGGGAGCAGCTGAAAAAGATGCTAGTGGTGGGAGGAGGCTCACTGTACTGTACCGCCATTTAAAGAGCTTGGTAAATTAACTTTGATGAGGTATAATCACGTTGTGTGGAACTGACTGTTGAGACTGGCGGTAGACAACAGTGACTGATGATTAACTCCACAGCTTACAGTACAAAGGGCCTTTGTGTTGTCCTCCCTGAGACTTACTCATATTTTGTGAGCTACCTCTGGGAGTCAAATTGTCCCTGCTATAGAAAACTACCAAACAGGGTTGGAGGAAGGGAGGGGAAACTCAAGGGAGGTTTTCTGTTTGGATTCTTCTTTCCTCCACTCCCCCCCAAAACATCATCCTTTGCTGGGGGTCCCAAATTATGGAGCTGGGCCACCTACTTACTGCACAGAGCCATGCAGTTTCCTTCCTGCAAACAGAAACCTGCTACTGGAATGGCACCAGGCTCTGCTCTGCAGATTCCTTTTGCCATTGAGCTCAGCTGCAGAGGAGGTCACCAAGCTGGAAGGATCCATCTGAAGAACCCACAAATCCCCTTTCTGCACCCTCACATAACTTTGCCATTCTGGCTCTTGGAGACATCTGCTGAAGTTCCTCCAACCATCATGATCTCATCTGCCTTGAGAAGGAAAATCTCCAATTCCTTATTTCATGTTTGCAAGAAAGTTTAGATGGCACTTGATGAGAACCATCCAGAAATGAAATTCCGTTCCCTACATGTCCCCTTCCCTCCAATTCAGCTCTAGGAAGTGAAATAAAGCTACAGCAGAGATGCCAAACAGGTGCTCACAACCACAGCTTACATTGCTGCAGGAAGATTCGCCAGGACTCCTCTGTCAGCATCCTAATGTGAAAGATTTCTGCTGCTTCATGAGCAAGGACTGCCCTAGGACAAAGGAGGTCTGAGCAGAGGTATTGTATCCCTAATGGCTGTGTTCTGCATTTTATCAGGATGGTTTGGGAAGTAAAACACATAGGCAGGCCTGGCTTCCATGATCAGATCTATGATGACTCCTCATGACTCCTACCTTCTGGACCAGACCTCATTTCACCTGGCTTCATGAGTTTGACTTTTTCTCACTTGCAAGCCCCAAGACTTCAACAAAAGTGTTGCATAATTCCTGGTGTCTCCCTTTTTGCCATCCTAAGCTTAGATGTATGTCTCACCAACTCCATATAAGCTCTGAGCACCTGGTTAAATGGTGAAGGATGAAGAGAAACTTTTTCCTTGGCAGCTGTTTGCAGAGCTGGACTGACTATCAAAGGGAAGGGGATATGAGCTGAGTATCTCTGCCAGGCTGGGACCATATGTGGGTTTGAGCAGTCCTGCAGAATCACGGAAATGCCGGCCTGGAGGGGATCTTGGTGGCTGTGTGGTTCAGCCTCCTACCTGAAGCAGGGCTATGGTCAATGCTCATTTGGTTGGCCACACCTCAGTCTTGCCAAATCTTGAAGATCTCTGTAGATGGAGACTCCACCACCTCCCTGGGCACTTGTTACAGTGACACAACACTGTACAAGGAACCTGTAAGTGTTTATCCTCCCTAAACTTACCCTCACCCCTTCTCATGTCCCCAGACATGGGGATCCTCAACATCTGTAGGGGGTCTCCATATCTAGGAGATCAGTGGTCTGAAATGGAGCTGTTGACTGCTCTGAGAAATCTGGACAGATCTTGGTCACAGACAACCTGAGTCACTGATGAAGTCACTCTGGCATTACACTCTACTTTACATCAGGAATTGGTTTGGATTTAGGCTGTGGCTACAAATTAGGAATTATGGTAATGATATAATTTTTATTAATACAAAAATTATTATGTAATAATAATAAAAATATGATTTAATACACATTAACAGTGTTAACTTGCTACAAAGCTAAAAATAATGTAAAATGCTGACTGAAAATGCATAACTACATTAATCCTTTTCTACAAACTCTTCCACTTGCATTTCCTTCATTAGTAGTGGATACATAGGCATTCAACTGCACACAGCCACCTTTTGCCCCTGTTCTCCTGCTCTGATCAGTCATAAGGTTGGTTAAAGGCCTTGTGTTTTTTTGAGCACAGATACAGCAACAGCAGAAAAACCTGGCAAATTTAACTGAGACTAACGGTATACTGTTTCACCTATACTGCTTCACTGATTCTCTCTCCCCTTTGGGGGTCATGCCTCATTCATTCTTTTCTTGCATACATTATACTGCAATGCTAAGGTAAACAAAATCAAAACCGACTTGGTTACATTGTTCAGTTAGAGCAAAGATCAGACATTTCCCCCAAAGCAATGCTGACTTTTTCTTGTCTGCCAAGAAATGCTGCAACTCCCTCAGCTGAGGTGGTACAAGGGCATGGGGGTCACAGCTGATTTTGCTTCTGGGCAGAGACTGAGCTTCTGTAATTCTCAGAAACTCCAGACTACTTGCAGATAGCAAGACAGCAGAGGGCACACTGCAATCACTGCAGGTACGGGGGCTCGGGAGCAGTCTGTGGTTCCACCACACAGTAAGCACATGCTGATGTCTCTGTGCAAGGAAAAAGGACAGTGTGCCACCCAGATGAGACAGAGCCCAGAAAAAAGGTATTGAAGAGAAAGGGAAGCAGGAAGCAGTGGTGCCCCAGCTGAGGTGACAGCACACAGGCTGGCAGAGGCCATGTATGGAGCTCCTGAAGGGAAACTGGTGCAAGGAAGTCACTTGGGGTTTCGCTGCAATGCAAGGGACAATATGAAATAACTTTCCATGTTCTGCAGTTTCAAAGCATTTCAACTTGGTGAGCCTCTCATCTGCCCCATCTTCCAAGACAATAAAGTAAAAAAAAAAACCCAAAATCATCAGCAACAATCCCAAACCCCCATGGTGTGATATCAGATGGATCACTTCCCAAAACAATAGTGAGGTTCAAGCCATTTCTGAGAGAGAGCCTCTGCAAATGGATCAGCTGGAGGAGAGGCGGCTGCCTGTATGCAGACAGCACATCCCGCTGAGGTTGGTGAGCAGGAGATGGGTGTCTGCTGCCCAGCCATTCCTGGTGACACTGTGACCCAGCCCTAGCTTCCCAGTCTGATTCCTTCATTCCTACCTTGTCCCAGTCCTTCCTGTACTCAGAGCTGTTTTCTCATTTCACTGCTCTTTGTTCTCCAGTCTCAACTTCCCCTCCTCATAATTGCTCCCTGCTTGCTTTCTTTACGTATCCCACTGAATAACATTTCACCACAAAGTATCTGTCTGCTTTCATCTTTGAGGCTCAGCCTCCTTCTGTGTCTCACCACCATTCCCCCAAACATCCATCTCCTGATCCTAGGCTCCTTTCTGCAGTTCTTTGTCCAGTGACCCACCCTTCCCGGTCTCCTTCCTCAGACTGTCCGCAGCCCCTCTACCTCAGCTGCTTCTGGCTATGCCTCCCCACTCCCAGTCTCATCTCCCTCAGTGCTCCAGATCCTACAGTTCCTGTCATGTTCCTGGTCACTCTTTGCTACTCACAATCACTGCCTTCTCCCTGTTTCAGGTCCTGGAGGCTTGTCCCAGTATAATCTCTTTTCTTCTCAACTGGTGCTTCCCCACTCTACACTGCAGGTAAATGTCTTTCCTTCCCCGAGCTGCTTGGGCAACTGGCAAAGGCATCAGAAAAGCACAGAAATAATGGATTTCCTGCCTCCACTTGGGAAACAAATGGGCAAACTCGTCCATCCTGAGAACAAACTCATGCTGCTGCCCTCACCCAAACCTAGGAAGATCAAAGCAGGTCCCCACACACCCATCCAGCATGTGGGAAGTATGGGGGCCATGGCAGTGGCTTTCAAGTGGTGTGATGACATGGAGATACGGACAACACACCCTCCTCAGACACAGCTCCATTTTACCTTCTCATGGCTGTTTTTCTTTCAGACAGAAGTATTGCTTTGTAATGGAAATGCATCGTTTTAGTGTTTGTGTGTGGAAACACACTAGCAAAGCCCTCTTAAGACAGCTAGATTTGTATCCTTGGGAAAAGCAATAGATGCTCTGGGGAGAATTGTACAACCTAGGGTCATTTCCTGATGTGAGATGAGAAAGACCATGAAAACTGGCAGCTGCAGCCCTGCATTCCTAATAGTGGTAATTAACTTCAACTTGACCTTCCCGATGGACAGATAAGATTGCACCAAATCTTTCCATCATTTCACAGGGTGAAAAAAACACAAGATAAAGCCATTTGTTTCCCTTTCCATGCTGCTGCCATGGCTGATCTCAGTAAAATAAAGGCAGAAGGAAGTAGGCTGGAGCTGGGAAGGCTGAGTACAGCAGGAGGGGAAAGAAAACTTGTGGCTAAAATGTTTGGCCAAGACTGGGACAAGGTAAAGGAAAAGAAAGAGAAGAGAGGCATTTTTTGGGGAACATACTGAACTCCATCTGAAAAAATACCTGCTATTTCTCCACCATAGCAGCCTTTTGGAGCATTTTCTGTAAAAGAAAAAACATTCCAACAGGCACATTCTTTTCTCTCCTTAGAAATATGACCACTGGTAGAGCCAACAAGACAACCTCTCTCTTACAAAACTTTGTCCTGGCTGCCAAACATTCACCGTTTATTTGTACTGAAATTTTCCATTCTTGCTTTCCGCCTCAGACATGTATTTCCTTTTAAATTCTTACAGAAATAGCATCCTTGTGTTCTCAAAGGGGCTTGGGAAAAGAATAGTTTTAACAGTGCAAATTTGTTTTTGCAACCATTCCAGAAAGGGGTAGAAATTCAAGGAGCTGAAGCAAGAAGTTTAGATGAGAGAGAGGACCCAATCCCTTTTTTTTTTCCCCACCAGATCTTTTGCTGACCTTATCAGACACCTCAGGAAACTGTTTGAATTTATCAGCACAAATACCAGTCCTTCTAGGCTACAGCTAGCTGATTCCTGTGGTCAACTGGTAGAAATAACTAGCAGACCTTGGCTGAAAACTGGATCCTGATTTCTTTGATTTTACAGAGGAGCTCACACTCCTAAAATTTGCCAGCCTGGTACATTCCTAAAGATAAAAAAGAAACAAAAAAGCTCTCCTCCCATCCTTTCATGACTTTCCTCTTTTTTTGCAATACTTGCGGTGTTGTAGCAAGACTGTGAAATGTGGTAGGGTACATAAGTCAGGAAAAGATAACTTTTTGTAATATGGTCTTATGAAAATCTGTTCCGATTTTGGGTTTAAGTACGAAATGTCACAAATTTCCATTTCCCATCTGTGACTGGCATAGCGCAGCTTGTGGTTCTGGCCACTTGCCACAACTCCATGACAGTTTTATTGCCATATGTGAGTTCTGGCCCTGTGTCCTGCCACTTTCCAGAGAACTTTGGTCCAGCTGATCTATTGCCAGCTGAGAAGATGTGGCCAAATATGATACAGGAAAATTCTTTGATTACTGATGTCTAGGTGCATGCATATTTCTCCCTCAAATGAAGTGTAGGATTACTAGAACACTGGCCCAAAGTATTCTTGTAGCCAGAACAAGGTGACATGGACTAAATGAGGGGACTACAAAGTGAGAAAAAAAAAGGCTGGACAGGTGAACTCGAAGTGTAGAGATCAACCTTCCAAAGTCTAATGGGAAAATGGGAAACCACGTAGGAGTAACATTCCTCAAGGGATTAATACCATTTAACATCTTCAACTACAGGAGAAAGAGGAGGCAGAGAACACCTTGAAGAGCTCACAGATGATACAAACTTGGAGTAGTGCTGGGTGTTCTGGAGGGCAGTGCTGCCATTCAGAAGGACCTAAATAAGCTGGAGAAAAGGGCTGGCAGGCATTTCACCAAGTTCAACAGTGACAAGGGCAAAGTTTTGCAGCGCTTGCCAGCGCAGGCTGGCTGCTGGCTGCCCAGGAAACACCTCTGCAGAAAGGCTTTAGGGTCCCAAAGGACTACTGATGGAAATCAGATGTGCACTCTGCAGCTATGTAGGCCAAGGGCATGCTGGACTGCAGAAACAAAAGAGCAAGTCAAGGAAAGGGATTATTCCTCTCTGTTCAACACTCATGAGGCTGCATCTGGAGTATTCTTTCCTGTTCCTTTCTTCCCAGGGTATGAATGATATTCATATACTTAGTGGGATACACCAAGAAAATAGGAATCTGCAGCACTTAATGCTTAAGGAAAGATTGAGGAACCTGGGTTTGCTCACACTGAATAAAGATAGTTGTTGGGAACTTACTTGCTGTCTTTGACTAAAGGGAGGGTTATAGGAGCCAGACTCTTCGCAGGGGTCCAAGCTGAAAAGATGAGAAGCAATGGACACAGTTGCAGCAAAGGAAACCCCACCGTTTACAATCTGGAGTGACAAGTGCATATTCCCAGACTCCTTCCCCTTGTGTGACATCCATTCTGGGATGACATCCTAGACTCTTTCATCTTTGTGACATCCACTCTGTGGACCCTCTTTGCCACCAAATATGTCCCCTAAAACCTGTACCTGAGACATCTGAGCCCTCCCAGTTAAGCAACCCCACTCTCTGGGAGTTCAGCCTGCTGATACCTTTTGGCTCAGCCCTCCAAAGACAGCACAGAAGGAGTGAAAGCAGTATAAGTTTCAGGGAAGAATTATTTGATCTCACTGAACCATTTACATTCCTCAATGTCCTAAAATGTTGAAATTACAGATCCTTGAAAACACCTTAAATCCCATGAGAAGCTGGTATTTTTGGTAAGCCTGGAACTTTTGGGTGAGCCTGGACTGACTTTTCTTTTGCAAATGCATATTGGATGTGATTTTGGTCAGTCCACCTCAAAAATTAACTCTTTTCTCCTCCCTGCATGCTCTGGTTGGAGAAGGCAATTGCACAGTTCTGCTGTTCATTTTCCTGCCACTGCAAAAGTGTTGTATTTTTGTTCTGATGGGCCGAAAGTTAGGTGACAGCTGGGACCAATGCAAAATATCATGTGGTGTTCAAAACGAAGATAAAAACATTACTTCTTCTGACACCTGTTGTAGATGATGAGCTATTCTTGCTTCAGTGCTTGTTTGTCCCTTCATAGAAATGTGGGAAATTCAGGGGCTTCTTGCTGGGCTTTCAGAGAAACAGAGGAGTTGGCCAAGTTTTTTTTTTTTTTTTTTTTTTTTTT
>WBMY01011652.1:77750-105347 GCA_013397315.1 Donacobius atricapilla
CCCCCCCATTTTGTTCTAAATGTGAGGGCTTGCAGGTCAGGAGTGAACACTCAGCGAGTATTACTTGAATTATCAAATGAAAGTGCAGCAATATCATTTTCTTTCAAGCAAACACTGACTTAATTAAATTGTGCACTCTGAACTTGGCAAATTTCATATTATTCATGAGAAAGGTATGAGTTTGTCTATTGAAAAGGCAAGCTAAAAATAATCAGAGATACAGAACCAGAAGGGCAGCTGTTAAGAGTAAGGCACTAGAACTTTTTCTGTCAAAGCTCTATCTCCAAGAGTGTCATTTACCCTCACACCATTCTCTAGTCCCAACCAATATAGCGAAGCTATAGCTAGTCCCAACCAATATAGCAAAAGCCTTCATGTAGATGTGATTATGATGGCCACAAAATCCTTTTGGCCAGAAAGATGTTCCCTCTCTGGGGAAAACAGCATAACCTGTATGGGCCAAAGCAGTCCTGCTGACCAGATTGTGCCCTAGGAGGCAGTAAGGCTGGAAAGCTAGGTGAAGGTAGCATTCAAAGGCTGCAGTGAGGAAAGTTTCCAGTTCCCAGAGGCCCAGTCTACCAAATGAGGGCTACCATGCTTCTGCCACAACCTTGTAGACTCCTGTTCTTCCACTGAGTGGCTTTTTCCATAGCAGGGCTATGATAGCAGGCGGCACGTCTGCCATTGCCTACATCTCTGTAGCACTGTGGGTACCTCTGCAGGTTTCCCTTTGGGTTTTGACAGAGAATCAAGGACCCAGACAGCCAGAATGTGCAGTGGGGCTGGACAGATGTGAGGCCAAAAAACCTGAAGTGCTCAGCAGCACCAGTGCTGAGGCAGAGCAAATGTGGCAGCAACTTTCATGTTAATGGAACCAAAGCATTTTCACCCTAAGGTTTTGTTCAAAGGTCACTGAAAAGGGAGGAGGAGAATTAGAACTTATCTTGCATATTAATAAAAGTCTGTGCACAGACCACAGAGATGACTTACCCTTTCTCCTCCTTCCAAACTCCTTTTTATTGCTTTGCTTTTAGACTGGAGATCAATTGATCTGTGAAGTGACATCCCAATATAAAATTTGCCTTCTCTCCACTGCACCTGTTCTTCTCTGGCAGGTTGATCTGAAACCACAAAGTCACATTAGTCATCTGAAAATCCTAAGCAAGATGTTTCCTGTCTTACCTGTGTAAATTTGGGTCAATCTTACCTGCTTCAACACACCCATTTGATAGCTGGTGGAAGCCAAATATCTGAAAAACATGGGAGCAGTGAAGGTTGGCCAGTTTGCGGTACATCCAAGCCAGTTCAAGAGCAAAGGCTTTCTTCTGAGATGACATGGTCTGCAATCCCCCATGCAGGTAAAGCAGGATAGAAATCTCCTGACAGTAGATGAAAACTGGTCTGCTTGCTTAAATTATGCCCTTATCCCTAGCTTGGAAGAACTGGAGGAATTCTTATAAAAGATGCTTAGAGAGAATCTGGTAGGTGGGGGCAGGATGACCAGCAGCACACTACATCCATCCTGGAAGCCCTGCCAAAAGACACTGGAGCTGTAGCAACCTGGGGGAGACAGGTGAACTGTTGCTGCACTGCAGAGACTGGCTGGGAGAGCAGAAAGTATCTCTGACCTAGGGCTCAGTGTAAGAGCATAGCCAGTGGCTGACATCAGGTCTATACCAGGAGACAGGCAAGGATTCCTTCCTCATCTTTCAGAACAGGAGCTCCAGGAATAGCTTCTGCAAAATGGGCTGGGTACCACACAGGCACTGTGCAGCCTTGGTACACCATCCTGGTCTGCTGGGAAGCATCCGTTCATCCCCAGAGAGATGTTCTCTTTCATCTGCCAGCCCCTCCACAAAAGAAATGGGAGTGTGTGAGGGATTTGGTGCATCTATTCTGTGTTGAATAAAGAGGAGCATTTGTCTCTCCTCTGAAAGTTCCATCTGCAATGGATGCCACTCTTGAAGACACTGTAAGTCTTTAGGAGGTGTTTTGGAAGAAGTATAGCCATTAAGCAGAATAAAGTATTTTCATTGTAAGGAAGATTTCAACAAAAAGGAAGGTAACCAGCACAGTAACCAACCTCCATCTACAAAATAAAAACAAGCTAAAAGATGACTAAGAAAAGAGAAAAAAATATTCCTAAAGGTATCCAGAAGGAGAGGAATTCAGATTGTACATTGAAATCCCTGAAGGCTCATCCCAGGAGCAGATTAGTATAGGAACCCTTGTAGAATGAAAAGAGAATAACTCTTCAAGTGCTTGCTGAAATAACATGCAGATAATAGCTCTCTTGGGGCTTCAAGTTTCAGCATAATGCTTATTTTGATTGAGGAAGAATCTGAAGGTATGAATGGGCAGAGTGCCATGCTTCTATGGAGGACTCAACACCTGATCCTGACAGCCTGGAACAGCTGGAGTCAAGGGAGATAACACTGTGGTTGTAGCTACAACTTTGAAACTCAAAAAACTGAGTAGCACAGGTGAAGATCAGAGCAGTGAACTACACCATGGGCAGGATGTCAGAGAAGAAACCAGTAAGAAACCAACTCTGAGTCTTTCAAACATCTAATTTCATAGAAGACAGATAAAGAAAGCTCTGGTTCTATGTCACCAGTATCTCAGAAATGCAGTTGAGAACCAGGATCCTGTTGGACTGGATACTGCTCAGAGGACAGAATCCCTGCTATGGGTTTCTGTTGGGAGCCGAGAGCATCCTCTCTGTGTCAAAGAAACCTACAGCCAGTGTGTTCCCATGTTGTGGATGGGTAGCAATTCCACCTTGTTCATTGGAAGCTTTGTACCATTCTTTGAGCTGTGACTGTCCCTTCAGCAGCTATCCCAGGGACTTTGGAGGGCTAATTTTGGGAAGCAGTATCAAACTGCCATAGCTGGATTTACTACTGAAAGCTCTGTGAAGAGCAGGTGGGGTCAGAGCAAACATTAACTCTGCTCAACCAACAGCGAGTCCAAAAAAAGACAGGGGCAGGAGAAAGAGACAGCCTTCTTACAGCAGCAGTTCACCCCTGGCTCTCCTCCTGCCTGCCTTCCTACCACAGTCAGAGACATCCAGCTTTGGCTCTAGGGCTGGCAGGCCATGGACTATGGCACCTGACTGCTCCTTGGCAGCAGCCTCTTCTCCAGGCTGTGCTACTTAAGGTTGTAAGACAGCTGGGACCAGTCAATAGTAAGAATATTTACTATGCTTGAATACTCTGCCATCCTTGCAGGTTTGCCTGGTTTGATTTTTCTAGTTGGGTGAAGCAGAGATGGTTTATATAATCTGATCTCCATTTTCCCTTTTTTCCCATTTTTCTCATTGAAAAGCTCATCAGCCCTTGTTGCCTTCAGGGTGAATGTTAATCCTATAATCTGCTGCAAATTCTGTTTGTGTTGAAATGTCACCCGTGTAAACTGATTCTGCTCAGACCAGGCAGAGTTTGGTTCATGGAGACTTGCGTCTGTACTGGGGAGGCCAAAGGGTTATGAAAATAGAAGTATCTTCCAAAAACCACCACAAAAGATGCCAGCCAGTGGCACTACTGAGTGAAAGGAGACTTGCTGGAAGCTGCTGCGTGGCAGGCAGATGAGTCTCCTGCCTTGACCCCAGCATTACCCCTGTGATGGTGAACAAAGGCCATCACTGTCCTGCTGTGCACGGGAGCGTTGTGTCTCTCTCAGCAGCTGAGCTGCCTGTTGTCTTCACCAATACTTTAGCCAAGCAATGGTCCACTCCAGGTCAGGTTGCATCTCTGTTATTAAATAAAAAAGAATAAAAGATTCAAGGCTGTGGGGTATGGGCATCAGCCATGTCAAACCACCTAAATTCTACACCAGGACACAGTGGCTGTGTCCAAACCTCTCTTGCCTGTTGGTACATCCGTAGACCTAGAGATGCAGCCAAACACCAGGAAAGGTGCCACCTATATTCATACAACCAGCTTTTCAGAGCCTTAAAAGTGAATCCTAGGCTTGATCCCAGACCTGTTCAGGGGGCTCTGATGTGAACAGAAACTGCCCCCAGACTCAAGGTTAATCAGTTCATAAGGAAATAATTGAGAACTTCTCCTCCCCAGGTTCTCATTTAAACGGTATCCAGTCCTTTTCCAGACTGGAGCTGACTGGCACAGGCCAAAAAGGTGGCCAGGGAACATAACCATTAAGTCATATAGAAGTTGAGCTTTGCCAGTACAGGCAAAACCCCTGTTAACACAGCTGGCCAAACCTGCCGCGCTTCTGCAGGGGCTCTGACTGACTGGTAGCCCAGTTCTATCAGCCAAGGGCAAACCATGCCCCTGGAAGCAAGCCATAACAATGAAGAGAAAACATGTTTAAAAGAAAACTAATTCAATTTAAAATTTATAATGTACGGCTGTGTGTGTGTCAACCTGGATCACTCAGCACAGGGAAGGCATAACAAAATCCCTGGCTGAGGTGCCATGAGATCTCCCAGAAGCCTGAAGCTCATTTCATTCATTCTTCTGCGTGCAGCAGCAAAACCACATGCCAAGCACTAGCTGCAAATTGAAGTGTCTAAGCTCCCTCCTGGGCAAGGGAAATGTCCTAGCTTTGTGAACAAAGGCATTGTTTAAGACTGGAAGTGGAATGGAACATTTGAAATAAGGAACAACTCCAAAAATATGTCATTTTCCTTCAAATTTTATCTTTCCCCTCACAGTCAATGCAGGCTTGGAAAACAAAACAGGCACTTCTGCCATACTTAGGCACTACTCGTACTTCTCCTCTCAGGGACCTGAAGAGCTGCTCAAGCAGAGGCACAGGAGAGGTGGACCTTTTGCAGACTCCTTCACCAACCTCTGCTAATGCATTTCATCCCTCAGCTGTGCTAAACCCACTCCTTCAGTACAGAGGCAGATGAAAGGTGGGAGCACACTGGTACTACCGAGGCTCATGCCAGTGCAGTAGTCACAACTTCTATTTTTCCTCCAGCCAAGCAGTCTGGGAGATGGAGGCACTTCCAGGTGGGGCTCTCTAGGCACTGCACACCTCTTCTCACCATCCTGTTACACTGCAGAAGACAGTCCTTGAAGAAGAGCTACTTCACCCTTAGAATCACAGTATCATAGAATAGTTCAGATTGCAAGGGACCTTAAAGACGATCCAGTTCCAATCCCTCTGCTGTGGGAGGGGCACTTTCCACTAGACCAGGGTTCCTAAAGGACCATGAAGGGAATTTACACAGTGCAAAGAACTAAAGCTGATGTTTCCAGGGCAGTATTTGCCTTTTTGCAGCTGAAGCATGTGAAAATGGCTAGACTGTTGTGTGAAGTTTCTTTCAAAAGGTTGAGGGTGTTTTTTGAGAATGAGAACATGACACTGCAACATCCACTAAATAACAAGGATTTAAAGCTGCCTGAGATGAGCACTTTTGCACTTTGTTCTCATCTAATGAGGATATAATAAAATATAGGCGTTTATAGGAGCCTGTAGTCTACCAGACATTATAGGAAACAGAGGAATTTTTCCTGAAGGACAGATATTGTTTACTAAGCCACCTTCTGATATACAATAGACTGCCCATGAGTCACTAGTCTGGCACCAAAATGAGTGTTTTAGTGTGGCTGAAGTGGGAGCTACAAGTAAATGAATTCTAAGATATTAAAACCCTGAGCCATGTCACCTCTCAGACAGAAAAACCTCCCAGCATCAGCCTGCTGCTTGTGGTCCTGCACTGCATAAAAAAGAAGCATCTTCTACAAAATCATGTTTCCCCATCAGCTGCAGGGGAAACAGACTTTCCATATCTTTTGCTACTGCATTGTTGCTATGATCATACAGGGACCAATGAACTGAGACAGTATTTTAATATGTAGTTATAAAAAATCCCTTTGCGAGTTGAATCTACATAGGCCAGATGTCTGTTAGGGTGGAAAAGGCTGGCTTTAAATATAACATGAAATAAATAATTTAAGGGATTAACATACTGAGTGCATGTCACAAACATACAGTTTCCAAACAAGAAACATTTATGTGAAACTGAAGAATAGTGTAGAAACTGAGAGTGCTCTTTTCTAGTAATTCAAAATCCATAAGAGTTGCTTCCAAATGACAAGAATAGCTTTTGCTTCTTGTGCAAAAAGAAAAGCTCAAAGTCCTCTTCCAAACAGCTTATTTTTTTTGTCCTGCTGGTGCTTACTTGATTCTGAATTTCCTAATTTTTGATTTCTTGAAATTTCTGTGAGCAGCAGAAAAATTAGCAGTACTAGCATACAGGTAACACACCAGCAAGCACAAATTTCAATTGCAAAATAATTTCTATTGCTATTAATATGTTAAAATTACTTTTGTTTACTTGCTGTTAAAAAAGTTTTGTTTGAATGGCAAGCTAACAATTGGGGGAATATAAGTTTTCTGGTCTTTCAGTTTGGATCTGACAACATTCCTATTTCACTGCTGGAACTTTGGCAAATCCTTTATGAACCTGATAAAATTTCAGGCTTTGTATTCCCACTTGAATGCAAAAATAAAGCAGAAAAAAACCCATTAAGACAACAAGCCAACAGTTTTAAGCTCTTAACATATTTGTGAAGAAATAAAATGCCTGTGATTGTGCACTCTGTTACTGTTCCTGCCACACCTATAAATCTCAACTTATTCTTTTATCATTTGAAACCAATGTTTCCAGGTCCAGTGGGTGTGGTGAACTGAGCATCCTGCTATGCATAGAGCTAAAGAAATAATTGCTTAGCCAACAGACTGTTGCACCAGCCTTCCCCGGTAATTCATTTTAGGTGTGACTAACCATAGAGTCTCCTCACACAAGCTGTTTTAATTGTTTCAAATATTTCTGTACACATATCTAAGCTCTCCTGATCTCTCCACAGCAGAAAATCCTCATCAGCACCTAAATATAATATCCAAGCACAGACAGATCAATTTGGTGCGTTGGTGAGATATCTTTGCAACCAGTCATATGCAAGCTTTTTCAGCTATCTATGGCCATGTTCTGTGTCCTCCAGCATCAGAAGCAAGAGTCATGCCAAGCACTGAGCTCTGGGCTTGTTTTGGTAGAGAATGGAGACCAAGGCAGAGAGATATCTTGTGATGAAAGCGTCCTCCTTCTAATGCTCCATTCTGCTGAAAGGCTGAAGGTGAGCCAGAAAGGGGGAAACTGTGTGAAGTTTTCACTTGGAAAGTCCTCTTAAAGATGGCAGGTTTTAAGGTATTGAACTATAGCTAATGGTAACTTGCCACTGTACTGATAAGGAAAGAGGTCTGGGGACCTGATGGTTAGGAATTACTTTCCTGTCTCTCTCTTCCTACCTCCACACACTGATTCCTGGCATGACCCTGTGTGGCCATCACCCAACTGTGTGCACATGAAGATGCAAGGGCGGAAGAGTTCAGCAGCCAAAGTTTTGCACAAGAAAGGATGTTGGTCACCTCCTCTAGTGGCAAAGCTTATTAGGAATGAGAAGTTAGCAGGATTTTTGTGGAGGCTGTGTGTGCCTCCACAACACAACAGCAACATCATTTTATTCAGGGTTCAAGTCTGCAAACTGAGTTTTCCCTAATTTCACTTGCAAGATCGCTTCAGCAGGGGTGGATTTGCCTGTGCTGTATCTGTAGCATGATGGAAAGGGGCTGAGGTAGCTCACATAAAGTGGTTTTGCCGCACTCCTCTAGGTTAAAAGCAACTGTAAGAAACTCATTCTTCAAGGACAAAACAGTTTGATAAACAGCTCACCCAAACCACAGGTGTTTTCATCAAAATCTATTTGGACTGTGCTGTTCCTGCAAGCAGGAAAACTCTAAAACTCTTCTGCTTGCTTTTCTCCCACATCTGAATCTGAATCTACCTAATCTTTCAGTATGAACTATTAGGAGCTTCCTAACTCTGCCATGTGATGGACTCATTACAGAGCTCTGAGAGACAGATCGGGTATTGAAGCACTCAAATGCTGACAGCCCTGACTGCATACTTGGAGTTGCAGTAGCTGTGCTTGGCAGGGAACATGCTGTCATTGAGTAGCTGGAGGACTCCAAAATCTGCCATCCCACCCGGACAAATGGCATTCCCAGCACAAGTGAGCCTCTGACTGCAGCAAGGAAATCCTGACTGCAACGAGGGTCCCCACCTCACACGGGAGGTGTTTGAATTTCAAGGGCAGTACAGGCCTAATCAGAGGCCGAATATTTTGGCAGGGGTCAGAGCGTACAGGCTGCTTCGGTATCCTCGGACTGGATACTTGAAAAGGTTTTAAACTTCTCCCTCTCTTGTTCTGCCAGCAGAGGGCACGGCTCCCCGCTCTGCCAGGAGACGCACCAGCTTGCAAGCACAAGGGGATTGCCTGCTGGACAAGTTCGGTGTCCCTTTTCTCCCACCTTCCCTATGCCTGCATTTCATGCTCTTGGCTGGACCTGAAGGCCTGTCTAAGAAAATACGCGGAGAACTTTAGCCGAGGCGGAAGGGAAGGCAGCCGGCTGTCACTTTGCCTGGCCTGAGAAAGCATCTGACACGTCTCGTTCCTTCCTTGAGCCCGTTTAGAAGCAGCTCTGCCAACAAGCCCTGTTTCCTGTTTCAGCTCTGCTTCGTTTGCACAGTGCTACAGATTTGTGCAGCAGCCACAGCCCTGCCTCAGAGCCACTGAAGCATCAGGCAAAGCCTGGGCACACAAGGGTGAGGCTTCCTGCAGCTCTTGACCTGTGGGAAGTAAGCTGGGTAGCAAACCAGACGCTCACTCCTCCTTCACAGCCATTTCAGAACTACAAGATGCAGGGCAAGGAGTAATAGGACAGTGACCTTTTTCTGCAATGAAAACAGTACATTCTATTTTAGTTCTTCTCCAACAGTCACTGCCAACACAGTGTGACAACCAGCATACCCTCTCCTTTGATGTGACAGTAGAAATCTAACCAGAGCAGCCACAGAATTGCAGCCACAGAATTGAACCTTTTTCATCCTAATAATTTTTTTAATCATAAAAAGATATGGCTAAAATACAGGATATTAGTGATTGACGCAGTTCGTCACACACACACAAACACACACTCACACTTTGATCAGAAGGCATGAACTAAAACTCTACTTTATTTGAAAGTCTGACTCCATATATAGTATATCTACAAAGGCCAGGGATTGGGGGAGAAGGTTGACACCTCTCCCCATCCCATTGGTCAAGACAACTGTCCATCAGCTGTCCATATCTCTAAAAACAGGAATGTAAACTACCTTGAAACTATACAATAACATTGGCTGTGTTTACAGACCAGAGCATGAGAAAGAACCCAAAACAAAAAACTGTGAAACAGAAGAGAGGGCTGAAAAAATCAGGGCGACAGGTGATGCCTTTGGGAAGTCAGAGTAAGGCATGTTTAGGAACACTGACAGTAAAACGAAGAAGAAACACAGAATGCCTGGTAATTTGCACTAGGCTGAGGTTCAGACCTACTCAATTTACAGTGAGGCTTTCCAACAGCCATTGGGAAGCAAAAAATTTAGCTTTCAGGAAAGCTGTTAACCCTTTATCTAAGAAAAGCACCTCCAAACCAGCATGGCCTTTTTGATGCTGTATGAGGACTCAGGACTAGTTTCGTAGAGGTATTTTTCACTGATGAGTGTTCATTCAGGAATTTATGCAAATGTATTTCAGGTTCTGAAGTGCTGGGAAATTGCTTGTGCATCCTCATAAGACACACATGCCTGGTCTCCAACAGTGGTATCTTTTCTGGCATGATGATTAGAAAAAACAAACTCTGGTTTTGGACATTAAAAGTCAGAAGAAACAAAAACTGAATTAGTGAAACTCTTTGGTTTAGTTTGATAAACTAAGATTTTGTTTCTCCTTAGTTAATGTTAGAACAAGATGCATGTAATTGTTCAGATGCAAATATGTATGCAGTTATAAATAACTGCAATTTTCCATCCATATGAACCAAAGTCCATGCAAAATAGGCAAACATGATCTTACCAAAGCAGCCACATATTATTGAAGAAATATAGTAAAACTTATTTTAATTTTTTGAAGATACAAATGGATATTGGAAGATACTCTGAATTGGACTCTAGCAATTCAGTGGTAAAAGCAAAAATAAAAGACAGCCTAAGACATTGCTGTGTGTAAATGCCAAGTATCAGAGCCTGTTGTGTTGGAAAAGGTTAGGAGTTTGAAAGCAGTGATATAGGACATATAATTTTCCCAAGCAACCAAGACTCTATTCTTATGCAAATGATCAGGCTATTAAAAATACCAGGCAATTAAAAGAACCACCTTTAT
The DNA here is from genome assembly GCA_013397315.1 of Donacobius atricapilla. NCBI lineage: Eukaryota > Metazoa > Chordata > Aves > Passeriformes > Mimidae > Donacobius > Donacobius atricapilla. Next base: position 87,989 of record WBMY01011652.1, read on the forward strand.
ATAAGCAGGAATACATACAAATCAGCATTCCATGAGGCTCAGCAGCAGGCACCAGCAGGTCTTTTATGGGTGTTTTAAACATCTGCTTTCACCCTCTCTCCCTGACAAATTGTCTCTCTACATGCACCAGATGCTTCCAAGGCTGTGGAGCTGCCAGGGAGTCAGCCCACGAGATTCAGAAAGGGAAAGTCAATTATCATCAGTGAAGAGGAGCACAACATGAATGAGGTGTGCCTTCCCAGGAGACTGGTGGAGTTCCTCCCACAGGACACAAAAAAATTGGACACTAAAACCAGGGGCTGCAAAAGCCCAAGGCAAGACCTCCAAGGAAATGGTGGCCAGGTGCCCATGGTGCAATACAGCTACTACTCTTCCTCCAGGCTTAATCTCCAGCCTGGCAACAACAGTCTTACCACAAGAAGCAGGAACAATGAGAACACATCATCATCACCCCTGTGATGTGGTCTATGACTTCTTTTGATATCTCCTGCCCAGCATAAAGCAACTAAAAAAGTTTGCTCTGTGCCTTCTTAAACCTATGTCCTTCAGTTGCTAAAAAGGCTCTTAGTCTTCTCTGCCAATGGCACAATATTGTGGTACTGGGGCACTCTGATCTGGCAGCACTGTGGCACCACTGCATCGATCTTGAGTGAAAATGTGCTATAAATGCTTCTGTATGTATTTTCAAATAATACGTAATGTGAGCAATCTGTAGCATCCTTAGGCAAAACTTCTGAATTAGGTAGTCAGAAAAAGCTGGACTGTCTCCTGACCGTGTGCACTAAGGGTCTAGATAACTCAGATGTCAAACTCTCTTTTTACCCAAAATTTTAGCCTGTGAGAATCTGCTTTGTGGTCCTTTTGCAGTGACCAGAGGGGAACCTTAACTGAGCTTCCCATGATAAGTTTTTTGCTTCAGCCCAGAGCTCTTACTCACCCTTTCATAGCACGACATGTTGTGCATGGACCTCTTGAAGCAGCCCTAAGAATGAGTTTTGAGCCCATCATCAGATGGCAAGGTGTTTTGACCTTTAAATCCACCGTGACTTGGGCCTGACAGTGTATTTTCTTCTCTTTCCAGCCCTCTCACATATTGTATCTTCTTAACCTGTGTTGGCTACCAGACAAAGCAGGTGGAAACTGCTTTTGTCCTTCCTCCTTTGTGCCTTTGTGCAGGGCCAATACACCAGCTTGTCCTTTCTAAGGAAGAGTCCTTAATTTCACTCCCAATGACATATCTGAGAGCCTTCTGACAGGGAGCCCTCTGGACAGATCCCTGAAGTTCTCTCTCATCTGGGTTTGAGATTATAATTATTCAGTATTGCAACACTGGGCTCTGTGCAAATAAGGCTTGTGTGTTTTAATTTTCCCCCTATGTTGTTTTCTTTGGGAAATTTACAACAATTGGAAGAGTTCTATTGCAACCCCAGCATTATTTTCTGAACCATGATGCTTGGTTTAACACTGTACCCAGAAACAACAGGAAGTTCCTCTAGATGTGATGGCACTGCAGCTTCTTTAAAGCTACTAGTAGTTTTGGCAGCAGCAATTTTTACCCACAGAATGCAGCTCAGGGTTAAGAATGAAGGTGTAGAAGAAGCATTACTTATCACAGCTGCATTTTGCTCAGTGTATTCTTTTAGAAACTTTATTTTTTCCCTTTAGAAGTTTTTCTCTGGGCTGAACCCCAGCATACTAGTCAGAATTACTTCTGATCCTATTTACTTTACTGATGCAGCCAAGACGTATCTTGAAAACATATATCAAGTTTTGCATTAGATCAGAGATCCCTTCCTTTTTGAACACTTGGGTATTTTATTAGTTTGGGACTGTATTGCTCAAACCTCCTTCCCCATTCAGCTGCACATTATTGTTGGCTACCTAGTGGAAAAGTAGTCTAGAACTCAAGAAAGAGCATCAGTTTTGCCAAAATATGTTTGATACTGCCTAAAAGTGTACAGAACTTGTTTTGACTCTTTTGGTCTCTGCAGAGCAGTGTGAACTCTTGTAGAAAGGATTTTTTCCTAGGAAACAGTTTTGCTGCATCACTGCTCTTTACTTCCTGCTTTCTGCAGAGCTTCACTGATTTCAGCTCAAGAATGGCAGCTGAACTCTTCTTCTTCTTCTTCTTCTTCTTCTTCTTCTTCTTCTTCTTCTTCTTCTTAATAATAATAATAATAATAATAATAATAATAATAATAATAATAATCCTCTCAGAGCAGTACTCCAGCACACCTGCAACACACCCACCAGACCAGCATGTGCAGAGTCTCAGGAGGCTTTATTCATTGGTGCAGAAAGGAGCAACCTAAAGTTATTTTGGAAAGTGAAGCAGCAGCTATGGATAATTGTTAAGAAAACACATAAGATTTGCTGTTTGCCATTGCATTTCTGCAGCTCTAAAACCAAACCAGCCATGTTGTCAGAAGCCAGCATTTTCTGGACATCTCATGCTAGCCTTTGCTACACTCAGGGGGACACAACACAGTAGGAATTGATTTGAGAAAGCACAGAAAACCAGCAGCTTTTGCTGAAAGGAGTTTTCTTGTACTGTTATAATGATGATTTATCTGGGTTTGGTTGAAAAAAAATTATTCAAAATAACAAAACCTGAGTTGTTTTTCCTTTCCTTTATCCCTCTCACTTTTCCCCTCTTGTTTACTCCTCTGTTTCCCTTAGCAACTGGTATAAAGAGGAGAAAAGAAGGTGAAAAATAAACATTTTTTTTTTAATGGAAGGATGAGAAAGTGCTTCTGTTTCTGTCAAAAAACCCATAAATGTTGTACCAAAACAGCAAATATGTGAAAATGGTTGTTGAGGGAAATTTTGTCAGACTATTTTTATTGGTATTTTTATCACCATCATCATTAACCCACTATGCTTTCAGCACTGCCTCTTACTGCTGGGAAAGACTGATGACTTCTTCAGAAATCCTGGGCTGGATCCCAATATTTGAAATCCTGAGACAGGGTCAAGCCATAATAGCAGAAGGGTGCCAAGCAAAGTCACAAATGCAGTTTCAGCTGTGGGGTGGTTGATTCACTTCTCCTGTCCTAAAGTAAAGATCATCTTTTCCTCATCACATACTGGTCTATCACTGCCACAGGGCACAAACAACAAGCAACTCTAAAGCAGGAAAGTAATCTTTACCAGAAGAAATCACCTTGAAATATCTATGCTCTGATCAACTAATGTTCTGTCCAAGGGATACCCAATCTTAACTTTTCCTTTCTTCCAAGAATAAGGTATTAGGCAAGGACAAGCCAATGCTAACAACATCGTCAGCCCCAAACTCCTAGGGACATCCCTCTGCATGCTGTGCCCCAAGGTCACCCTAGGGCCATGAGCACGGCAGTACCCTCTGTAGGAACTGTTTAAATTCAGTCCTCATCAAACCTGTGACTCTCTAGACTCTGGCACCAAGAAATACTTTCCCACCTTTGCTTATGGACAAGATCAAGATTATGCAGTGAGTGACAACTTCTCCCTCCAAGAGGTCCCAGGGAAGAGACCTCTCACCACAGTGTCACATTTTGCAGTTGTGTTCCTGTGCACCATGCACAGCACATCTAAAAAGTCTATGTGAGCAGTATGCTACATGATAGGCAAGTCAGAAGAATTTGTCCCAAGCACACTCAAAAATCGAGACAAAACTGGTGCCAGATACACTATAGGTACGCTCAGAGAAAAGAGAGATGCTGGTATTTGGAAGAGGTTGTGCTGCAAGAAAATAGGATAAAAATCCATAAGCTGTCAACTGAAGTAGTCAACTGCCTGACAAATGTCAGAGGTGGAACGGTACAGCCAGAGGTAACTCTGTTCTGAGACTGCTCTGCAGGTCAGAAAGACCTTTTCTATCATTGCCTGAAAAAAAGGCAGCAATTCTGTCAGGAGGAGATCTCACCCCTGTGATGCCTCTGCAAAAACTGTGTCTAAGAAAAAGGAAACCAAAGCTTCATAATTTCACTGATCTTAAAAAACATGCATGTAATTTTTAAGATTAGGGGCTCAGTTTTGCTGTTTGGCTCAAGTTCTTTCTACAGTGAAGTAAAACAAGGAAGGCTCAAGGAGCTGACACAGCACCACAAGGCAAAGCAAAGGGATAGGAAATGGGGTCTTCCTCTGTGCTGGGGACGAGTTATATAACTGTAAAGAAAAAGCACTTTAACTTTGGTGACTGTTGTGCTGTGAGTGTTTTATTGTATTTCAAATTTTCATTTGGATTTGAGACAGATTTCAGCATATTAGTTTGTCTCCTGAGTATATCCCAGACATTCTCAAGTCTTTATTAGAAGGACTATCCTGGAAAGAATTAAGCAGGTTGAGAGGTGAGTCACCACCCTTTTTCTTTCAGTTGCTGAGATGTGTTCAGTCCTCAGGGAAATTATGGAGAAATGCATCCTCCCTATTAATTGGTCCAGCCAAAGAGGTATCTCAGCCAGCTGTGAAAGACTGATACAGACATAACAGCACCAGGCTTTGCAATTTCTCTTGGAGTCATTCTGTTTGTGACTTTGTGCTGTGGGCAGCTCTGGTCACTGCAGGGCCTGGTGGACTGCTGGGAACAAGAGAGGGCTGCCTCCCTGGAGCTTGCAGCAAGACCAACACAGCAACAGAAGGTGGGGATACCATGCCTGTGTCTTAGTCACAACGAACTCTCTCCTGATAGTATGTTGCACACAAAGAAAGGGAGGATTCACCACGAAAAGCATTAGTACAGAGATGGATGGGCCGTTCTCCACAGCCTTCACCATGATACTGGTCTGTAAAAATAAAAGGCTGGTTGTAGAAACTGGGTTTGATCAGCCCCTCTGTGCTGAGGAGAACCAGCAAGCAGTATGACGGCTGCTTGCACTTCCCTTGTAGCTTCAGGCCCAGGAAGATTCTGAAATAATTCAAAGCAAAGGAGGAAGAACTTTGAATGCTCCTGCTCTCAATGTGCTGTGTACACTTCGTTTGATTAAAGAAGATGAGAAGAATCAGGGACCAGAGTACCAAAAAGTCATCAGTTGCCATCTGCCAAGCATTTTGCAAGTGGCTGCCATCACAACTGGATCTACTTTTAAAGATGTTTGGATGAAAGTGAGCAAGGTGTGTCCAGTAGAGAGCAAGGAAAAGACTGGGCAGCAAGTGAAGGAGACAGAGGAAGTCTAAGTAAGTTGAGGGAGGAAAGAGCCCCTCAGCAGTGCTGAGAGTGTGGGAGAACAGGATTGGGTAGGGCTAAAACATATGCAGGTGAGTAGGAAGGAAGCAGGGGGATGTGAGGGGATGGAGTGGGGGGGGCAGTAGGAGAGCAGGAAAAGCACTGTGTCTAAAGAGTCCTGCAAGGGTCACACCACAAGTAGAAATCTTCCCTTTAAAGACTGAAATGACAATTACTCTGGTTGAATTAGGGAGTTATGGCACTGTAAATAGAAGTGGTTTACACAAAGAGCAAACCCCTCTGCTAAGAGGTTATCTAGAGAAGTATGGAAACATGAATTTAGGAAGCAATTTCTAACCTTGGCAGCTACCTTACCCCATCTTCCCAAAAAGGCAAGTGAAACCTGATAGGATACAGGGTTCTGCAATGCTAAGGCGTATTTCTTGTTTAGTGAATGTTCCTGATTTATACAATGATAACAAGGGTCCAGGGACATCACTGCTCTGCCTTTCTATCTCTAGGGTCAGAAGTTTAAAGTTCTAGCATTGCCATATTTTTTTTTAAACACTGAAATACCCAGTACACTGGACATGGTGTATCTTTCCCACTAGCTGGCATTCTGCAGCAACAGCCTCATTTGTATTCTGTCTTTCACTTGAGCAAAGAAAAAAAACCACTCTGCATTGCCACAATGAAGTCCTTCCCCACTGCAATACAGAGATTGCCAAACAGTCACACTAAATTCAACATGTTCCTACTAACATATTTGATTCATACTGATGGTCTGCTTCACAGTGTGTTCCCAAAGACTTGATTTAAAATTTAAGCTCCAGACTTCTAACAAAATATATAAAGCAAAACAAAGTAAGTATCTTTTTCTACACAGCAGTACAACAGAGCTGCTTCTCCTTCAAGGCTCATCTATCATAGATTTTAGGCAGGAGGTTTTTTTCCCCACACAGGGTTGGAGTGTCTTCCTGTAAAAAGGAGAAATTTGTGACTTCCAAAAGAGACGTTGTCTTTAAAGTCCTACTTCTTTTTTGAGTTAAAAATTAATTTCAGGCTGTGGATAAGTTTTGGACCTGATGATACCACAAAGTGAGGCTTCCTCCAAGATAGTGTTCTTAAGTGGACTTCACTTTGACAGGCAAAGTCCCTAACACCAAACCAAGTGTTAGGGCACTGTATTTTCTGTCTTTTCAAGCAGGAGTGGCCATGTCTGTTGGGGATAAAAGTTTTCAAGGCTCCTCCTGGTTGGATCTTCACACAGCTGGCTTTTCTTTACAATCTGATTCTGTTTGTGAAAGGAAGTCCAGCTAAACCCATCACGTAAGATATTGCAGGGAGTCTGAAAGCTTTGTGGGCCAGAGCCTTTTTTTCATAGGGCTCTCCTTTGCTGTCAGCAAGTCCAGCATTTCACCCGTGGGTCTGGGAAGAGCTTACAGGAGCACCCTCCTTGTGCAATAAAGGCTGTGTAACATTTTGCTCTGAGCTACACAAGCCATGGCACTCTGTCACACAGTGGATACTCAGAGAGCTGGAAAGTATCTGCACTACACTAAACTCTTTCCACAACTCATGGAGAAAAAATGAATCTCCAAGGGATGGTTCACAGTCTCTCAGACATGTTTTGGGATAAGAGGATTCACCACCTGAAACTCTCCCCACCATGTCAGAGAGAAGGAGGCAGAGCTCACAGCAGGCACTGCTACTTTTCTGATACCCAAACTGAATGAGGAAGAGCTATCATCACATCTATCTTCCTGAACGAGGAAGGTCTTTTGTGGGTAGAGCAAAACACCTACAGAGAAATGGGGAAAAAACCCAAACATCAGCTTCTGGTGGTGGTCTGTGTCAGGAGCAGCAGGCCAGAAAAGATGCCTCCCCTTATGCCGTGCAAGCCATTTCCTGCAACACTTGACTTTCTTCTCACTGACCCCTGTTAGCAGCTGCTTTGTGAATTTTTACTGTCAGTTATCTGAGTTCACCCCTGGCACCACATACAATCCTCCCAGCCAGGAGGTTGAGCACTGCTCCATGAGCGACAGTACAGTCCAGGAATGGCAAGATGGCTGAGCTGGGAGCCAGGCAAGGTGATGAGGGCAGGACCGGTGGCAATAACCATAACCAACTGCAGTCCAGTGTTGTCCAGGCAAAGCCAAAGTAATAAGGAAGGCCTGAGGTCAAGCTAGGAACTTGAGCCAAGCCTAGATACAACACACATTTCACACAGTTCAGGCCAGCTTTAAGAATCTCAGCTTCATGCTGCATCTGGGCCAGGTGGATGGTGGTTGGAGCAATGACACCTTTCTGGAGTACTCCAGTTCCTGATAGCCATTGTGAGAGGAAGTCTAGGAACAGTGTTTGCCCTCAACTGGCTAAGCACTTCTAACACTTAACCAACCACAGGACTTACCCTCAGACATGCAGGGTATGTTTCAAATTCCTACCCTACTCCAAGACCTCTTCCTCTCCCACTCTTCATTGATACATAACTATTAATAGTTTCTAGTGCCAGGAGCTGGAGGCAGAGCCAGAGCTAAGAATATAACAGTACTAAGTGCTACAATCAATGACCGGCAAAGGAGTGGAGAAGAGATGCTGGCTGCCAGCTTATCCTTCTCTCACCAGGGCTGCCCAGGCGGCACCAGCTCCCTGGCTGAAGCAGCTCAGCCACAGCTATAATTCAGTGTGAGTCAAAAGTTTTATTTTGACAGGAAAAGCTGAAACAGCACAGGGCTTCTTGCCATCATCTCTGGACAAGCCAAGGAGAGGCAGAAATGGTTTGTTTAATGCCATGTCTCATAATTCCTGGCACTTCATGACTCATTAAATGTCCTAGTTTTGTAACTAACTCCTGCTGAGCTCAACATTTGATACACATTTATGGGTGGCCTGTTGGCTGTACTAACAATTCGTATTTCCCCTAACCATCTTAACTCCTTCCTTTGCATGCTAGGCTTCCTTTAAACAACTATAAGATAAAGATACCGGGGACTTCAGTCCTTAACACAGAATGAATTACATGTATCTGGACAATTTATTGGTATAGCTATATGCTGCAGTTCGATACACTCCTTCTGAGTTCAAATAAAACTATGCTGCATCCTAATGCTTCTTACACTGCTCCCCTTCTGTATCCATTTGCCTTTTACCGTGGATGTATCCATGCACATGGATGCTTGATATTGATGCCCCTTCAAAAGAAGGTCAGCAGCACACTTAGCAGTATTTATTCACTTGTACAGAATGGGAACAGGAGCCAAATGACCCTTCTTGGCCATTACATGTGGGAATTAGAAGTAAGGGGCCTCTGTTCAGGAACCTTCTTGTGATATGAGTGATTTTGTCAGCTTCCCCTGTTTTCTAGCTTGCTTTCTTTGCAAAAGGTCAGTGAGAATTTACAACAGAGCCCAGCAACACGTTGACTCAGACTGACAACTGTTTCAAACAGGGCAACTGCAAGCACTCAGCACAAATTTGACAGGCAACAGTATTTTTGGAGCTGACAGCATATTTAGCCTGTCTCTTCTGAAAACATCATGCATAGTCACCTTGGGGGTAGGTAGACAGGTCTGTGATTTAGGTTAATTTTTCTCTCATTCACTTGAAGCACAGAATCACTTAGTCTGGTCACACTGAAAAGAGTGACTTTGTGTATACAGTCAAAAAAATCCAGTCTGTGTATTTCAGGGCATGACTGAAAAGCCACCAGCAAAATCACACTGTTCTAAACAGAAGGTATTTTTATAAGTATCTTTATCTTTTGGGTTACTTTAAACTCTAGGTGGAAGTTATTCAAATCAATTGAAGAGTGCCATAGAGTGTCATAGTGTCTGATTTCAGGCTACCCTGTATGAGAATTGTCTGAAATTCATCTGTGTCAGATGGGTTTCAAATTGCCTTTGTACTGGATTTGGTTGGGATGGACTTCCTTCACAGCAACCTAAAGGGTCTCTGCCTTTCATCTGGGGTTGAAACAGCACCAGTAGCAATCAGGATTGGGTATTGCTGAGCAGTGCTAGCGCAGCGTCAGGGCTTTCTCTCCAACACTGCACCAACAACTCTGAAGGTCTGTAGGCTGGAGATGGGCAAGAGATTAGGAGGGGGAATAACTGGGACAGCTGACCCAAATACCAAAGGGATAACCCATGCCATATGATGGCCTCTCTAGAAAGAAAAGTTGAAAGAAAGGAAAATGATGGGAGGACATTTGTGGTGATGTCATCTGTCTTCCCAAGCAACTGCTATGCCTATTGAGGCCTTGCTTCCCAAAAAATGGCTGAACATCTGCCTGCTTATGGGTTGTAGTGAACAAATTCCTCTTGTTACTTTGCTTCCATGTGCAGCTTTTGCTTTTGTGAACAACTGCACTTTTATCGAACCACGAAAATTTCTATGTCATTTTCTCCCCCAGCCCTTTCAAGGAGAGGAGTGAGAAAGCAGCTGGGTGGAGGTCTGGGCAGTCCATGGGGTTCTGGACATAGATTAATTTTCTTGACTGTTCTTCCATTTTGATTGCTGCTGATGGCAAAGAAAACAGAGGATGTAAACTTCAAAGGCATTTTCATAGGAGAATTGTCAATTTCACTGAATACTGCCAATCTTGAACATTCAATAAACATCAGTCCTGATAAAAAAGAAGAAAAACAACTTGGGATCTTACCTGTTAAGCCTTGGTGTGTGAGCCCACGAGGATGTGGTTTTATGACCAGCATCTTCTAGTTCAAGGCTGTGCTGCTCTACTGAGACTGGCCCCACCCTTACTAGAGCCGATTTTATATTCCTGCTGCTTGTCTTAGGTCAACACTAGCAGTCAGGAGGAGAGTCAAATGAGTTTCAAGATCTGGCTGAGAAAACAGGGACAAGAAGGGTCTTGCTCATTCTTGCAAAACCTTTTCTTTCAAAGGTGGTTTGCAGTAGCAGCAAGACCGTGTTCAGACGCTGCCACAGGGTGGTCCAGGAGGAGCAGATGATGCAGGAGGTCTGCACAGGAGGACAGTTTGTCACCGCAACATTTCTCCCTGTGTGCAGTGGTTCCTGTCAGCGGGAGAAAAGCAATCACTGATTTCAGTCAAGTGCTTTGTCTGCAGCGTTTCTGTCTTTGTCCTGCATTGCTTTATGCAAGGATTAGACACTGACTATTGGTGACTCAGGCTTTTGCTGAAGGATGTGTTTTAAAGTTAGAAACAAGGCTGTTACAAAACAAAGAAAGTGCACAAATTCACCCCTCAGGAGTGAAAACAACAAATTGCTATGCACAGGCTTTAGTGTCAGAGAATATGTTTCTCTGGAAGGGATTTAGTTATTTTCTTACCCCATGAAACAAGTGCCATCCCTCAGAAAAGACTCCCTGTGAGGATTTGGATCCTTTGGGAAGGAGGATGAGTTAGTGGTTAGAGATGAAATGCAAAGGTGTTTTCAGCATAGCAGCTGGCTGCTTGGTTTTCTAATACAGTACATTACATTGTTAATGGAAATGTTGCTTTGTACCTTCTGTTTTTCTCCCAGTAGAATTAATTCCAGCACTGTTTGCATGCCAAGCATGCACACTCACAGCTACGAGCTCTGGGGAGAGGGAGAAGACACAGCTTGGACCTGCACTGATGAGATCACAAAGATTCTGCAACAAGGCTTGGAGCTGAACCTGCTGCCTTTGCCAAGTGACTTCAGCACAAGACCATCTCTGCTCCTGCCCACAGGAACCGTTGCACACCACTACAGACAGGCCTCGGGAGTCAGCAGACTGGGACAAAGGCATCTGGCTGTTTTGAAGCCCTTTGGGAGATCTGCAGGAACAGGAGTCTTCTGCTCCACTCTGTGATGCAGCAAAGAGGGAAAAACCCTCACCATTTCCCACAGAGCAGCTAACCCTTCCCAGTTTGCTAATCCAATCTGCATTCCTGCTTCTGCCAGGAATCAATCTGTTTCAAGGCTGCACGTGTCATTTTATTAAGAAATAAGAGAGAGCAGGGAGGAGCAGCTTTAAAAGCAGCAAGCCATGGGGGCGCTGGGAGACAGACTGCCAAGTCTTTGGGAACACTCAGAGATGAAGGTAGCACAGGAGTGCCACATGGCAGTGCTGCTGGTATAGGCACCATGCTTCTAAAGCAGTTCTCTACATGCCAGTTATGAAGAGACACAAATCGTGGAGCTGGAGACACAGAGCTCACTAATTCCAGTAGTCACAAAATGGGAGGCAAAGGGAGTATATTTTCCTCCATGCTGTAGGAGGCACTGACCCAAGCTGAAAGCCCTGAGAGAAAAAGCAACAGGGCATGTAAGTACTTCCCTGGGAGCTGGCTGTGAATGAAGCAGCTTGGTTTTCACTTGGATTTGCAGACACGTGTCTGTGAAGAAAATGAGGGTGGAAAAGCTGGGGAGATTTCTGAGAGGATGATAGGCTTGTATTTGAGAGAGGGAAATGTACCAAATGCCGAGGGTTGTGGTGGGGTTGCTCAAGGTACACAAACCGCAGAAACATCCAACTTGGATTTCACCCTGCTGAAAGCAAGTCACAACTCCTAATTAGCTGATCAGACCAAAAGGAGGTCATTTATTTTCCAAGTGCTTAGGCAAAAGTGTGAAAAGGTAGGATGTGAGGAAGAGCTTTTGCTCTATTACCGCAGTGCCAAAGCACAGCATCTTAAATAGAATCAGCAGTATTATTTTGTGTATGCTTAGGAGGAAACTGTAATCCCTCATCCAACATTACCTGAGTCTGCAGTTACCACAGTGTAAATCAGGCCATAACTATATATGCACAGTCATTAACTTACTGGGTCCCAATCAGCATAGCTATCACTGTTTTGTATATTGCAAGAAGAAAACACATCAGAAAACTTGTTTGCTGGCTACTTTGTTTCCAGAAAGACAACTTGCATTTATCTCTTTACACCCCTGGAGATCAAAGTTCTTAATACCAGCAAGATAAAAACTTCTTCAAGCCAAAGCCTAAGGCTCATTAAGGTTGCAAAATAACTCTAAGATCATCAGGTCCAATAATTAACCCAGTACTGCCAAGTCTATCACTAAACAGTGTCCCCACATGCCATGTCTTTTGAATATCTATGGAGAAGGTGACTGCAGCACTCCCTGGAGCAGCCTGTTCCAGTGCTGGATAATCTTTTTGGCAAAAAAACTTTTCTTAATATCTAATCTAAACCTGGAGGCCATTTTCTCTTGTCCAGTCACTTGTTACATGCGACCAGAGACCAACTCCACATCTGGCTACAGCCTCCTTTCAGACAGCTGTTGAGAGAAATAAGCTCTCCCCTGAGCCTCCTTTTCTCCAGGCTAACAACCCCAGATGCTCCTCACAGGACTTGTGCTCCAGACCCTCCACCAGCCCCACTGCCCTTCTCTGGACACGCTCCAGCCCCTCAATGTCTTTCTTGCAGTGAGGGGCCCAGAACTGTTCACAGCTACCGAGGTGTGGCCTCAGCAGTGCCGAGTACAGGAGGATAATCCCTGCCCTGCTCCTGCTGGCCACACCATTGCTGATCCAGGCCAGGATGCCACTGGCCTCCTGGGCCACCTGGGCACATGCTGGCCCAAAGCAGTGCAAGGTAAACTCCTGTTGTCTTTGTCCAGTGTTCACCAAGCAGAGGGTGACTCCTGAACCTGTCAAAAATATCTGTGAGGTTGGTGAATGACCTCTTGAGAATCCTGGAGGTTACCTGTTGCTTTGATTTTTTTTAGCCTTCTCTTCTGTTTTACAGTTTCATGTTTTAAGTTCTTTCTCATGCTCTGGTCTGTAAACACAGCCAATGTTATTGTAGTTTCAAGGAAAGTTTTCATTCCTGTTCTTAGAGATATGGACAGCTGATGGACAGTTGTCTTGACCAATGGGATGGGGAGAGGTGTCAACCTTCTCCCCCAATCCCTGGCCTTTGTAGAAATACTATATATTGGAGTCAGACTTTTAAATAAACTTAGAGTTCTTAGTTCATGCCTTCTGATCAAAGTGTGAGTGTGTGTTTGTGTATGCGTGATGAACTGCGTCAGTTACCTGGCAGCTTGTCCAGTCAGCTCAGCCTTGGTTAAAGAACCAAAGGGACAATTTGAATCTGAAAATCAATAACTGCAGGATTTTGCAAATACCAGTCTGCCTGCAACATATCTTTTGTGTCATGTGGAATGCTGTTTAGATGTAGGGATTTTTTATTCAGTTCAAAAATGAATTAATGTTCAAATGTAGCTATAAAAAAGCTCTCTGTAGCACTGACAGTGTAAATTAATCGCAATCCTTCCTTGTGACAGGAGGTGGAGGGACAGGTACTGATCTCTTCTCTGTGGTGACCAGTGACAGGACCCAAGGGAATGCCCTAAGGTTGAGCATGAGGAGGTTTAGGTTGGACATTAGGAAAAGGTTCTTCACCCTGAGGGTGGCTGAGCACTGGAACAGGCTCCCCAGGGAAGTGGTTACAGCACCAAGCCTGACAGAGTTCAAGAGGTGTTTGGACAATGCTCGCATGCACATGGTGACACTCTAGGGGATGGTCCTGTGCAGGGCTGAGTTGGACTCGATGATCCTTGTGGGTCATTTCCAACACAGAATATTCTGTGGTTCCATGATCCTGTAATTTTAAGAGACTTATTTTCAGCAGTTTGACATACATCAGCTACACTTTCTAACACAGAAATACTGTTCAAAAGGCCAGTTAACACTCCCACAGCAATGGCACCCCCTTGTCCCAGCAGACTCAAAGAGGTCAACACTCCTGACCTGTGACCCATCCTGAAGGCCATTTTATTTGCAGGTGACAGGAAAAATTGACCTGCTGGGACTGTTGATACTGTGAGACCAAAACCTTCCCCTGAAATGCCCTGAACTAACCTGAGCCACAGAAGGTGAGGCCAGTTAAGGCCAAGACAGGCTGGAGAAGTGGGCACCTGGGAATCTCATGAGATTTAACAAGACCAGATGCGAGATGCTGGACCTGGGTTGGGGCAACCCCGGTATAAACACAGGCTGGGGGATCAACACATTGAGAGCAGCTCTGACCAGAAGGACTTGGGGGTGCTGGTGAATGAGAGGCTGGACATGCTCTGGCCATGGGCACTCACAGCCCAGAAAGCCAAACGTGTCCTGGGCTGCATCCAAAGCAGGGCAAGGGAGGGGATTCTGTCCCTCTGCTCTGCGAGACCCCACCTGGAACACTGCATCCAGCTCTGGGGCCCCCAGCACAGGACGGACATGGACCTGTTGGAGTGAATCCAGAGGAGGCCAACAAGATGATCACAGGGATGGAGCACCTCTCCCACCAGGAAAGGCTGAGAGAATTGGGTTTGCTCAGCCTGGGAAAGAAAAGGCTTTGAGGTGACCCAATTGTGGTCTTGCAGTGCCTGGAGGGAACTCACAATAATGATGGGGAAAGGTTATTTATAAGAGAATGTAGTGACAAGAGGAGGGAGAATGGGTTCAAATCGAAAGAGTAGGTTTGGGTTAGATAGCACAGAAAAAATCCTTTACTCTGAGTATGGTAAGGCACTGGCACAGGTTCCCCAGAGAAGCTGCGGATTACCCATCCCTTGGAGGCATTCAAAGCCAAGGCTGGAAGGGGCTCTGATAAACCTGCTCTAGTGGAAGTTCCCCCTGCCCATGACAGCGGGGTTGGAACAAGATGAGCTTTACCATCGCTGCAGCCCAAACCATTGCGCGACTCCGGTTCCGTGAGGGGCGGTCGCTGCTCCCGCTGAGGGCAGCGGGGTTAGAACAGGATGAGCTTTACCATCGCCCCAGCCCAAACCATTCCGTGACCCCGGTTCCGTGAGGGGCGGTCGCTGCTCCCGCCGAGNCCCTCCCTGTGACCTTGGTGCCCTTCCCGTCACCTTGGTGCCCTCCCCGGTGTGCCTTGGCCTCAGCCCCCGGCTGGAGGGGCCGCTGCCGAGCGCCGCCGGCCTCACCGCCGCTCTCTTTGCGCCCCAGGAAGATCCCGCCTTGATCCGCTGGGCCTATGCGAAGTCGCAGAACGTCTACCCCACGTTCCGCCCGACACCCAAGACGTCCTTTCTGGGAGCTGCTTGGGCGTTAGGCCCCCTCGTCTTCTGGATCTTGGTCTTAAAAGCTGACAGGGTGAGTCGGCCGACAGCGCTGAACATCAGCGAGCGCCACAAACACCAGCTTGTAAAAATGTAGATCTGCTTGGAGGCTCAGTTTGTGGGATCCTCGCCTAGGGATGCGCCTAAGGATGATTAATACCATTAAAGTAGTGAGGGAAGGAAGGCTGGCAGCGAGCCTGCTGTCTCCAAGCCTGTTGCTGGTTGCAGAGTCTTGTTTTTCTGAGAGCCCTTTATTCTACCCTTGGAGGTATGGCCAGTCACAGTTTGGCTGATCACGCTATTTTACTGTCACAGAGCTCTGTATAGCACTGAGTAAAAATTAATCCTAAATTACTCTTATTTTCAGCACTTGACATGCATTAACTATGCTTTTTGAATTTAAAATACACAGGAAGCTCATGGATGACAGACCTGGCAATAGCTCTGTGCAATTGCTTGACCATTTCTCTAATTTAGTGAAGCAAATGGGGAGGAGTAATTATGTTAATTGCAGTGTCTGATCTCAGCTGGATGCTTTAATATTTTGGAAGGTTTATCTTGCTTCTGTTCTAATTCCTAAACTATGAGTGTCAGAATCTGTGCAATGGTAGATCATTATGAAAAAACTTAGCTATATACATACATTAAAAAATGCTAACAGGCACACAGTGGCTGTTTTTAGTAGAGAATTTGTGGCTGTTGTAAAACACTTTTATTTCCCTCTTTTGCACAGAAGTAGCATTTTAGATCAAGTCATAAACCACAAAGCACTGACATAAATTAATAGAATATCTGTAGGGAATGTTGTTTGCTAGGGTGAATTGAAAATTCAGGTTTTAGGAAACATGCTTAGCTTGTTGATGTAAATGTTCTTGAGACTTCAGTACCTCTGCAGTATTTTGCCATGCTGAAGTCTAATCAATGTCCAGGATAATCCACTTTTCATTATTGCAGTTCCTTTAGTGACGTTTGGGGATTTTTCTGGTTTTCCTCATAGTACGTAAGACATGATAGTCATAGTCTTTTCTCTTAGGAATGTTTGCTGTGTGTCTGGGAAAGCAAGAGATTAAATTACCAGGTTTTAAGTAAATCTTCTGGTTTTATCCAGCAGAAGGAGTCTGGCCATTGTCTGCAGTGCCTGTGTACTGTAATGGTGCCTGTCAGAAAGGTACATGACTGCAGAGTGAGGTACAAATGGGTAGAAAGTGAGCAGAGGCACTTTTAGACAAGTTATTAAGACATTTCTCTATAATTAGATCTCTAAGGTGGATTATTCAGCCAGAAGGAGGAGGTAGAAACTAAGGTACAAATTATGAGACACAGCTAGTTTGGTGAAAAACACCTTACAGGAAGTGAAGTGGTCTGTGCTGGCCTGTGAAAGTACCTAGAAGTGAGGTCAATCTGAGCAGGTCTTTAGTAGGTGAAGCTAAGTGCCTTGTTATCTTTTGCTTTTAAACAGCTTGTGCTCATAGAATCATTTAGGGTGGAAAAGACCCTTAAAATGCTATATGGTGCTACCTTTATGTAGTCTATACTGAAATACTAGAACTGCTGTTCTGTTATCCCAGGCTGCTTGAAAGTCCTTCTCTAGTAGGATAATGATAGATGTTCTCTTTCTTCCACAGGATCGTCAGGAGAAGCGTATCCAGGAAGGTAAATACAAGCGAGCACCGTTCAGTGTATTCTTCTGAGTTCCTGGAACTGCAGTGATGTTCATGGGATATAAATAAAATGAGGTGCATTATGTGGTGACATTTCTCTCTCACAAGAATAAATCTTAATTGTTTGTTGGTTGTCTTGCATCTTTAAAAATCATGGGAAGTGCAAAAATGTAGGATCTTTATATCTAAACCAGATGGATACAGAGGGGGTGTCTGGAACTCAGCCATTGTACTCTTTTGATGTACATACAGAGGATCCTTTTAAACCATGGAAGTTGCTGCTGTCCAAGAAAGCTGAAATCTAAAATTACTNGGGGCAGAGGCGGAGCCGCTCGCGCCCCCGCCCCCGCCGGGCCGGCTCTCCAAGATGGCGTCGGCGCCGCCTCCCTCGGCGGCCCAGCTGTTGCGGCCGAACCGCTACGTCTCGCTGCCCGCCGAGCTCGACCCCGACACCTACGATACATCGCCGGAGAAGCGCCGCGCCGAGGCCGAGCGCCTGGCGATCCGCTCC
>WBMY01011652.1:105587-131171 GCA_013397315.1 Donacobius atricapilla
CTATTTTACTGTCACAGAGCTCTGTATAGCACTGAGTAAAAATTAATCCTAAATTACTCTTATTTTCAGCACTTGACATGCATTAACTATGCTTTTTGAATTTAAAATACACAGGAAGCTCATGGATGACAGACCTGGCAATAGCTCTGTGCAATTGCTTGACCATTTCTCTAATTTAGTGAAGCAAATGGGGAGGAGTAATTATGTTAATTGCAGTGTCTGATCTCAGCTGGATGCTTTAATATTTTGGAAGGTTTATCTTGCTTCTGTTCTAATTCCTAAACTATGAGTGTCAGAATCTGTGCAATGGTAGATCATTATGAAAAAACTTAGCTATATACATACATTAAAAAATGCTAACAGGCACACAGTGGCTGTTTTTAGTAGAGAATTTGTGGCTGTTGTAAAACACTTTTATTTCCCTCTTTTGCACAGAAGTAGCATTTTAGATCAAGTCATAAACCACAAAGCACTGACATAAATTAATAGAATATCTGTAGGGAATGTTGTTTGCTAGGGTGAATTGAAAATTCAGGTTTTAGGAAACATGCTTAGCTTGTTGATGTAAATGTTCTTGAGACTTCAGTACCTCTGCAGTATTTTGCCATGCTGAAGTCTAATCAATGTCCAGGATAATCCACTTTTCATTATTGCAGTTCCTTTAGTGACGTTTGGGGATTTTTCTGGTTTTCCTCATAGTACGTAAGACATGATAGTCATAGTCTTTTCTCTTAGGAATGTTTGCTGTGTGTCTGGGAAAGCAAGAGATTAAATTACCAGGTTTTAAGTAAATCTTCTGGTTTTATCCAGCAGAAGGAGTCTGGCCATTGTCTGCAGTGCCTGTGTACTGTAATGGTGCCTGTCAGAAAGGTACATGACTGCAGAGTGAGGTACAAATGGGTAGAAAGTGAGCAGAGGCACTTTTAGACAAGTTATTAAGACATTTCTCTATAATTAGATCTCTAAGGTGGATTATTCAGCCAGAAGGAGGAGGTAGAAACTAAGGTACAAATTATGAGACACAGCTAGTTTGGTGAAAAACACCTTACAGGAAGTGAAGTGGTCTGTGCTGGCCTGTGAAAGTACCTAGAAGTGAGGTCAATCTGAGCAGGTCTTTAGTAGGTGAAGCTAAGTGCCTTGTTATCTTTTGCTTTTAAACAGCTTGTGCTCATAGAATCATTTAGGGTGGAAAAGACCCTTAAAATGCTATATGGTGCTACCTTTATGTAGTCTATACTGAAATACTAGAACTGCTGTTCTGTTATCCCAGGCTGCTTGAAAGTCCTTCTCTAGTAGGATAATGATAGATGTTCTCTTTCTTCCACAGGATCGTCAGGAGAAGCGTATCCAGGAAGGTAAATACAAGCGAGCACCGTTCAGTGTATTCTTCTGAGTTCCTGGAACTGCAGTGATGTTCATGGGATATAAATAAAATGAGGTGCATTATGTGGTGACATTTCTCTCTCACAAGAATAAATCTTAATTGTTTGTTGGTTGTCTTGCATCTTTAAAAATCATGGGAAGTGCAAAAATGTAGGATCTTTATATCTAAACCAGATGGATACAGAGGGGGTGTCTGGAACTCAGCCATTGTACTCTTTTGATGTACATACAGAGGATCCTTTTAAACCATGGAAGTTGCTGCTGTCCAAGAAAGCTGAAATCTAAAATTACTTGCAGGTTAAAATGCTAAGCAAGACCAAAGCAGTTTCCTAAAGGAACTACTGCTTGCCTTCCATGTTTCTTCTCACTCACATGGCTGTGGGTGTCACTTTGGATCTGTGGTTTACCCTAACTGGATAATAGACAAGTTCTGTGATACATTTTTAAGAACTTAGGAGTCTGCCTGACTGCTCTCAATAAGTTGAGTTAATTTTTCTTTTCCCTAATGAATTACAAGCCTAAACCATGGGTTTGTTTATTGCAATAAACTTCTATTTTTTTATTAGTACCAGGTTTGGAAATTGTGAGCTGAATGTTGTCATGTTGTATGTAACTAGAATTTCCACGAATTCTGTGATTCCTGTGAATGAGAGACAAGAAGTGTAAGATAAGAATTTTTACTTTGAAGCTATCTTGTAGTATAGGAGCATTCATCCCTGTAAGGGGGCTGTGTTCCAAAAAAAAAAACCACCAAACAATCCATCACCAAGCATAACTGAATCTTAGGCCTGCAAAGGTGCCTTTTCTGTTTATTCTTGTAGGAACGCAAGTTTTTCCTGCCCAGGTCAAATGGTATAGAGGACTCTGGAATTGTTACTGCCAGTGTACTGAGATGTGAGTGCAAAGAAAAGATTTTTGATGCATACTTGAATTTTTACATGGCCTGTAGGTGCCATCATGAACCAAACAACCCACATTCTTCAGAGGCTATGGCAGTGGTTTCTCCCCAAGCACTGAGGTTTGTGCCAGAAACTCTGTCTGATACAATAGTTGAAAATTTCCCTTTGCCTGCTGGGAAAGCAGCCAGTGTGAAGTCAGCAAAAACAGGTCTACTGCATCCTTTCTTTCCCTGCATGATGAAGATGTAAATATGGGCCACTGGCAGTCACTCTCCAGCAGAGTGAGTTGATGAGCTTTTCCACATAATCACAAAGTGGCTGAGGTTGGAATGGACCTCTGGAGGTCATCTGGGTCCTACCCCCTGCTCCCTCTGCTCAGGTAGGGCTGTCTAAAGTAGGTTGTTCAGGACCATGTATGTACAGGTGGATTTTAAGTATCTCTGGAGATGAAAACTCCACAACTTCCTGGGCAACCTGTGCTCATGCTCTGTCACCCTCACGATAAAATCACTCCGAGTGTTTTTTTTTGTTGTTGTTGTTTTCAATTTTAAATTTTTTTTAAAGTGTTCACTATTGTACCTCTTCCAGTATGGACCATGAAACATTCAGGCTCTGTGGAGCTTGGTACAAATGCTGTGTACAGAAACTGGACTAATCAGTGCCCTGGTTTTGCAATCCCATATGTGCTTCCAGCAACCCTTTTGCACCAGTTTCTGCAGCTTGTTCTGCTAGTTTAACTAAAGCAAACCCATATTATTCTCTGCAGAATAGCTCCTAAAAGACTGTCACAAATGATATTACAAGATAGCGCTGTGGATCAGTGCAGAGAGGCATCAGTGCATGGAGAGAGTGGTATTTAGGGAAAGAAATAATTGCTTGTCTGAGCATGCTAAATTAACTATTCTTGCTGCCACAAACTAATTTGATCTCCCAGGACCCATTTCCTCAGCTAATTGGAACTTGAGTTGCCACACATGTAAATTCTCCCTTGCAGCTGTATTTGTTTCAGGCCAGCTGAGCAAATGCTTCAGGATGCATTGTGGATGAGCACAGCGCCTCTGGTCTTTTAGGCCAACCTTGGATTGATGCTTGCGGCAGCTGCCACAGCCCTTTCCTTTCCAGTCCTTTCCAGCCCTTTCCAGCTCTGAGCCTCTCATGCTACATCCCTGCAGATTTGAGCATGGTGCTTGGGGAAAGGCTGCCCTACTTTTCTCTCCTGTTATTTTCAGAACTCTCCAAGCTGTTTTCTTGCTAGGGATGAGTGTGCCATGCTTCTGGAGGTGGGGTTCGTGTTTGAGGTATGTGTGCTGGGTGCAGTGAGGAAGGAAAGAGAAGTTTCCCTTCAGATATCTAGGGTGGAGGTAGGGAAGTGAATGTGCCTTGCGGAATTTTACCCTTGACTGATGTGTTACCACCCATATATGCTTTGGTGATGTGTCTGTACGAGAGAAATTCAAGCCTGTAGGTCACTGGCTGATAATTTAGGTCCCAAACAGAAAACAAGCTCTTCCCCTCTGCCTGTGAAACATTTATCCCTGGATCACTGATTAAATCAGCTTCTCTGGCAAATTGATTCTCCCAAATGTCGTTTTCTGAATTGGCTGTTTTAGAGTAAACGTCTCTGTGTAGATTTTTCAATACTTTGCTCAAAGCTTATGCCTTTTTTTTTTTTCCCCAAGGACCTGGTGCAGATCCAAAACTGAAGATGGGTGTAACTGACTGATAACTGTGTTGCAGGTCTAGATTTCCTTCTCTTTGGGAAAATTGCTTCTCTGGGGAAGTAAGAAACATAGATCTGGTGGCGCCAAGTTTAGAAACTTCCATGTGGGTATGTGCTAAAGTACAGGCCTGAAATGTGGGGTGCCTGGGCTGTGCTCCTGGTTGCCACTCTACCTGGGGCCTTGCTTGCTGCCTCCACCCTGTGGAATTCACCATCTGGGGGTTCGGCTTGCATATACCCATCAATGTTGAGGTCCCCAATCGTGTCTGCAGTTGAGCTTTTTTTCTAGGTACCTTCCCAGGAACAAACGCTTAGTCTGGTCAGAGAAACCCTTTCACATTTGCTATGCTGCAGTTTAGCATAGAACTAGGGAGAGAATTTGTCAAGTGCTGACAAACAAGTCAATATTGCAGGATGGCCAGAGTATGGAATAGAAACTTTCCCTCACTTAGCAGTGAGGTGCATTGGATTCTCCACCCTTTTTTCATTTGTGGTCTACTTTTTTGACAACCAAGTCTTTCCTTGGCAGCCCTCTGTGGATGAACAGGTTGAAGTGGCTTGCTGTGATAGTGGGCTTAGGCCTGGTTGAGCCTTCAGCTCTGTTTATAAAGCTCTTCCCATACAGACAGCATACAATGCTTTGTCAGTCCCTAGCTTCTCCCTGGGAAAGACCCTGGGCTGTATTTTCAGGAGGCCCTGTGAACGGGAGCTAGCTGTCACCTCGTGTCTGCACAAGGTGCAGCTTTCACACCAGCTGCATGTGGTGAGAGCCATGCAAGTACTTCAGCTTCAGCACGTCACCAGGAAAGCTTTAATTGGATACTTGAAAGTTAAGAATAATGATGGGTTTTACTGCATTTCCCACATTACTTAGGGATGATCATTTTCATGGCTGGTGGAAGTGCCATTCTGTGCTGGAGCATTCTGCACTGCCCGAGTTGGCAGTGCCATCACACGTAGGTATGCTGGATTTCCATGCCTTCATTCATGTTGCATGCAGCAAGCACTTCCCTCTACTTGCATTTAGGGTTGAAATGGCTTTTCAGAGGTTCCCAGCACTTGTAGTAGTTTTTATCTAGGCGATTTGAGGTCTGGAGGCCCCATTTGGTGACGGCAAGGCTGAGGGATGATTCAAACATGAAGGCCTGTTGCAAAGAGGAAAAGTAGGTTAGGGTAAAAGAGGACCAATTTAAATCCAGGCAAGGTGTCTGCTATACCACAAACAGGATTTGTATACATGGTCCAGTATTTCCAAGTTCTCTCTTCAGCCTGACCAACTCGGGGAGAATGCTCTTCGGATCTTGCAATGCAATGCTGGAATTAGGTCTCAGGAGTGACTTTGGATTCCCTGCCTGCCCAGGAAAGCCGGGTTGTTGCAAAAGCTCTAGTTCAAGGTCTGTTGATGATCATCATTAGATTTTAGGGGATAGAGACAGGAGGACAGCCAGGGCATTTGCTTCTTTGCCCATAGGCTAAGACAAAAATGAAATTCCCAGCTTCCTGCTCAGGCAGCAGTTTATGTGGGCAGATGATTAAAGCTGCCTGGCATCGGATGTTTCCAGGGGAGCTCTTGGGAGTTGAGCAGTGCTTATTGGTGAGGGAGCTGAATGCTGCAGCAGTTGGGATCCAAGTACTTTTCCAACTTGCCAGCAGGAAGCGACAGTACTAGGCTTTAGTTTAAAAGTGGATGCTATGCCATGCTGTACTCCAACCCTTAGGAGCTCCCTTGGCTCCTTACCATGGTCCCGTCTGCAACCCGCTCCGGCTCCAGCTTGGCTTTGCTCGCCTTCTCGAAGCAGTCAGCATCTGGCCCGTGAGGGGTCATCATGCTGTGCAAGCTTCCACCTCCCGGCTGGAAACCTTCCTCCTTTGCTTCATAGTGGCCTTTGATGAGCCCCATGAACTCGCTCATACAGTTCCCTGCAGGAGGCAAAGAGAAGAGGTTGTAAAGAAGGGTCGTTCGGAGGGATCACAGACAGGATGTGAGCTCCTTGAAACCCATGAGCTAAGCTGGGCCAAGCAGAGGGCGGATTGGAAGTTTCTAGACAGGGGATCATGCAAGGGGATATTAGGGATCCTACAGGCAATGCTTGTAAAGTTGTACAGGATTTTATTGCCTGGATTCAGAAATAGAGCTCCCTGATGAAGGATGTTCATTAGAAATCACTTCAATGAAGGTGGTTCCATCAATCCCTAAATGATGTTGGTAGATCTGTGCTTTTCCTACCATCTCGAGCTGTGTTATTAATAACACCTGCATATGGACTGCATGGTGTAACCTGATTTTACAGACTTGGGTTAGGGATTGTGAAGCACTGGAAAGGAAGTTCTGTATAATCATCCCTGTGTTACAGACACAACATAACCTGATCAACAGCCTTATGAGAGAGCTTGCTCTGCTGTCACAGGTTATAAGCAGGAAATTATTTTGATACTCTTCTACCACCTCTAGTGCAATCAGGCACTTCATTACCTTATGCTTTTAATTCCTGCATTATCTGCCTATTTCTCTACAGCCACAGTATGCCCAAAGACAAGGAGCCGAATTCTGTCCTTCTGTGAGGAAGAATACTTTCAGTAGACCGTATGAAACCACTACAGTAACATACCACTAACTTAGGCAAGGATGGTTGTATCTAATCATTCAATACTTGCTGAGTTATGTTCCCTGTAAGGAAAGTAGTTTAACAGCTGTCATCCAAACTTTCAGCTTTCCTATATCTGATGTGACTAAACAATATGGCAACTTTTTGCTCAGCAGTTAGTTTTGGCAAAACCAGGACATGCTTCGGTAGCTATTTTATATATAGCCCTTTTTAACCACTAGTTCAGTCTTTGTTAAGTACAATCCAGGGTCTGAAATGTTTAACAGCAAAACTAATTTAGCTCAAAGCAGGGTTGGCCTATATATGTATGCAAACATTCATTAATTTTCATTCGAAGTTGTCAGTATCTCATGTAAGACTGGATAGTTACAAGCTTTTCATTGAACCTGCTCATGTACTGCACTTGGCACATTTCAACTTCAGTACAAACCCTGAGAGCTGGATAGGCAATTTGTCTGCAACAGGAATTTTAATATCTCTTAGGAAGACGGAGCAGGTAAGTAGGAAGCCAGCCTGGAACTTAGGAGATGAGCAGAGTCCAGTCTCTTTTTCGCTTGCAAATTTCATATGTGAACCCAAACAACTTAGGTGTGCCTCCCTTCCCTATTGTTGGTTAAATGGTGTTGGTTAAATAGTGTTGTCTACAGGCCGGATGTTGTGAACTTAAAATCTCTTAGTGGCCAGTATTAAGGACCCACCATCATGAGAATCACATACAAACTCTCTCAGACAGAATTAATATATGCTCATGGTATAAAAAGTGTATCAGAAATTTTCAGTCTAAGTTCAAAAGTACTTAGGAGTAATTCACAGCCTCTAAGGATGTAAATGTAGCCAGGAAAAGTCAGTATTTACAAGCTGCACAGCCCCCTTTGTATGTGTAATTGTTATGGTCTAAGAGGAATGTTTTTGAAACACCATTGCTATACTTGGTGCAAAGTTTATGAAATTTGAAAACCATAACTCTTGAGTGCATCAAAATTCTCTGAACACAGGCTTTCCACTGTGCCTGAGGAGAGGAGACAACAAAGGGTTTCTGGCAAGCAAAATAAGCCTGTGGTGAAATACTTGGAGAGAAGGGAGTTCAGCAGAACTGAACTTGTTGAAATCAATATGGTACTTCTATCCCAGAGTTGCTCAGTC
Organism: Donacobius atricapilla; assembly: GCA_013397315.1. NCBI lineage: Eukaryota > Metazoa > Chordata > Aves > Passeriformes > Mimidae > Donacobius > Donacobius atricapilla. The sequence continues at coordinate 113,339 of WBMY01011652.1, forward strand.
CTGCTATACCTCTCTTTATTCAACAAGATTCTCGTCACAGCACTCATTTCAGAAGGAATTAACGTGTGCAGTGTCTTGGTAGTTGACTAACACAATGTTTGCCTTACTCACTCAAGCTCTTCCCCTCCATGGCTGGGGTAGAGCAGACAACCAACCGGCTCATCATGTACTTAGTGCTCAAGCTTACGGCTGAAGTGCTGTGTTTAAGTTAGTAGCTATGGCAGCCACAGCTGTCCTCATGGGTACTCTTAGATCATCACAACATGGACAAGAGAAAGAGAGTTCTTTCTTTTTTTTTTAGCACAGACAAAGCAAGGTTGAACAATATCCTATTTGTTATGGCTCACAATGCATCCATGTAAACTTAGCACAGTTCTGCTGATGAGCAGCAACTTCATTGTAATTAACCAGCAGTGTGTCTCACCTCTTAGGGTCTAGGAAAAGTGTCTTGGCACTATCCCAGCCAGACAAGAGATGTGTTTTCTTGTCACCCTCATTATTGCAAATGAAAGCCGAATGACAGGGCAGGACTTTGCCTGTGGGATTCACTCAGATGACTGCAGAGCTGCCTGCTATGCTTGCAAGTGCCACTAATTCTGCTGGCCTCCAAGGTGCTTGGAAATAATCTAAGCAGCAGAAGGAACTGGCTGTTGAACTGTGGTTAGTAAGTGTGCAGAAAGCCTCTCAGCACTTCAAAGTGACCACAGCATGGTCACTTAATAGCTTCTGAGAAGGAGCCTCTTAGCTGTTGAAGTAAGGGGTGCAGGATGGCCAAGCTTTCCCCCTCAATCTCACAGAGCAGGGTGTCTCATCCTATCCCTGTAAGGGCAGTCCCATGTTGGGAACTGGATTTCTAGTATCCATTCAATGCAACACGTTGCCATGCACTGCCAAGACGATGCCAAAAAACTGCCAAAAAGGAATCAGCTTGGCAGATGGTAACCAAATCCAGAAAATATCAACCAACTCCCTGCTTGAGAAGCCAATTTCTCATCCATGGCTTCTTAAATGTGAGCAGTGTCTCTATCACTGTGCAGGTGGTGAAGAAGGGCTGAGGAGAGCCAGTTCTCTCCTTTGCAGTAACTCTGATCTCACCATACAAGTGCCAGCTCTATACCCCTCTGTGCTTCTCACTGCTTGTAATATGATATTTCCCTTTCTCCTGCTCTTTATCTGTGTACTCTAATGAGATATTAAGTGATTCATGGCTGGGTGACAGGACAATATCTGACTCATTTGTACAATGCCAGGTTCAATATGCACCCAGGCTCTCTGGGAGCCCCTCAAATACAGACACATCCATCTATGCTGAAGCAATGAGCCCATCACCTCTGAGTTTTCATGAGATGCTTTAAATAGGAACCTCTTTGGATTTGTCCATTTTCCAGGGAGGACTGACTGACTCCAAGAAGCTGACTAACTTAGCCAAGGAACACAAACCAGACTGCTGCTTCCCTGCTCATGCTCTCAAAGAAATGGAGACTTGTTTCTTTTCTGCAGTCCTGGACCCAAGCACAACCAAGAAAGCGCAGACGTACGGTGGTAGTAAGGTGGGCGGAAGGTGTTGTTTGCTACCCCCCATCGCGGGGGGAATATGACAAAGTCAGCGAGTGCCACTCCAGCACGGGTCGTCTTGGCTGTCAGGACAGTGAAGATGGAAGGATCCTGGAAAAAAAACAAAGCGTAAAAGCATGAAAGAGAGCAGGGCTCAGAGCTGTCTGCTCAGGTCACCCAGGTGGTAAACCTGACTGATACAGCCTCTCCCTTGCTTAAACTCTTTTGTCACCTGCACCTGATAGCGTGGATGAGATTTGGGACCCTGGGGGATGGCGCTCAGCATCCCAATCCCATGATGTACAGGGGGACAAGAAATGGGCCTGGATGGTTCTTCCTTTAAACAGCTTTGATGATCCTTCCCCATCCTGGCCCTTGTAGCTGGCAGCATAGATGAGGAGGGTGGACAACACTGCAAAATGAGGTACTGTAATTCCAGGAGCAGTCTCCAAGACTCCTACCCCAGAACCACACCTTTTCCTTAGCCAGTTATGGAGGACAGGAACATCCTGCTAGAGGCATTTAGCCTCATGGCCCTGTTAGTTTACAAACGGAGAAGAAATTGCAGAGAAATTGTGGCTTGTTGAAATCTCTGGTCCAGTAAAATGATTTTCTGGGCTTTGGTCCCGGACTTGTCCTTCTCCCAGCAGATTTTCTGGAATTTTAAACAATACTTTCTGTTGGTTTTCTCACTAGAAATGCTCCAGTCTCCCTTGCACACCCACTTGCATTGCTGTGGGCACCTCTCCCACTGAACTGGTTTCCTTTTTAGATGAGTTGGTCACATTAGTTTTGGCTTTAGTTATTTTCCATAAAATCTGAAATTATTACAATGAAAGCTGCCAGTTCTTCAAAATGAAATTCAGTGCTGGACTCAGAGGAACCAGAGGAAAGAGTCTGTCCAATAGCAAGAAATAAATCAAGGCAAGAATTTGAAGAAACAGTGTTTTTGCTGAGTTGCATGGTGTATGTTGGCATCAATATTCATTCCTCCTCCAGGGCACAGAAATTCTATGCTAAGCTGCACAGAGCTGTCCAAGAAGCTGATCAACCTCCAGTTCTGCCTTTGAACCACAAAGCAGGACATCTTCTCCTATGAAACCTTGGTTTGGACCCAGGGAAAGCAGCACAAAAGATTTCACATTGTTTCTTAGAGTACAACATATTTTTTAAGAGGCACAGAGCCCCTGGAGCTCAGGGTGGGTTTGGATGGTGCAGTAGTCACAAAATTTTGCTTTGCCCTGCCCAGTTCCAGAACTTACCGCGTGGTCGAAAGCAACAGCGTTAATGACCATGAATTTTTCCAGGTGGTATTTGTATGGTGTGTAGTTCCCATGCCAAGCTACAACATTATAGGGGGAGTAATCCTAGCAAAGCAAGGAGACAGAGGATTACCACATACAGCCTTCCAACATGCTGCACATGTGCAGGATGCTGCAAGTGAAAAGTGTTTAGTGCTGGTTAGAGGTACACTGGCAGCTCTTTAAGCACAGCCCAGTGTTGTGAGAATGAGGTTTTCCTCAGCATTTCTGCTTGGTGAGCCTCAGCCTTCCCTCTGGGGTTTGGTCTCTAAGAGCTTTTGAGTGCTCAGGCAGAGTTTGGACAAGGCCAGCTGTAACACCAGCTCTCTGGTAAGGAAACTCTGGATTTTCACAGTAGCACCAGCTCCTCATTTCTACGTTGTCACTAAAAACGTATGGAGACAAAGACTACTGTTGAGTTTTTTGGACAACCAAGTCTTCACAAACACTTTTTTTCCCAAACTGAGGATCCTCAGCTGGGAAAATAAATGACCCAAGAAAACAAAGGCTCAGTTCTGCTCCACATAAGTGAGCAGGATGTCGTGAGATGACATCCATGCTACTGAGCTGCATATCCCAGGCCATGTGCTGGCAGTCACTGTGCTTCAGTTTTACCTGTTCTCCCAGAGCATCCTCACCTGCTGGGCTGCAAACAGCTTGCCCTGGTACTTGCTGATCACTGTGTAGCCCCCTGGGACTTGGCGGTCCTCGTACCACGCCACGGGCACCAAGAAGTCACGCGGGTTGGCCAGGCCATTGGCTCCTGGGAAAGAAGGAGAGGTGACAAAGCTCTTTGGGCAATCTGCTAGTGAAATGAGAGGCTGGTGCAATTTCCTGGCTTTGTGGATGCCATTCTGTGTTATTGTAGTGGTTATTACTGGTAAACCAATACAGTTATGAACGACCCAAATGGTTCTTGGCCCACAGTGAAACCTGAAATAGTCATGTACTTCTCTTGCTCCTGTGAGTAGGTAATTGTAATTCGTCCTAGAGTTCAATTCCACACTCCCTTTGTGACTAAGACGGGTCTCCACTAGTTGCCTTCTGAACAAGATTAGTATGTCATCCTCAATTAAAGGCATGTAACAACCAGGAATTAAGTGAAAAATGGAGGATGAATTGCTCTCTGTTCCTGGACATCCTGCTGACAGGATGCTTAGCCATGCAGAAGTTACCAGGCATGTCACGAGGGGACCAAATACATTTCTGAATGCTAACAAAGAGAGCAATAAAATAGTGATACCTACAGACTCAGGGCATGCTGAGGGGTTGCTTAATGTGAAGAGTGCATTTTCAAAGTGCAAAGCACCATATGGGTGCTGGAGCATTCTTCTCCTTGTTAGTATTATTGTTACAAAGTGGTTTTGAATTTCTTGGATAAAAATGCAGACATTACTACCTGCTGCTAAGGTTTAACAGTCACTGCTTTTCTCCAGCTGTCACTTTTTTTCAAGTGAAAAGTGAAGTTAAAATAAAGTAAGACTGAAATACAAAGGATCTTGGTCTCTGAGGGGAAGGCGGGTAGGTGGTGAAGAGGAGCTCTTATAATTACCACCTCCTGAAAAGGTTTACAGGCAAGCGCACTCTTTTTCTTTTCTCCAGAAAAGTAAGCCTTATAATAGATTCCTGCCTTCTGGAGACAAAAAAAAAAAAACAAAACAAAAAAACCCAACACCTTAACCAAAATCCCAAAGAAAGTCTAACTGTGTCTGAAAAACTAGCTAATGGGAAAACTTATTACAAACAAGCTGGGCAACCATATCAATTATCTAGTGGAGCAGGTACAGGGTAGGATAAGTGGGGGATGGAAGAAAGCTGCAGCTGGCTAAAAGGCAAGGTGTTGAAAAATCACTGTAGGCTCCATTGGAAAATTATGTGCCCAGCATATCATACAGAAAAGATGATCAAGTGGGGTTCCATTGAACAGCTGCAGATTGGGTTGGTTCTCCACTGAAAGAAGGACAAGCTTCACTTTCACCATGGCCATGAGATACAAATGCCCCTGAATGCAGATGTGCCACACCAAGCTTGTTACTAATTGGTATCAGTTAATTTGCTTGAAGCATGGCCAGTCCTTTAGATCATTCTGAGAGCTAAAAATATCTAGTGGGGGAAAAAACCCAATCCAACCTAAAACAAAACAATCAACCCCAAAACACCAGTGTGAAAGCGGAGAACTGTTGGCACTGGTTTTGTAGTTATTTTAGCTGTTACAAGAGGAGTTTCACTTCCCTTCCCTGAGGCAATCTTAGTAGCAGTAACCAGGAGGTGCTTTTCTCAGCAAGATAAATTTGGAGGCAAGTACCCAAAGGATAAGGAAAGTGACATAACCTGAGCTAAGCACTGCCAGAAAGCTGACTGGGAAATCATGATGTGGGCAGCAGGCTTTCAGATGCTGTGTCCCCTTGCAATATCTCTGACATGGCAGCAAGAGGCTGTGCCTTCACGATCTGTGACTCTGCACAGAGCAGGAGGCATCTGGCACAGAGGATCTGTGATTTATGAGAGCTAGACCTGCACTCAGTGAAAGCAGATCCTCCCCAGCAGCACCACACAGAAATGTGAATGTGTTGCTGATCCAAGTCCTGTGCTGCTCATTTTATTGGTTTCTAATTCTCCAGAGGAAGCAGTTTCTAACACTAAAGCGCTCCAAGGTTCCTCTGTTAACAGAAGTAGGGGGGAAAACCCACGATTAAATCTAAAATAGGCCTTCAGGAATATCTCATTTTCAATTTTCTCTGAAATCTGCCCTTTCTTTTACCAGGAAAACTCTCCTATCACTCCTGTTTATACTGTATCTGTAAGTATGAGGCATCAGTGGTAATGGCCTTTTGGGTTTCTTTTGGTAGGAACAGGTTTAGAGCGAGCAGATGGGGACACACTGACCGGAACTGAAAAGAAAATAGTAGAAAAGAAGGTGGGGGATAAGTGGTCCCTTCAGTGCCAGGGGAACCTCTGGACAACTGTTCTGTCACAATTTTTGGGCAGATTCTTGCTCTTCTGGGGAATAACAGTGCTGGAATGGAAAGCATCTTTGTGAAGGAGCATGTGCATGGGAGGATGTGATGGATTTGGGCTTGCAGTTCATGCCTGTCCCTATGAAATTCACTGTAGATCTAACAGGAGGTCATTACCAATGGGCCCCAGGTCAGGCAGCTCGAAGTGTGCCCCATACACCTCCAGGATGTAGCCTCTGGTCTCTCCAAACACCTCCACGCTGAAACGCATTCCTTGCTGGAAAATAAAGAAAGATACTAGGACGCTCCCAGGACTTTGCTGACAAACCATGAGCAGCTGATTGCAGGAGTTGGCTTGCTCCAACATCTGGGTCTGAGCCACAGGCAAGGTGCATTCAGCCATTACCTGGATGACACAGATTTCATTGGGCTCCACTAGCATCTTCCCAAACTCAGTTGTGATGAGCAGTTTTCCTTGCTGGGGCACTGTGGAAAAAAAATGCAGGCAGAGGAGCTGAAGCAGTGTGATGATTGCCGCCTTCTCTGTCCCTGTCAGAGCATCCAGGCTCCAAGAAAGAGCAATGGGCCCTTTCTGACATAGCTACACAGGGAGTCTGGGCTCCCATGCAGACTCTTGCAGCAGAGACACCTGCACTGGAGTGAAGCTTCCTGACCAGCCTCATCATTCCCATGTCACAGAAGGTATTTGTATGAGCCAAAGCTTCGTGGCCCCTTGGTGTAAGGTTTGAATCACAGTCCAAATGGGATTTGATACATTTGGGTCCCTACCTCTCTGTCTCACAATCTTCGTATAAAACAGTGCATGTACCCATCTTTGTCATGACTGTGGCAGTGTCAGATGTCTGGGAGTAACTGCTGCCTGAGGGTTGAAGCAATACTCTGCTAACATCTGCATTGTTTTCCATGACTGTCCTGGCACAGGAGAGCTCACATTTTGACTTTAAAAACTAGCAGATTTACAAAACCTGCCCTGGCACTTTTCACTTCAAAGTAGTGAGGGAGGTGAGCGAGAACAATTTAATAGCTATTTGATGGGACAAATGTTCCTGTTGGTGTCCTGAAGGCATTCCTGTTCCTTACTCAAGAAAGATACAAGCAAATATCTGACTTCTGATACCACTCAGAATATTTTTCAGCGTGTGTGGACTTTATGTGTCAACCTCCACACTCACTGTGGCAGTCTGCTTGCCTGAGGCTGGCACAGCACGGGAGCTAAGCTGCTGTGCCAAATAATCTTGGGCTAAAGCAACAAAGGCATCTAACTATAAGCTGTTCAGAAATCCTGAGGTTTATGATTTCCCGAAAACCTCTGCCTGTGGCATGTCTAATACCAGTCTGGGGAGCACTGGTAAATGATCCCTGAGCACCATGACAAGGAAGCTGGGTCACTGCTCAAAAGGTGAGGTCTGGCGCAGGAGCAGTGCAACTCGCCCAACAGCCGAGCTGGTGCCAGACCACCAAATCTGCATGGCATGGGGGTGGAGCCAACTCTCTCCTCCAAATCTTGGCTGTAGAGCCCTAGGCTTTGGTAGAACATAGAGGCAGGCAGGTAGTACCTCAGGTAGAACCACCTGGAGGAAAAAAGTAGCCAAAGCATCAACTCACCAATCAGGAAGTCACCATCTGAATTATAAAGGCATCTAAAGAAAAAGAGAAACAGTAAGGTTGAGTTGCTATAAGCCCCATGCATTTGTGCACACCACAGCCGCAGCTGGGGAGTTTTGAGCTGGGAGACTCACATGGCAGTCTCACAAATTCACAGAATATTCTGAGTTGGAAGGGACCTACAAGGATCATCAAGTCCAACTCTTAAGTAAATGGCCCAGCCTGGAAACAGGATGTTCTCTGACCTCTGCCAGGTCTCTGCCTTTGTACTCATGGGCACATCAGATATTGTAAGCGGAGGAATGGGGCTGATTTCCCCCCTGAGCCGCTGCAGGAAGCAGCAATGCCTGCTGCATATGTGTTGAATTCTGAGGAGCAGCTAGAGGACCTAAGTCCAACACATCTCCTCTTGCTGCCACCCCCATGTCCAGCTCCCTACTTCTCTAGGTGGTTCCTCACCCACTCCTCCAGTGTTTGACCACAGAGCACAACCTGCTGTGGACATGGAGAACATGCTTGCCTGAGCACACAGGAGCACAGGACGTACAGGGATGCTGGGAACTGGACTCAGGCTGGTGGCAGACAGACAGCCTGGAGCAGCCTGAGCCACCAGCACAGCAGGCACTGACCTGTCGATCATGGAGGTGTTGCAGACAAAAATATGGACAGCGATGCCATTGCGTCCTCTGGGCTCACCGGCGCCACACAAGGTGTGCAGTCCCTACAGGCAAACCCAAAGCACTAGGAGTGAGCAGAAGGCAGGGAAGCAGGGGCAGCCCTCTTTCCTCCCCTACCCCACCCTCTTGCTGGCTCTCACCTCCTCTCTCACTTCCCACACTGCTACCAGCCTTTCTCTGTGTGCCCTTTTGTCAAATGTGTTGGATTCTCTTTATTATAATAAGGGTTTCTTAAAATCCATGTAAGCTAGTGTTTTTCAGCCAAGGGCCTGGGGAAAACTGAGGGCTGGGGCTTTTTTCTTTTCTTTTCTTTAAGAGTTCCTGAAAGGCAATGAAGAAAATCAAGCCCATTGACAGTTGCTTGAACTCTGCAATCCTCTCCCCTCCTGTAGATGCTCTGCAAGCCCAGTGGTTTCAAAACTGCTAATATTACCCCAATTCTGAGCATCTTGTGTGCCCTGCCACCCCCTGAGGGGAAACAGAGATGGAGGATATCCGGATGCCCTGGTTCCCCAACTTACGCTCACAAAGTCCATCTTATTCTGAGAGGCTTTTGGAATCTCAAAAGGTTTCCATCGCAGCTAGATTGCAGCAAACAAAAAACAAGAAAGAGGTGCCAGTGATCAGAACACAAATGGTGGTAATTCAAAAAGTAAGTAGACCCCTGTCCTCCCCCCGCTTCTCCTTGCTGAGGTAGCTCTTTCCTTGTTTCTTTCATCATCTGGTTTACATGCGGTTGGTTTTCTTTTTTTTTCTTCTTCTTCTTCTTTTTCTTTTGGGGCGGAGGGGAGGCTTTTACAATTTTTAATCATAATTTGTAAAGTAATTGGCAGGCCTGTGTAGTGCCAAGGTCAAAAAAAAATCCTATTTAAAATCTATCTCTATTAATAACAACAGTTTTGAGAGCAAAGAAATTCAGATAAGCCAGCTTTCCACAGTCAAATTGTTATGATTCAGTCCTTCTGTGACCCAGACCTTTCATTCTTATTTGCTCCACCTCATTTTCCCCACATCCAAAGCAGAAATAGTTCTGCCTGCATGAGCAGGAGCCATAGGTAGCACTACTTACTTCTTGCAAAGCCCATCGAGGTTCTAAGGCTGAAGGTGCCAGAGGAGTCCAAAATATTTCTTGGATTTGAATCCACCTGCATCCTCTCACAAGAAGTTCCACAGTTTATGTTTGTCTGGGGTTTTTTGGTTTGGTTGTTTTTGTTTTGGTTTGGTTTGTTTTTTTACTGTGACATTTGTTATTGGTATTTTTCTCCCTGCCTCTCAATCATAGCTTCCCTTTGTCATCTCTGCTCCAGCCTGGAGAACTTTCTTCTGTTTCAGCACTTCTTTCTCAGATGCCACCCTATATTTTTTTCATCACGTTTGACTCCTTTTCATTTTTGTCATCTGTGTCTTTTATAATTCTGCCATTGTCCTTGGGTAATTTTAAAGTGTCATTTTTCCTATTGACTTCAATGGGCTTTGCATAAGGTGCCTCCATATGGCCATCTTTTTAGATGGATGAGGATTGCTGAAGCTCCTTAAGTAGCTGGGTGAAGCACAAAGCATCATAGGGAAAAGTAGCTGTTGTCCAACAAACTGAATCCTGTCTCTGGCTCTGCTTCAGAGAGGATAAGAAGGAAAGCAGGAAGGTGGCTCCCACTTTCTGCCAGGAAATAACTCTTCTGGGTTTGGTGGCAAGAGAGGGAGTGGGCAGCAGCCTTGCTACTGTCTCCTTAGACAAAAAAAAATACTACATGTAAATGGTTTCACATGCCTGAGAGTTGGGCATCTTGGAATTACTGTAATCATAAATAATCATAAAGGTAGATGTAGGGTGCAGAAGCGCATCAAGGATAGATGAGGTGATAACAGACGTCATTGGGGCTTCAGCTGGGAAGGAGCACCAAAGGCATGTAAATATGAGCCTGTCACTACTCCTTGGTCAATGGCTGGAAAACATATTCCAGCAGATCTGGGAAATTATTTAGACAAATGGTGAGGCTGCCGGGAGGCTGGAAATTAGCTAATCATGATGCATCAAAGGGCAAAACCTGAGAGAAGTGAAAACCAATGACCGTGAGATGATGTTGAGAGGAGAATGGCTACAGATTAGCAAAACCAAATGTTCTGGGGCTGGCAGGGAAGAAATCATGATTAAAGACGATGGCAAGGCCGTAAGAGAGGAAGACAAATGCCATCTCTGTGTGACTCTCCAGAATGAAGCGAGATTTCCCACGAGGGCAGCAGAGAAATGGGCTGGCAGCCAGTAGCCTTTCCAAAAGCGCGGGGAAGGAGAGGATGGATGGCAGAGACATGCAGCTGCTCTGCTGGCTGAGCTGGGCTGTGAGAATTTGATGGGGGACACTGAAGGAGAAGAGAGAGCAGATTAAAAGGTGGCCAACAGGAGCCCCCAGGGGAGATGCCAGGTAGCACAGATCTAACCCTGTGGCACTGTAGCCATGCTGGGAAGCAGCACAAGGATCTGTCAAGACGGGAAGCAACAAGCACCGAGGGCTGTCCTTTCTTGGGTGACCATGGTGAGGAACAATGAACAGGTGGCAGACAAGACCCTGTTTCTGAATTGGTCAGACCCCCCAGGAACCCATGGCTCCCCTGAGACCTCTTGCAACTCAGTGCCTCTGCACTTGCGATTAGTTTGACATTTGGCTGTCCTCCTGGAAGGACCAGGGCTCCTTCCAGCATGGTTACCTGGTTGGGGTCAGGCTCAATTTCATCCCAGTCGTGTGTCAAGTGGCCCTCCTCGAGAGGTTTGAAGGGTTTGTGGCAGACTGAAGGTAGGATTCGATAGAACCAGCTACAAAGAAGGAAAACACCTGGATTAGCCTGGGGAACAGGTTAAACCCTCTGGGTAGCTGCTGGCTGATTGAGCTCCTAGAATAACATTTCCATGGGTGGCAACTGGAACAAAAGTTTTATTAAATATCAAATTAGTAATACTAATATTAAAATTACATAGCAAACAACAGCTCACAGCCAGAGGTTTCCAGAGAGATGGCTTTTATTATAGGCTCTAAATACAAACATGTCATGCTTTATATAGGTAAATGTCTATATGCGTATTTATGTGTAATTACTTATGTCTACATTCACACATATGCAGATAAAAATAAAGATACAGCTTTTTCTGTTGCTGAAATACAGCAATCTTAGAGTTGGAAAAAAGAAGCTTGTTTAAACACAGCTATAAAGCAGCTCAGATAAGACAGGGATGAGCAGTGTCCAAAGGAAAGAACAGAGGAGCTCTCTGGAGACAGCCTGTATCTGAATTTGGATAGATTATAAGAAGTAGCATCTAATGCTTGGTTAGCCATGCCCATGCAGCAAAGCCCAGAGTTTTATGTGATGCTTCCTGCTGCTGTAGGAAGTCCCCCTTACCTCTGCCACTGCCTGGGACTGCCACTCTCCCTCTTTGCTGCTTGCTGTGGCTGTGGGCCCTGCCAGCCCTGCCACTCTGGCATCCACACACCCTGCATGGTGCAGCCAAGCCCGAAGCTGGGCTTTCAGTCAGGTGAGAGAGCAGCGGTGACCAGAAAAGCCTGAGCTCGGCAGGGCAGCCAGTGCTTTGGATGTGTTAACAGTGGTGGTTGCAGTTTGAGCAAGTGGGAGAGGGGAGGAGGGAGCTCTCCCTTGAGAGCTGGAAAAATTCCAGCAAGGACAACTTCGTGCAGCAAACAATGATTCATCCCTTTCCCACGCACACTGAGGGCTGGCACCAGCTTGGAGAGCAGAGGCATCTCAGATGATGCATTTACCTTTCATTTGAACAAGCAGCAAAAGGGACAGAAGAGCCACAGGGGGAGAAGCAAAAAGAGAAACCCATCTTCTGCAATCTGGTTATGGCTGGAGCATGACAACCGGGACAGAGCTCTGGGAAGCTTGCTGCTGGCTGGAACAAGCTGTTCCCAGCCACTGCTGAGGTGTTAAAGATCATGCTGAGTGCCTGGCACTTTTCTGAGGCCCTGAGCAGCCCCAAAATGGGAACAGACTGAGCTAGTAGCTCACTGGCCCCAACCAGTGTGCAGGAACATCCCTTAGGAGGAAAGAGTCTTTCCCAGAGCCTTGGTTTTGACACTGTCTATCATCAGGTGCTTACCAATGCCAGTGGCAGGGGTGATTTTTCCATAGAAGCATCAGGACTGAACCCCCAAGGTTGTTTCACACAGCACACACAACCCATTCTGGACCATGAGGTCCCTCTGAACATCCCCTCCTTCCTCATCTTGCTCAGGAAACCACATTCTTTCCCACCCCAATCACTCCTTTGTCAGCATTTTCTTAACCCACTTGCCCCACCAAAGCCTTTTCTTTCCCTCTCCCGTAATCTTCTGTCCTCGTCCCTCTCCCAGTGCACAGCAGAAGTGTTTCACCCTCCTAGGCTTGCAGGCAGCACTGGTGGCTCTGAGGCAGCCTCTCCACCGCTCCCCAGAGCTCACCCCGAGTGCCACATGCCCCACTCGCTGCCAGGGGTCACGGTACCTGCGCTTGTTGGTGGGCCGGGGGCAGGTGAAGGCAGAGCCCGAGAGCTGTTCCGCATACAGGCCGTAGGGGCAGACTTGAGGGTTATTCTGCATGGGAGGAGAAGGAAAAAGAAGGAGTGAGAGGCAGTGGCATGGAACTTGGCTCTGAAGCCTTCAGCAGAACACTGACCTGGGCACCCAGCACCCTGATGCTGTAGGATGCTGTACTCTCCTGAGGCTGTGCTTCAACTCCAGTACTTGTGTGTTCTTGTTCCTCTGAGGCTCCAGCCTCAAACACCATTCCCACAAAAGTGCCCTAAGGAGTCAGCACAGCCACTGAGGCAGCAACAGAGTAAGCTGCAAGGGGCAGTGCTGCACAGGGTCAGAAACAGGAGTATCGGGGAAAAGGAAATCATTCCCCGTGAAAACAAACTGAAAAGCAGACGGGTATTGAGCACAAACTTTTTTCAGACCAAGTGTTCAGAGGGGTTACCCCCGAGCATCATGCCTGGCTGGCTTTCCAGAAGGCTAATAAAGACTTACAGAAGCTGAATGCACTGAATTCCCTGAACTCCTCCTGCCCTCTGCCTACGGAACCAGTGCCCAGAGCTGGTGTTTTGGTGTCATACCGCTTCCTCCTGACAGTGCTGCTGGCTGCCCAAAAGCATCAGTGACCTGTGTAGGAGCCTTTGCTTTCCTGCAGGGTTTCTGCACAGTGAGAGTCCTCCTTTGGAGTACAAAGGGGCCACTTCCCCCTCTGCAGAGCCGCGGGTACAACTAGCACAGGTTTTAGCAGCCCTTCTGAGTTCATAACTGGAGGACAGATTCCTCCTTTTCAGAGAACAGAAACAAAGCATTTTGATCTAAGTAGGCCACCATCTATTTGTTTGAGATCAGCAAGAAGCAGACATCCAAGAACTGCAGGAAACACCCCAGTGGGTGTCATACACCATTTGCTATCCCATCTCCTTCCTGCAAGGTCTACTATAGCATCCTGTACCCTGCTGCTGAGCAGACCAGCCATCCATATGGTATCAAACCCTGCCCTGAGAGGTGGGCAGAGGGGAGAGCTAAAGCTCTCTGAGTGTGTGTAGCTTCCAGCCCTCCAGCTCCATCTTGTCAGTGCTGGTATGCAGTGAAGCAGGGGGATCAATAACCCTTGGAATTTTTATCTTAGCCAGCACTACTGCGGAAGCCAGTCTTATAAATACTGCATCGGAGAAAGGATCCACTCCCAGGACTGAAGATCTTTTTTGTCTAACTTGTTTTCAGATTTTTCTATTAACTCCTTTGATACAGAGTCCACTCTGTCCAGATGAGAGCACTTCAGCCAGGAGCTGGAGGAGTCTGCTCCGGAAAGTGGTGGTGCTGTGGAAATCCTCAAAGAGCACATCCACCACATCCCACTGCCTTTTTAGACCAGCAGCCACCACTATTGATCTTCCAGTTTTAAGGTGCCTCTATCTTACATTTTTTTCTAGCCAGCCTCAGTAACAAGACTGGCCAAACTACCAGCCTGAATCAGCAGAGCAGTTTGTCTTTCTTGTGAGCACACCATGGGCTGCCATGCAGACCTAGGGGACATTTGCATTTAACATGTCCCTGTGTTGTGTAAGTGTTCTCATTAGCACACAACATGTAAAATATCAGAACTGGGGGGATACAGAAAACTCAGGAAAAGCAAAAGTTGAAAAAGTCTCCATTTGACCTTAATTCTACTGGCCTCTTTGCATAGGTGGGGAAGAAGTGCACCAAGGGATGTAATTGGCTAAGCACCAAATCATAGAATCCTAGAATGGTTTGGATTGGAAAAGGCCCTAAAGATCATCTAGTTCCAACCTCCCTGCCATGGACAGGGTCACTTCCCCCTTGACCAGGTTGTTTAAAGCCATCCAACCTGACCTAGAACTTTTCCAGGGATGGGCTATCCACAGCTTCTCTGAGCAATCTATGCCAGTGTTGCACCACTCTCATAGTAAACAATTTCTTCTTAATATCTAATTTAAACATGCCTTCTTTTGGTTTAAAGCCATTCTGCCTTGTCCTATCTACTACATGCCTTTGTGAAAAGTCCCCCTGCAGATCCATTGTTGTCCCATTTAGGTACTGGAAGGTTCTGTAAAGTCTCCCTGAAGCCTTCTCCAGGCTGAACAACCCCAACCCTCTAAGCCTGTCTTCATAGGAGATGTGCTGCCACTCAAGTCCAGAGGATTACAGGAGATCCAAGGGAAGCCGCAGGCAGCCTCAGAGTGTGCGCTGGTGTAAAGGAGACCAGTACAAAAGGAGGTGAGAGAGGTTTAATTCTCAGGGTTTCATCCTCACCTCTGGGCACCAAGAGAGTAGCACCACATAGGTTGCAATTCCTTTCCTTAGAACAGAACCTCTCTGTTACGGTAGGATACGAAATAGATTGACTCCATACAGTTGTCAGAAGAGAAAGGAAGGCTTTATCTACAATTCCAACAGTTTCTTTTCTAACATGTTGTGCTAAAAAGGTAAATTATTGGTCCATGGGACTGACACTTCTCTCCATCGGTTAAGTGATAGGAAACAACACCTGGAGACAGTTGTTATGGGAAAAGGAACACTGTTTACTTAACTTGTTTTGAGAAACGGAGGGACATGTTTTGAAAAAGAAACTGCTGACAGGTTTCCCTTGGGAAAAGAGCTAGCAATAGTTAGCATGCTAAAATTCAGGCTCAGAAATATCGAGCCCACACCACCCCACATAACTTATTTTCATCCAGCGTGTTCAGAAGTTACTTTTAAACATGAATCTGTCACTTTATTACTACAGGCATTCATGTGCCCTCCCTACAAAGAGGCTTCTCCCCTGCCAAAGACTCATTTGTCAGCTTCATTGAACCCCATTCCTACAGAAGTTGTGAAATTCGCCTCTCCTGCCAGAGTATATCTGTCTGCCAATCTCCAGACTTCTGCTCTGGTTTAATCCAGAGCTGGTGGCTTCCTTCTCAGTGTGGCTGAGCCACTTGTATTGCAGACTCCTTTAGGAAAAAAAACCCCTGTTGCTGAGCAGAGGTAATTTGGGCAAGGTGAAACTTGGAAGCTCACAAATAACTTAAAAATAGAAAGTATGAATGGAAATCTTTTGTTCTGACTTCAGCCAGCATCTTATTATTCCAGTCTTGTATAAAGAAGGTTCCTGGAGATTTTCATGGTGGCAGAGAGAAAGGAAACATGTTAAGATGAAAAGAAGCCTAGGGATTAGATATTCACTCAAGAATGCATTTTGATAAGGCACTTAAAAACCCCAGTACCTGTCCCTCTGGTAAAGCTCCTGGACAGCGTGGATCCTCAGAAGCATGTTCATTTCCAAATCCTGACATGTACTGTAAAATAAACCACACAGCTCATCACTTTATTGAAAACACAATCAAAATCTCTCCAAACAACCCACCCATTGCTTTCTCATGCATTTTTCCAGGCTCCTTGTATGCATTAAGACTTTCTCAAGTGATCTGCTTGCATGTTGCCAGAGATCATTTTCACAGCTCCTGGATTTGCTTCATTAGCCAACCGTATGGTGGGCTGGGAAGGACAGACAGGAATTGCTCTCCTAAGTCTGCATGTCCATTTTGACTACATTCTGCTCCATCAAGGCACTTGTGAAATAACCCAAGTATCACATATATTGTCAGACTCAAGGACAACAGGGTGATGGATAGAAGAACTGTGCACAATGTTATGGATGTGTGCCAGCACCATTCATGTCCAATCTGACTCTGCTTCAATCACAGTGTACCAAAATCTGCAGACTGCCTTGCAAATTTGCTCACTGGGTCCTCAGATTCTTAGGGAATGAAAGTGGGAATCATTTGGTTGACATGCCTTTGTGATAAATCCCCATGCTCAAAGAAAAGGTCAGGCTGTAGATGGGATGAGGGAGGAAGGGAAACACAACGCCAAGTTAAACTGTGTCACTGATCTACCCTAAATAAGCATTGTCCTGTTGGGCATGAACTGTCCACCATGGTAGTAAGCAGGAATTAATCCATTACTGGATGATTGTTTGGATGTCTAGAGCAGTGAATTCCCAAGAGACCCACAGATGAAACGGACCTACGCATCCTCCCACACCTGCCCTGCCTACAGCTGCCATGGTCTGAGCATGGCTAAAAGCCACAGGGTAGAATGGATGCAGATTCCAACTTTGCAGCGCTGGGAAAAGCCCCGCAGCAAGCCTGAGACACATGAGGGAAGCAGAAATAACAGAGACCTTAGCTTTGCACTGTCAGAAATGTAAATACAGTCCCTTCAGATGCTGCAGGAAGCCACAAAGCAGCTCTGTTGAACTCTGTGTGAACACAGAGGTGTTTTTTGGCAGCGACCAGCGGTTCAGCCCCGTGGCCTGGGGAGGGAGTTAAATATTAATGTTGCCCTCTGCAAGAGTAGCAGGGCTGCTGATCAGCCTTCAGACAGTGGTGCCAGAATGGCAAAGCCCAGGAGCCCTAAGGCTTGGCTGTCACACATCCTGGCTGTGACCAGCACTCAGCAGCCCTGGCAGGAACATGGATCATCCATGACCCCCTTGGGAGGCACAGGTCTGAGATTAAAGTGGACTGATGAAGCCCCTATACCTGGTTTATGTTATATATAGTGTTACAGCGCCTGGATTATTCCCCCCAGGGGTGCTCAATCTTGGGCAATTTGCAGCCCCCTTATGATTTTCCCAGTGAGGCAGAGACTCAGAGAGCAAGCCTGAAACCTCCTGAGAAATCATGTGTTTTCCTCAGGCTCCTTTCAGCGCCCTGTGAGAGAAGACTATTCCCAGGGGGCCCAGGCTGGCTGGAAGCCCTGCTCAGCCTGAACCTGAAAACATCCTGGTTTCCATCGGTTCAGGGAGGACATTTCTCTCCTCTTGCAAATGAATATACATTGCTGGGAGCTGCTCTCCGCTGGGTTCTGCAAGAAGCATATTGATATGCAAAGCAGTGGGTCACCTAAGCAGCCTTGGCAAATGTATTGTACTGGAGCATCACCCTCCCCCCACCCCCCTCCGGCTTAATTCCTCCCCCCCCTCCCTTCTTTTAAACGGAAATGCAGCAGTATCTGATGGGACTGCAGCAGTTCCAGAATTAACTGAGACTTCCACACTGCATCCTCCTTCACCGGTAACAAAAGGTGGTCTGAGTATTTGCCGTTGGGGCAGCCCTAGAGAAAAGGCGAGGAAAGGGGGGAAGAGGAGGAAGAGGCAACAAGCTGATTTTCTGGAAGTAGAGCCAGCA
>WBMY01011652.1:131939-153522 GCA_013397315.1 Donacobius atricapilla
CTTCTAGACAAAAAAAAAAAAAAAAAAAAAAAAAAAAAAAAAAAAAAAAAAGGGAACTCTCAGGTAACTGCATCGAGGGCTGAAAAAAAGACATTGGCAGGACTGCAGCTGCTGGAAGGGAGATGCCTTGCTGGTCATTTATCACCCTGAATGTGGCTCCAAGACTTTTGCCTAGAGATTGGTTGTGGCTTTTCTTATTCCCTGTTTCATTTTCTCTTTCCCTGTGGCATACCTCAGAGAGGCTTCTCTCCTCTACACGCCCATAGAAGGTTGGTGCCAAACATCATTTGGGCTCCCAAAAAGCTGTGCCACATGTGCTCCCTGCATGCCTTGGAATCATCATGCTCCAGGGCTCTGGGGCACCATGCAGGGACCCTGGTGATACAGGTTGGGTGAGAACAGCGGTGGAAGGGCCAGACACATCATGGTCTTTCTCCCTTCCAACCCTCTGAGCCCACCTGCCACCTCCCACTTCTGAATTTGTGTTGCACAAGGTGCCCCCAAGCCGAGGAAAATGACCTCTTGCTGCCTGCCCAGCAGCAGAGCATCCTTCCTGGGCTGAAAAATCTGTGGAAGTAGAACCCAGCCCTTCTCTGTGAAGAGGCACCATGATTCGAGTCCAAGAGTACCTCCCCCTAGGTCTCTTCTCAGCCTCTACATTTCCTAGAAAAGTTATAGATATCTCCAGGTTGGGTAGGTTGATGGGCACTATGGTAATTGAGCAGCTGGTTTCTCTGTTACACAAAATAGTCTCTGCGGCTCTTTGTTTTCAGTCCTGCTTTTAACTGCTGTTGTTATTTTGTTCAAGATCCTGTAGATTTTTATGCCAACAGGACCTTAGGAATTCATCTAACTCCACTTTGGTTTTTGTTTTGTAGTTTTTCAATAAAATGAGCAAGATAAAAGTGCAGCATAGCATCAAAAATTCAGTAAAAGCTCATTGATTGGAATAGCTGGGATGTAAAGCAGAGTGCTCGCAATGGGTGTCATGCTCTGACCTATAAACCATAACCTTCTGTTCTCCAGATTAAACAGCAGGCATGGGAAAAATGCATTTGAAGTCTGGACACATAGTCTGCAAAATAATTAAGACCCTTCTTCAAACACTGCATAATATATTTCTTTATCAACTCCTGCTGCAGGACACAGGGAAACAACATTCCTCTCTCGACAAGAAGCATGGCACTTTTTATCAGCTCAGTCCAGACAGCACTGGAGTGTTTAACACAAATGCAGAAACATTATGAGCATTTGGGGCAATGAGCAGAGCAGGTCTCACCCTCTGCGTGGGGCTCCACAGCCTTCTTGAAGGCTGAAGCCAAAGCACACGAACCAGAGCTCTGCCCTGGTGCTGCAGGTCCAATATCCCCAGAAGAAGCTGCCACCTCCCCTGACATGTCAACATCCTTCTGCTCCAAAAGTTCTGGAGATGGTCCAGAGCCAGACCTTTCCTGAAAGGACCTGCTCAGCTCTAGGATGGGACATGACACTCTGTGAACAACAGAAGAGAGGGACGGATGCCAGGGGAGTGGAGAGGAAGCGTAAACCAACAGTTTTGGAGGAGAGGTGCCAAGAGAAGGTGGAGCAGGTGAGGTGATGACGGGGCAGGGACACAAGTGACGTCTTGGAGAGGAGCTGCTGGCAGAGCAGCCTGTTCCCATGAGCAGCTCTGGGCAGCCCCATGCTCAGCCTGCAGCCACAGCCAAAACAGCCAACAAGGTGCTAGGGGCTGCTGGGAGTGAGTCAAAGATGGACATGGAAGATGCAGCCATGACATAAACCAGCTGGACCCTCATCTGGAATGGTACAGGGGCAAGGCTGCCCTGCTGCTGAAAGAGGATAGTGAGAGCTGGGAAGTGTCATGGACAGGCAGGGAGGAAGCACGTGGAAATCTTACTGTTTGAGGAGACAGGACTCCTCAGAGGTGAATGACACCTGTGTAAAATAATGAGCATTACAGAAGGTGCTGAAGGAGCACACACATGCATCTCCAGGACTAGGAACAGGCATAGTAACAATGACATCCCCAAAGTCCAGGGAGAAATATGAGCCTGCACAAGCTCTTGAGGCTCGCCATGTCCTGGGGTGAAGCTCTGCTACTCCTGCCTGCTGCAGCTCATGCATCCCAATGGCCCTGGGGCAGCTGGGCCCCCATGACAAGGGTGAGATTCAGGGTTGCAGGTTTATGTTCCTATGCTTGAGCCACAAACCCACCCTCACACCCTTCTCCCAAAGCTCCCCCGAGCTCTGGCAAATGGTGCAGGGAAAGCTCCTGCCAGCTGCCCTGTGGGGGCTTGGAGAGGAGGGCATGGCCACAGCCTTGCTGCTCCAGGGTGCCCTGCAAGGGATACTGAGAAACGGCCCTGAATGGAGCTGCTCCCCGGGGCTGCCAGGGAAGGTGGTGGCCAGGGTTGCAACATCTGGGCAGATGTTACCAGCCAGATTTCATAGGCTGAGGGGGAAACACCCCCCGGCAGCCAGGATGGGAGGAGAGGTGCATGCTGAGGGTGGGGAAAGGACAACTCCCACCATGAAGAGGTCCTGACCAAGAATGATTTCCAAAGGAGATAAAGAGGGATGTTGGAACCCTGGTTACTGAGAATTTTAGACTCAGAGGAAGAGAAATGCTTATTTATAGATGAAACACAACAAAACACTTCATCTCAAGAAAGCTTTAAAAACACACCCTGACACACAAAAGAGGGGCAGAATAAAATGAAACAGAGCCCAAAAACTTAAGTGTGAGCAGAGAAAGGGTGTCTACAGCCAGCACTGGTGGGTCGCAGGCACCCGACCTCTTACCTGCAGGCCCGTCATCCTCCTCCTGGTTATCCTCCTCTTGGAGCAGACACAAACCCCCAGCAGGTACCTGGCCAAAGCAGCCTGCCAAGCAAAGCCTGCTCACTGACCAACTGAGCTGGGCTGGAGGCAGGTTGACAGTGCTGGGAGGGAGAAAGTCCAAGGGAATTTTCAACCTGTTTGCTCAGCCCAGTCTGTGTTTAACCAAACGCCCTTCTCTGCAGAACCAACCCCAGGATCGATCTGAATAAACAGGGAGTGAGAGGGACTGGGTTTCCTCATCACCCCTGCTCCCCCTCGGATGTTAAAAAAGGGGTTATAGTTCCCAAACATGGGGAGGGGGAAAGAACAAGGTGTTTAGAACCAAGAAAAGCCATTTTGCAACTGTTTTATAAGCTTCTTTTGTAAATTGTACCTCTAGCAATTTTCATACACAATCCTCTAAATGTGTAACAAATATTTGTTCATTAATTCTTCTGAGCCATGTTACATTGGGGATAGAAGAGAGCACATCTTCATCATGGTGAAGGCAGTGATATTTGTGAAACACTGTGTGGCAACATTACACAGCATTTTGGGGCCAAAAGCAGGGGAGGATTTTGTATTCCTGTGATTAGAGCTAGTAAGGGAACTTGCAAATTCTGAAATATTAATATTCTTCAAGAAAGCTGTTGCTGGGGAAGAAATGGCAGCAAGCATTTATCTACAGAATACTAATGAAAGTAGCTCTGCACTCCAGAAGTTGCAGGGGAAAAAACACAATTGATTTTATTTGATTTTTTTTCTTTGAATTCTCAACCCCCCTCAAAAAAAAAAAANAAAAAAAAGGCAATTTTCCATTTCCACTGCCTGCTCTGCTTATATGCCCTGCCAGGAGAAAATTTCTAGGAGACACACACTGAAATATGAATGTGACCCTGAATTAATGTCTCTTCCTCTCCTAGAGCATCCTGGAAGCCTTCCCTCCACAAAGCAGTTACCAGCCCCTGTGACCCCCAGAGCAGTCACTGAGAGCTTGGGCTGCAAGAGGGGCAGGTCTTAGCTCACCCTTGCTTCTCTGAAAACTGGTAGCTCCTCACACCATTCTGAGTAACACATTTGAGCCACTGAGAGCTGCCACTTTAGGAGCTGCCATAATGGGCAGGAGGGAGAAGATGGGCTGTATGAAGAGGCAGTGGCTCTGGATGAGGGAGAGGGAGAGAGATTTTTCCTTGGCTTTAGAAGAATATAGATTGAGTAATCTCCAAGTTATAAGTCTCCTTCAGGTCTCTGTTTCTGTACACCACAAAAGCTCTCTCCATATCCTGGCCTCTCCCAGCTTTGCCATAAAAATTTCCTCCAGCGGAGAGGAATTCTGCAGGACAAGGCAGAGATTGTGAATATGTTAGCTCACCCTGAGTAGTGATTCATCATTGCCAAAGAAATGAAGTACCTGGCACTTGTCACCTACCCTTGAGACTCCTTTCCTACCAGACAAGATTTAAGAGTAAAAAGTTCACCTCACTTATTTTCTGACAGTGAAGAATTACACATTTGACTACAGTTTAGCAAACTGCAGTTGCAGACTTTCAGGGGTTTCAAAGATCCCCTTTTACTGAGACACACAGCAGGAGAGAGAATATCACATTTAAGCTTACATTTCCCTTTGAAAACCTACATTTCACCTTGCTCACATCTCTTTACCAGCTCCATTCTCTTGTTTTCTTCTCATGAGACAGGTAAAAATAAAGGTGTTGCTTTTTAATTCTCTCTAGGCCTACTTCCTGGCTGTTATGGTTTCCTAAAAACGGACATGGTGTCATCACTTTACTCACATGATGGCCATGCAATGTTTTAAAGCTGACTAGGCTGCCTAACCTTGCCATTCCGTTCCATTCCAAACATTATTTTGTAAGATTCTGTTGAAACAACCACTTAATTAATTGATCTTTAAATTATTTGAAATACGGAAAAAAATCTTAACACACATTTCTGTCGTAGCCCCTACCATTCAAGAGGGAAATCATAAATCCATGCTGCTCTCTCCAAATCATCTCCATGTTCTTCATGCGTGTGAAAATGTTTTCCAGGATAAGCTGCCTTGAAGCATCCCTTCTCAGGGATGGAGGTGAGGCTGACTGGCCTGTAGCTCTGTGGACTTTCCTTCTTGCTCACAGATGTGAATATTAAGTGGTGGTCAAACACTGGAATAGATTGCACAGAGAGATTGTGCATTCTTCACCAATGAAGACATTCAAAACCCATCTGGATGTGGTCCTGGGCAACCTGCTCCAGCTGACCCTGCTTGAGCAGGGGATTGGACGAGGTATCTCCAAAGGTCTCTGCCAGGCTCAGTGATTCTGTGATTTAACCTAAACAACCTCTTTAGTTAGTTGCAGTATAAATCTTCACCATAAATCTTATGTAACATGAAGGATAGATGTACTTCATTAATATTTTAGCAAGTCTATTCATTATCATGTAAATATGAAACACAGAAACATGATAATTGTTACTGCATAAACATGGGGCATAAACACAATGACTTGAGCTTGGAAGAATGAGCATTAAAAGCATTCAGGGTTCTCAGCTACCTTTCTGGGTTCATGACATTATCCAGTGCATGTCTGGCCTTTACTCCAAGGAGATTCCAGCTGAAAGGCATAACAAGACCCAAAAGAGCTATGTCAAAAAGAAAAAGACATCAATACCACTGTATTTGCTACATGATGCATGTATAACCGGATGGTACTTGCATACCAGCAGCTTATTACCTGTGAACTGCTCTCAGAGGCATCTAAAGCGGTGTTCAAAGAGCTCACCTACTTCACAGAGGCAGAATGAAAATGCCAAGAGGCTTGCTTGAAAATTTAGCAGCTAGTGTTCAACATTCTGGTGATGAATGAAGGATGAGGAGGAGAATGGAAAAGATATCCTTTCAATGAGAAGTTGAAGCTGCTTGTATTTGATCCAACAGAAAAAAGGGACTAAAAATTTTTGAATTCACAGCATACGCATTAAAAGGCATTTTGTTTCCTGCTGATTCAGGTAGTGGGACCATGGTGTGAACTATTATTGGACCACGGCTCACCACTGCTTCCTGCAGCAAGGCATTACCTGGTCCAAAAAGTCAAGCTCTTCTATCCTGTGAGCAAAAGACGTCACAGGTGGCTGAGGCAGATCCTTTCTGATGCATTTGTGCCCCTCCTGTTGCAACAACCCGCTGCTTTTCACAGTGATGCACCCTATTTCTAAAAGGACCAACTTCTCCTCCTATCTTCATCAACTAAAGTGCATCTGTGATGTACATATGAATAAATATCCTCATTCACTCCTGTCCCTGTGATCCCAATTTCCTCAATTTGCATCTGTTCTTTGCTTGTTAACCCTTCGCACACTGCTAAATGGGACAGGAGCTCTAGAGCAGCTGTCTTTGTTTAGCTGATAGCGTACTACTTAGTATCAGGAGGATTTAATCTCCTTTTTTTAACCTTTCATCACAATATAGCAAAATAAAGCAATAATGTTTATACTTTTTTTTTATGACCGTTAACAGCATTGTATTAAAAAAGGCTCTTTTTAATAACACATACTTTCCTGTAGAGTGGCTCTTATGAAATATGTCCTTGTCATTTTTCTGGGACTGTTCAGCAGAAAATGCCAGACAGGTTAATTATTATTATTTATTTGTTCAGGAAGGATCATAAAAGTTGTCTGCAGCAGAAAGCACACAGTCCTTGCTGCCAAAAAGCAGATACTGCATGAATAGAAGCTGGAGAAGCCACATGCTCACGTTACTGTGATGCTTCTGCCTGCAAGCTAGAACCACCACACTTAGAAGTTAGCAGAAAATTTAGTCACATTGCTTTGTTCTGTCCTTCCCCACTCTGGTGCTGACTTTGGACAGCCACTGAATTTGTGATCTGACCTTTTATTCAGCAAGGGTAGGACAGTCCATTAAACCCACGTTAGCCACAGCAGAACAAGGCTCAGGAAGAGCAGATGGTATCAGACAGAAAGATAAAAGCTCTGGCCATAGTTGTAGCCTTCACAGCTACCAGGCATGCTTGTCCTTTAAACAATCTTTAACCCAAAGCCAGCAGTGCATTTCCACTGTGTAAACATTAACTTTCAGGTCAAAGACAATGTAGATGTGCATGGGTTAATCACCCACTATTTCACTTTATGCTCCTCCTATTCAAAAATATGACTGAATTTTAAGTTGGCTTGCTCACACAGTCCAGGCATCATTTTGATCTAGTCAAGAAAGAGCATGTGTTTTTGTTTATGAGCTTGTCTTGTGTTCAACATTTTTTCTAGAGAAGTCTGTGATGGTACGCTGAAAACAAACTTCCCTGTGCAATTTCAGTAGGTACAGAACCAACATTTCTGCGCCCTGGTAAGGCCAAGGGGCACACAACAAGCTGTACCTCAGCGATACAGTGCCAAAGCAGGGAAAAGAAAACACATTTCTGTATTTCATGGTATTTGCAGCAGGTGTTGGCTAAGCAGCCGAACTGCCAAAGTTAGATTTCACAGTCTCTTGGCTGCCACAGAGAGCTCTGCCCATCTAAAGCACCTTCCTTACAGGAAGGACCTCACAAAGTCCCCTTTGGGGACTTGTCCTCAAAGCTGTGCTAAAGCACACCTTTCCCAAAGCAACTAATGCTACTCTGAAAAACCCCAAACACTGACAAATCTGCTTTTTTTCCATTAACTGTTTCAGGCATCATCACTCTCACTGTTAGGGAGCTACGTCTCATTTCAAGATCCGTTTCGAGTCAGGTCCTGAGAATTGCTGTTCATTGCAGCTTTGCCTGCACAACTGGAAATCCCTTATGCTGCTCACATGGCCACTGTTAGTGAGAGACTCTTCTTAATTTCTCCTTTGTGTCCTCATGTACCATAAAGAAATGCATTTTCCACGCTTACTGATCAGATGTCAGAATAAAAACAGTAGCATAAGTGGATAATAAATACTAAAAATAATACTTTTGGCTACATGTCACAGGCCCTCACTAGGTGGGAGAGCTTTGCCATTGATTACTGAAATTAAAGACTGGAACTGGATTTTAGTTTTCTTCCCCTCTTCCACCTGATAAATATGTGGGTTTTTTTTTCCTAAAATCGCTGCATGTCTGAGGGCCTAACATAGAGTGCTGCAGCAAAGCACACCCTAAGGAAAGCTTTACCTCTGCACACTTCCTGGTAACTTGCCAGCCAGTGACAGATTCATCAATAATGATAATGGCTTTTTGTCGAAGCAAACTAGTGCACTAAGCCACATACTTGCTCAGTCCTACAAAGGAATCAAAGTAACCAGCATCCTTGTAAGGGAAGTGAGACAGAAACATGACTTCTAACAAGAGGAGCTGACTAACAAAAGAAATAGAAGGATTAAGCTCCCTTTGCTGAAAAGCAGAAGCAAGTTTTCAATCAGTGAAAACTGTCACCTTGTTATCCACTGAGAAATGAGAACCCAAACCCTGACTTCACCACAGCTGACTGATACTGACTGCAGGCTGCTACACAGCAGTTCATCTCTCCTTTGTGACAAATGGAGCATATTGCAGCTGCCTTTGCAAATATGATCAGTAACGAAAATTTGTATTAAGGTTGCACCCAAAATCCCATTACTGGATAGGTTTCACATGCTTAAAAAGCCAGTGGCATCCTTGCTAAATTTTCCATGTTAAGGACATACTCATACTCATTCTGACTACCCCCCCAATCATCAGAGTGGTCATAGATCAACCACAAAGCTCTGCCAAGCTCCTGGGGAACAGGGAAGGCTCATGGTTTATTAGCTCTAGATTTCACCTGCGTGTGCATGGGAGGTCCAACACATCTTACATGTACCTGCATGAGCCACCTTCACTGACACCTCTGGAACACAGCACCTGGGCACGTACTTCTGCCTGGGAAATAACACAGAGACATTGAGTAGCTTGAATTCAAAGGGACTGGGTACAATGTTTTGATGTGAAATGTGCGTGCATGTAATAGAAACCAGAGACAGACACAACCAGAGATGACGTAAAACAGAGAAACAGAATTTCAGTGGTACAGCAAGAGAGACAATGCATGGCAGAGAGAAACAGAGAGGAAAATGGGAAAAAAAGGGGAAAACAGAGAGCAGAGCAGAAAGCACAAAGAGGAATCTTTGTGACTTCTTGTGATACAGAGGAGTCAAACAGATGGGGCAAATGGGGAGAGAAAGAGGGATAGTAATTGTGGGAAAGGGAGCTGCAGAAACAGAGAATGATGTATAGGCAGACAGAGGCAAGACAGACAGAAGGGTCACAGGACATGGAAGGGGTGTGTGTGTGCAGAGAAAAGAAAGGTAGAACACATAAAACAAGTGTGACACAGAAAAGTTGTCTGGCGTCACATCCCTAAGCTTGCAAGTGAACCATTTCTGGGCAGCTGAAACAGGTAAGGTAGAAAAGCAACATAACTCCAGCTGCTCACATACTCCTGGTTCTGACAAGAAGCTGGAACTTCCTGCAAAAATAAATGCAACATCATCAACATGCACAACTCCATTACACATCACCTTGTCCTAAGAAGGACAAAAAAAATACCTAGTTGTGGTTACCTGCTGAGATCTAAACAAACATGATACTTATTCTGGGCTAGAGGCCTACTTCAAAACATGCAGACAGGTGAGCTGCAGCCAGGGGTTTGGCCGCTAAAAAGATGGCACAGGGTGAAGGAGGAAGCTTGCTTGTTCTGCTCTGTAGTTCCTTAGGAACCTGAGGGAGCCCAGATCTAGTTATCCTAAGACTGCACTTGACCTTGAGAAAACAATTCCAGCTTTCATTGTCAAAGGATCAGAGACAGACACTGGTGCTGTCACAAGCTGCACAGCTCAGACGTGCATTCTTTATAATGAATATTCTGGTACCTTGTTTTTTTCTAGTTGTAAACTAACTGTAAACTAACAACCTGTTTCACACAAGCATCTAAAAACTTACTGCACTCATGTTTACAACTGCTCCCAGACCTTTCTGGAGATGGCCTAAGGAAACGCAAAGCATCCGTATTTTTAATAAGTTTGACTGGTGCCCCCAGCTGTCACTTTTGTGCCTGATTAGTGGCAGTAGGCAGCTTTCCATTTACTTCCAAGCAGCTGCCAGAAGAGCTGCAGGCAGAGATAATCCAGAGACTGCAGAACTCTGCTCCCTGTCAATTTCACACCGGCATTTTACTTTCTTCTATCCCCATTTATTATTAATCTCTATTTATATCTAACTCCAGCTCTTAGTTAGCCTTTGCCAGAGGCTTAACCATTAGAGGAAGGAGTGCAAAGAAGGAACTGCCATAAATCAGTCTTTTACCACTCCACGGAATTCTAGCAAGGTGGGAAACCGTGCAAAGCTGGGGCTATTTAGGAAAACAAGACCTTGTACAGGAGATCAGACCAGATCAAGTCTCCTTTATCTGTAGTGCTAACTGTGTAAAGGAAAAATCAGTATCACAGAACTGTCTTCTTAATCACGCTCAGTTCCTACTTTTTACACAGCTTTATATCCCTTCTAAATTTCTATCCATTCTAATTCAGAGGATGTTCTTAAATTTCATGTTTTCTGAATCCACTAAGTCCTCAGGTTCAGTAAGACCATGTCGCATTTGTTCCAAATAAGCACTGCACAAAAACACACTTTTCCCATCAGTTTTCAATGAATTGTCTTTTAATTTAATATAAAAAACAAGACCACAATCAATTATGAAAAGATAAACAGGAGAACCTGATTTACTTTGCCCTCTCCAAGATGAACAATTTTAATTTATGCAGCAGAACTAACACCAGTTGTTTTCTACTGATGATTTTCTTTTTAAGGCTTCAAATCTTCTTTCATATCTTGCCTATTGCTTTTATCCCTTTTGAATAGGGGTGAACAGTATGCTCTAGGTGAAACAACACTCCACTCATTTAATGAAGGCATTCCATTATTTTCCAGACCACTCCTTACTCATAGTTACATTTTGCTCACTTATTTTGGTCACTTTAATGTACACGAGAGGCCCACTCAGTGTCATCTTTCCTTCAGAGGTAAAGTGAATGCAAAACATTGCAAAGACTGTCCATAAGTTTTCCAAATGGAGACAAGGATGTCACATATACGTGCTGTGTACGATAAAGTTTCCCACAGAAGTGTGAGAGACATTTAACTTATTGCACACTTTCCCCAGAAGTTCCCAGAGATCCAGATGGTCTGCAATCCCAAGAAATACTCTCGCTCCAGATTAGGTTTTTGGAAAACCTTTCCCAAGTCTTTTCTAACAACAGAAGCTTCAGCAGCCTAGCCAGCTGTAGTATCATTTTACTCTGCTTGACAGAAGCATTACTGTCTTTGAGCACCCAGTCAGAATGGGAACGTCATTAGGACAGAGAAAAGTTGTCTTCCACTTCTTCGGTGCTCAGTCATAATGAAGGCTCTTCAGCGTCCCTCCTCCAAACCTCTTCCTTTCAGAGAAGCCAGGAATCTAGAGGCAGGGAAGACAAGTTGTCATGTCAGAACCAGCAGGAGCTCCCTCTAGCCCACACTGTTACCAAGCCAACTGCAACATCTTCCAGGCTATCTCCAGGACCAGGCCACAGTGCTCCAGCTGACTGCTAGAGGAGCACCACTAATTAAACACTGCACAACTTCAGCATGGCTCATTTGCTCTGTGGGGCTCCTTAAGACTTTTTAGCAAGGGAAATTGGAAGCCTCAATCCTAACCCAGTCAATGACAGATTCCAAAGCCCGTATTTTCCCCCAGATTCAAGTGTACACAAGAATTTCTCCTCCATTCATTTTTAAAACTATAAAACAATATAAACCAAGTCCTATCAAAGAGCTGCTGAGGTTTTATGCCTTCAAACCTGGGCAGCAGCACTTCACTGGCAGTTTAAAGGACAGTTTTATCAGTGGCTGAAAGCTTAAAGAAAACCATTGGGATAGAAATGGCTGCAACAATACAAAGGATTAGCACTCCTGCTTTTGCAGCCCATCGGCAGACACTGCTTACACAGTGACAAAGGATGTTTACAAAGAAAATCGACTTGAAACCATCAGAAGCTTCTCTGCCTTTAACAGTATTTCAGCCAGATTTTCAAGCCAATGCTTCCCCAAAAGAAAGTGATGTGCTGCTTTCTAATACTGCGTATCTGCTCTACTGGCATCATAAAACTATTTGATTACAGGCCAGAGTAACTTTTACCTTACTACGCACAAGCAGAAACAGCAGCCCCAGTAGATGCATCCTCCCAAAACAATTCCACACTTTCATGGGAGATACAGTCTATTAAAATGGAGGGAGTCAACCAAGCCCTACAAATCATGCCAGAAGAACATGGGCAGGTATGGATGGTATGGGAAGAAAACAGAATCTACAATTCACAGCAGATTGCTCAGGTTACACACCTCACTGGTAGGCAGAGAGCTAAAGAGCTTTCTCAAAATAGAAGTCCATTAAAACCTCCACAGATTAAATTTACTTGGGGCTTTCAGGCCCAAAACTCAAACAGATACGCAAGGTATTCACTAAGGTGCTGGTTTAGTCATCTCTGAAAAGCAGTCATCTCTAAGGATAAAATCAGGCAGATTTTGTATGAAGGTTCACCTCATGAAAACTGCTTTGGGAATTTAAAGAAGAAAAATGCAATCATTATAACTAAGAAGTACCTGAACACCACAGGTAAAAAGTTACCTGCTTTAGCATTTTTTACATCTAAGTCACTAATTAAGAGTAACAATTATTTATCACCAATCTGATTGAAGTTGTAGCTATGAGCAATTTGAAACTCATCATTCTTTTCATCCTGAAGAAGTTTATAACAGAAATACCTCAAAAACACAAATGATCATAGCGACCTATTGTAGAAAACCCACGAACAGATTGGTAAGAGTTACATTAAGTAGATAAATTCAATGGATAACATTAAGAGGTTGTATTGAAGTCTGCATTTCCAGTTTGGGTTTTGCCTCTTTAAACATGACTGTTTGCTATTTAAGATTTGTTTTAAGCTTTTGACCTCCTGTCAGGGAAGTATAGACATCAGCAGGCTGCAATCTTTGGCACACAACCAGATGGAATGTATAGTTAATCCCTGGCTAGCCACTAAATAGGATCAAATAATAAAAATAAAAATCTTACATCATGGATCAAAGACAACCAGCACACAAGCAGGTTTCTGCATTAAGATATTATTCCCATGAAAGAGAAACTTCCTTTCAGTAGAATGTGGGGAGGAGAGGGGAAGAAAAAAGGCATCATGCAGAACTGAAAGAGCAAAAGAAAATTTATTTTTAAAAGGCACTACAAAAGTGCTCAAAGAAAGGAAGCATTTTGTAATCTGTGACTATTTTCCCCAGCTCTCCCCAAGGGGTTTTCAGCACAGCTACTCTAACAATGTACAGGTGTGACTGCACTTCAGAGATGCTTTTCATGGTAATTTGCAACACCTTTACATACGGTAAATGCAACTTCACTACAACCTGCATGGTAGACTGCACGTAGGGAGGTGGGGGGTACAAAAGCTGAAGTGGCCTGCCCGTACCAAAAGTAGTTTTACTAGTACTTCCCCAACTGACTGAGAACAGTTAATTCAGTCTTTTAGGAAGGAATTACAAGCTGGCATCATACTGCCATTTTCGTTGTGGCTCCACCGAGTCTCTGGAAACTACCTGTATTGAACATAAAATCTACTTCTAGCTGTGCAAAAAAAAGCCTTTTCATTGGCCTTCAGGATAGCATCTATGGCCTTAGTCTGCAACCAAGCAGCCTGAAGCTGACAGCTGAAAGAAATCATACTTGCCCATTTTACCTCATTCTTCCAACTTCTACTGTTAGCATATTTAAGTAGTTCACTGCCAATCACTTCACAACTACTTCAGTTGACAGAAGTCAGCCATTCTTCTGTCTAGCCTTAACAGCTGTGCTCCCACAGATACAAGAATGCAATTACCAGCACAGATTGTCATTTAGGTTGCATGAAGCTCGTGTTTTAAAGAGGACTGGGTCAGCAGTTTGCATTACACGGAGAAATGAAAAAAAGAGGAGGAAAAGTGACAAACCTGATTGCCATCTCTTAAGAAGTATCTCTTCTCTATGACCTGGGAACAACAGAGAATGATCTCAGCTTGCACAGCACATGCATAACCTCGGATTGCAACCAACACTTCACACATGAGCACTGAAACTCATGGCTAACCGGGAAAAGGCCTGACCCCACATCTCTGCTGCAGGCCTACAGCTTTAAGGGCAATGCTCTAGCACACACAGCAGTTGCCACCTACAGCCATTCTAAGACAAGCTAAGCTGTCTAATTATCCTCAACTTGAACACAATTTAGTTAGCCCTCCTGTGTAATGGAGGTGATGGTTTGTGTGTCTCCTGCTTCAGAGTCAGTTACTCCCATTCCCTTAGGGATAGTGGTTCCTACTCGTGCACAGTAGCCCCACTATGCTATCTTTGCTCAGGGGATGCTTAAACAGAGCATTCCTTCTCTCATTTGTGCACTGGACCTTAATGGTCTTTTTCAGGAAAGCAGAGCAATATTCTTAATTAATTTCTTAATTCCTAAAGGTTGCTTTAACTAGGATCAACAGAGCTAACCAGTCTTGTATCTCCCCACATTATTACCTCA
Organism: Donacobius atricapilla; assembly: GCA_013397315.1. Lineage (NCBI taxonomy): Eukaryota > Metazoa > Chordata > Aves > Passeriformes > Mimidae > Donacobius > Donacobius atricapilla. The sequence goes on from WBMY01011652.1 coordinate 146,356, forward strand.
GAATGCTGCAACCCCTCTGGCCTGCCAGACAACTTCAAAAGCATAAGCAGAGTGTCTTTGCGCATTTGTGCATTCTTTTTCACTGCTCTATGCAGATCAGGAACTAAATCTTTAAGCAGATCAGCTATCTCCTGTAGGGTTCCAAAAGCAGACCAATCCTTGGCCTACTCACACCTGGCTTGAACCAACTCAGAGAGTGGCACGTGAGAGGAGCAGCTTAAACTGTTGTTCATGCTCAAAGCCCTGATAGCATCTGATGCACAGGATAATAAAACATCATTTCATTGACCTACCTTATCAAAAAACCTGCTTAGTTTGACAGCATTGGATGAACCTGCGGCCAGGTAACGAGGATTGGTGCAGTCCTAGAACACCCAAAAGACAACAACAAACCAAGCACAAGGAAATCAGTGCAAGGAAGCCGACACACGGAAATGAACACACCCTTTCCCCTGATACACACCATCAGTGAGGGAAAACAATGGATCTGCTGATTCCACAGTCACTTCAGAGAAAAGACCAACTGTGCTGTGAATCAACTGCAGAACCCCAAGCAACCCCTTAAATGCTCCACATCTTCCTTCCACTGCCAGCTCTACAGTCAGGCAGTGATTTGTACAGGCTACACCTGAGATTGGGAGTGTGTATACAAGCATTCACACAGCACGTGTATATTTTTATACCCATAGATCTATATAAAGTCATCTTCATGTTTCATTCAAGGACAGTCTGCATCAGAGTTATGAATTAGAAAAAGAAAATTTAACTCCCAGCCAACAAGTCTTAAGTGACCTTATCTAATACCCCTTATATCTCCCTTTAGTGAAATAAAAATATCTGTTTCATTAAGCATGGGGCACAGCCAACCAAAATGTGAATGACTGGCACTACCGGAAAAATCTCTAAAAGCCAAATTTTTGTTACAGCATCTTTACTTAGTAAAAATTGGACTCACTCCCATATAAAAGAAAAACAACAGTGATGACAAGGATACTAACCAAATTTATCTCTTCAGCATTGAAATCTTCTGCCAAGAATGCTGTTCTGGTCAAAACTTCATTCCTCTTAGTCTCTGGGATCTGATCCAGTTTAGTTCCTATTACCAGCAGTGGGATCTGGTTATCACCCAACTGTTCGTGGTCATAGTCACTTATGAGGGAAACAAATACAATCCTGGATGAGGCACCGGCCATGCAAATGGGCACAAGGACAACATCGCCTCCCCTGTGCCTCTCAAAAACCAGTAATTTATTTATTAATGGTGCATTTATCTAAGTCAAAATGTGCAGTATCTTTAAATTAAGGAAGGGCTTCTGCATCTAAGTCACTACATAGGAATCCAAGCTTCAATCATTCTTCTCAGCTAGGATAATCACTTGTCTGTCATTTTTACCTAAACCAAGCTTTCTAGCAAGTAATTTTACAACCAAAAGCAACAACTTGAGCAAGGAATTGCTAGTGGCTGAACATCTGTCCTTGACAGAAGTTAAACTTTTGAAAATTAAAACAATTGTGAAGAACCTGTCTGTGAAGACACTGGAGAATTTGCACTTTATACAATGCAAATCCTCTTTCCCCTCTCCTACGTTTCTACAGAATCACCTGTGTACCAGAACAGACAGATAAAAAATTGATATTCTTCCCACAAAAAGCTACTCCTCTCTATTGCCTTCCTGCTCATGTGTGAGGTTTATCAACAATTTTAAAACCTCCTTGACTAGACGGATGATGGGAACACAGAGGTCCAGGAGGAAATCCTTGACAAGGTGTTGGAGAACTAATTATGAACATGCTGTTTACATGCTGTTTAAGCAGAGTTTTCTAAGCTCTTTTAGCCAGGCTCCTAAAATAATTCCCCCATCACCCAAACCAAAATATATATGAAGTGAACTTCCTCAGTCTTGGTGCATGGAGGGAATGCCACTTTGCCCAGACACATCATCCCATGATATTTCCTGTACAATGGCATCTCAGTAGAGACAGAGAAATCTTGAGGTAACAGGGACTGGACCCACTCTCACAGAGGCCTCAGACAAATAAAGGATGCAGTAAACATCTTTTCCCTTAAAGCAAGGTCTCTGCCACCCAGTTTGGAAATCTGCTGTCAGAACTGCCTGACTGGCAGTATAAAAGAAAAAGAACAATCAACAATCAACTTTCTTTGATATTCCCTATTTCTTTCTTTCTTCCTTCCAAGTCTAACCACACCTACTTTCCTGTGGAGACCAAGTAGCCTTAGAGATGAACAAAGACTTCTACAACTGCTTGGAATTACTGTGTCTGAGCTCTGCATGTATGTTCGTCACTCACCCATTTGTCACGAGAACTCCTGTTGGAGCGACATCTCTGTTGAGTGCTTCCAAAGACCAGCGATACAAATTCTGGGACGATTTCTTGTTGGTCAAGTCATGCACTAAAATTATCCCTGGAGTGAAAGACAAGACAGCAAGATGCCATTTAAAGATACATATTTTCTTCCTTATCTTACCAAAATGACACCTGCAGGTTCCCTGATATCTGAGAATTAAGTCAGGGATGCATAACCAATTCAGTTACAGTGAATAAGTAAGGCCGAAAACATCAGGATGCAACAGGTTTTTTAAAGCTGCTTATCAAGAATTGGCTAAGAGCTATGAGAAAAATCACATGAAAGCAGGAAACAAACAGCCACCTCAGGGTTTAATCTGCAAAAGGCTCGCAGGCATTCACTGATTCTGTCTACTTCTTATGATACTGAGATTCTGTATTACTGCAGCAGAAAATTTAGCCTTTCTCTGGTAAACATAATTATTTTCTGTCACATCATCTGTAAAGTCTAAAGGCTTTTTCTTTGTTTCAAAAGAGTTCAGCGAGAACTACTGCTTTCCTGCATTTTCAAGAATTAATGCTATATACTTGGCGAGGTATCCATTGGGGAAACAGACACTGATAAAATTTCACAGTCCACTAAATGGCTGGTAGAAGCATGAATTAATAAGACTTTTTGTACTTAAGATTAAGTTTCTAGCATTTTTCATTACCACGAGCCTTCAAAATGTAAATTTTGAGACAGAGTCAGGCTTCCTAGCTGTGCTATTAACAGACACCCACTTCTGATAACCACAGTTCCTAACTCAATTACCAACTCCTGCTAGCAAATTTCTTCTATTTATTCACACCTTCTGCAATATGTGGAATGTTCCCACTTCCTCCAGACTTCAAACTATCATCAATTCAAGGACAAAATGAAACGATATCCCTCATCTGCATCAGGATTCATTCTCAAAACACTTCACAGCCTACAGGTGGAAAAAACATACTAATTTAGTCTTTCACCTTAACTCCCAGAGGTGCCACCCACTGTATATACTATGAACAAACCACATTTTCACAACCATTTTCCACTACCCCACATGACTGTGCACAGACTCCCACAAGAGTTCCCAGCATATCACAGCTATAGCCCTATTTCAAAGCTTTTATCTCAGCAACTGTACCAAAAGGCAACTCTGCTGCGTGTCCACCCCCGGTGTAGAGAGAAAATGCCTGATACAACAGAACGTGGCCATCAGCAACAGATCCAGAGGCACTGCTGCACAACCTGTGAGAAACACTCTCCACCTCCACACACTCTCCCTCAGTTTTATCTTTGATTGGTCAGTTCCCTTATCTGCTCCACCTAAAACCTGCACAGTTTCTTGCACCAGCAGAAAAAGACTGTCAACATCCAAAAGGAGCAGGCAGGACCAATGACTACTCAAAGAAATGCTCCTCCCACAACAAGATCTGCAAGCCAAAGCTTTACTGCCCAGTCACTGTCCTCAGCTATCACAGTCCCCACACCAGGTGGAGAGTCAGCAAAGATCATCTGTGGATAATCCAAAACCAAACCATACCCTGCCCTGCACAGCTGCTGCCACAACCAAACTCTGACTGGTTTTCAGACCACTGCAAGCCCAGAAAGCACAAGCAGTCAGGCAGAAGGAATGCATTCATCTTCTCTCCTTAAATCAGGTCAAGCAGAGGCAATTTGCGAGACAAGCTCTAATGGAGAAATTAATCTAATGAAAGAAACAAGGCCCAAGGTTAACTACCAAAGTCAACACTCTTCATATGCAAGCTGTCTAATTAGTATCTTTTGGGCAGTGGAGATAAATAACTCTATTTTAATGTCATCAATTACAATTCAGATGCGTGAGTCCAAGATTTCATTTCCTAATGGGCTGTTCTAAGGTATTTCCAAGCCTGACCCGCACTCCCTGGCACACTGTAGACTTGCTATCAAAAAGAAATCTACTTTTTTTCACATACCAAAGAGGCTTGCTTTGAGGGCACAACTCAACTCAAATCCTATATACAGAAATCTGGTTAACAGTATAAATAAGCAAGAGGTACCTAACACAGTTTTCCCCGAGAAAGAAGGAAGAAATAACTAGTTAAACACAGACCAAAAAATGTTTATTGTGTGGTTTAACATGTTATCGAAAGGCCTTCAAATGAGTGGGAATAAGCAAAGAGAATCAAACAGAACACTTAAGCCAGATTTTCAGAAGCAGGTGTTAGTCTGATACACGTCTATTTTTAGTGAACTATCCTGGGATGACAAAAAGTAACAATTGAAATACTGCACTGTTATGTTTATAATCTCTTATCTGCTCTTGTTAGAGATACAGATGAACTACTAGGCCTTTATGACAGTATCTCAACAGAAGGCACAAAACACTACTTTCTGCATACGCAGCAAGTTGCAAGATTCAACTCTTAAAAATAAGTTGGTGAGCTCAATGAGCAGAGGCGAGATGGTTATCAGCATATGGCAATTTTATGGGAGACAGTTCAAATTTGCCAGGGTAGGATGTAACTATCAAAATTCATAAAATTGAAATAATTTCTCTGCTGTATGTTTTAAAACCGAACAGACAAGAAAGTATTAATCATAAAAAAAAAATCTTAAAAAAATATAAATCCTATTTGTGCAGTGTATCACACCCAGAAAGATGAAGGCAACCACTGTACCTTTAAAGCCTCCCTGCTGTGCCAGCTGCATAAGACTGAGGGGAAAGGCTGCTAGAGCTCATCTGCACAGGTTTGCCTGAAATATCTGCTGTTCATAACTGAATCCATAAAATTCTGCCTATGAACGGTATCAGTTTTTTTTCCTGTATAAATCAGAAAAGAGGATGTAGGCCTCAGCCAGGCTGCCTGGAACTCTGTCCCAGAACCAAGGGACAGCTCCTAACAGAGACAGTAGTAAAACCATATTTACACCAAGCAAACTCACCATTCAGCAAATTATAGAACACTGCTCGTGTGCTTTTCACACTGGTGGCACTGCCCACGGAACCTCCAACATCCCACAGCTCAATGTAATAGGTCTTCTCTTCTGGAGTTCCCTCTTTGTAGTCATGGATCTGGTGGAAAATTCACATCATACATAACCACAGCACCATGTCACAGAGTTAATCCACATGACACTTACACTTTCAGCTGGAAGGATTATTGCACTTGGATAGAAATATGGAAATCCTCATGCTGACACTATTTCAAACCTCTCAAGTGGAAGAGAGATGGAATCAGTCAAGCAGCAGCCATTGGACACCTCAGAGATGGAGATCACCATCTCATGTGAGATGGAGCCTGGTGAGTAAACAGGGAGCATCCTTTCCGTCTCAGTATTAACAAACCCAACATCTCGTGATGTGCTCGGACACAGCATTTTGCTGAAGAAAATGGAAAAGTCAAGGTCTTGACTTTTTACAGTTGTTCACGCCCACATGGCAGCACTGCAAGAATATTAACACAGGTGACAGACCTGATGACCACATCTTTTTCCTACCCAAATTCTGATATCTCAACTGAATTCATTCACAACTTCTGTGCCCAGATCTGCTGAGTCGTTTTGCTCCACAAGCAGGACTGCCATGCTCCTCTCCACAGATTTTGGAAATACATTCCTAACCTAGGGCAATGCATTTCAAGGAGAATGCAGCCAAGAGTGATGTAGGAAAAAAGCATTTATCAATGTCCCATGAGGGCTGTGGGCTGGGCCAAAGAACTGCTGGATGAACATCCTCATTCTTCCCACAGCAGGTCCTGCAGCAAGCAGGCAGGAGGAGATGCAAACCCATGGTCACAATTGTCACCAAAAACCAGGAAATAAACTCTCTAACCCAGTTAGGTTAGAAAATCAACACTAATTTATTCAGCACTGAGGCACCTGAGTGGCACTTCACCAGATGTGTACATCAGTCACCAAAACCCACAACTATTTATACATTTTGAAAAAAAGATGAATTAGTGCTTGCTGGCTTACAGGTGATGCAGTTCCCTTCCTTAATTAGTGTTTCATCTTCCATTGGTTATTGATTTCTCGCTGCTTATGCTAACTAGCCCACATTTTCAGCCTTTCAATTATCTTTTTCCTAGATAGGGTGAGTCTTACTGTCTTTTTTACATTCCTTTTCAGCTTTGCCTTCTGTAACATCTTTGTGGTTTAAAAATTCTGCATTCCTGGTGTCCAGGTCTCAGCAATAAATTTCTCCTGTTAATTTCCTCACCCGAGCACTGAAGCATGTCAGGCCCTAAATTTTAATTCGTTTTTCTAACACATGAATATCATCCAGCGTTTTCCTGCGTTCCCACAACCCAAAGGAGCAAACTGCTTTTCCCCACTGGGTTTGGCTGACAACTCGGCTGTTCCTTGCCTGTTTCTCAAGGAACTGGCCACCCTGTGACTTGTAACACGCCAGGGGCCACTGCAGCAGGGAGCGGAGCTACGAGTCACAAATGTCTTCTCTGACGGTGACAACCTTGGGAAGTCAAAAACTTGCTTACACAAGGGCCTGGCTCACATTTACGGCTACTTGCATCAGAAGATTAAGCCTTCAGCAAAACACGCGATCAAAGTACACCTCCTTCTGGGGCGGTAAGTAATTAAACTAAAAAGTCAAGGCCGGCCCTTCCCTTACGTCAGGCTCAGGGCCACCAAGAGGCCGTGCATGTCACCTACTCGCACATCCACGGAGCAGCCCACTGTCCAGGACGGGTTTCCCAGCACCTGGTTGTGGCACAAGAGGTGAACGAGCGACGATTTTCCGACACCTGCAAGTACACAGAGAGAGAGAGAGAGAGAACAACTCCTGGGAGGCGGCGCCAGGGTTACAGGTGGCGCGGGCGGGAGCAGCACGG
>WBMY01011652.1:154275-245143 GCA_013397315.1 Donacobius atricapilla
GGGAGCAGCACGGAGTGAAGGCGGGCGGTGCCGGCCGCTCAGCGGGTACCGGGCAGGGAGGCGAGAAGCAGACCCGCGAGCAGCGGCCCCGGGACACGCGCCCTGGGGACACGGACTCACCGGAGTCGCCCAGCACCAGCACCTTGACCCTGTCTAGAGCGGCCATCTTTACCCAGCCTAGCAACAACGCCCCGCCGCCGGGGCCCCGCCAATCGCGGCGCGTCTTCTTGCCGCTTCTCTCAACCTATTGGCCNGTGTGGGGTTTTTTTTTTTTTCCTCTTTTTAGTTATGTGGTTTGGGGTTTTTTTATTTTTTGCTTTGTTTTGTTGGGGTTTTTTTTTTGTGTTAGATTTCTTCTGGCCTCAGGAGCGTGCTGGTTCCCTGAGAAGCCGGCAAACATCGCATCTCACAGTGGCACCGAGCTGTTGTTAAATGGGCCCAGCTGTCAGGCTCATGCCGTTCCGAGCGGCTCAGAATGAGCAAGGGAGATCAGAATTCTGAAAAGGGTGTTCAGCCATGCACAGCTAAGGTGCATTTTCATGAGGACAAGGTAGCTCAGTATTTTTTGTCCACAAAAGGTGGAGTTTTTTCTTTCATCTTTGCCACTGCAGTGGCATCCTCTCTTACTGCTGGTTCTGTTGCTCATCAGAGTTCACCACCAGCTCATGAAACTGTTGAAAAACGTAGCAAAAAGAAGAAGAAAAAAGTATTTTTCTGCCTTTGAGGGGTCAGTTTGGTGCAGGGGATGGTGTTGTGAGGGCAGATCCATGTGCCTGGGAGAGGAGCACATGCCTCTCTGGCAGGAATGAGGCTTGATGGGAATTGCATTCCTGCCTTCCACTTCCTGTGACATACAGCTCACTTTCTCCCTGGATGCTGTAGGGGATTCTTCTAAACAAGAAACTATGTTAATTAAAGCTAATCTGTTGTCTTGTTACTTAGTTTCTTTGTTTCTTTATTGCTTATGTCCACGGTATATACCCACTTGCTTGCACTCTGATGCACTAAAACTGTACTGAACCCAATACTTCATAGTTTTTAGTTGTCTTTCTGGAATTTCCAAAAGGCAATATTGCTCACATCGTCTATCATCACGAAAAGTGTGGTGTTCCAGGTCTTATTGAATCCATAATGTGAAAAGCAATTACTGCTTTTATTATTGTCAGAAAAGTAGAAAGGAATGCTGGGGCTAAGCCCACTGTGCTTCGGTGTAATCACGACTTCCTAGGCTTGATATGTGAGAGAAATGATGTTACTTTCTTCCCTTTAAACAAACCCCCAAACCCTTACACCTACATTTTGTGAGGGCCAATGCTCACACATCTCCAGAATAACACATACTCTTCTGGTAGGTTCACACAGAGTGTAAATTGTAAGAGGTTCTGGTTTCCATAGTTAAGGTTTTCCAGTGGCCTGCATTACAGATGGGTCAGTTTTGCCACCGTGTGTGGAAAGCTGCTGCTCATCTACATCCTTAGCCATACATTCTTTCCTCTGTTTTGTGTTGGCTCTCCTCTGGTAACATAAATTATTCAATTCTTGAACTTTTGCCCTTTGCCCTCTTTCAAATGTTGCTTTTTTTTTTTTTTTTGGCATGTTAGTTTTTCACTTTTTATCGACTTGATTCACATTGCTACATGAACAGTGACCTGCCAGAAGTAGGACAGAAGGGTGAGGCTTGTGGCTAAAGGCAAGGAAGGAAAATAAAGATGTCCTTAGGGGTCAGAAGGTGTAATTTGACTTAAGAGGCAACAGGAAATTTCATCCATTTGTGTACATGCACGCAGGTGGTCCTTTAATTTCCTGACACCTTACTATTGTTTATGCTGCGTTAAGATGATAAAAGTGATTGAGAATTACATCCTGAGCCTGCATTGTTCAGTTTCTGCCTGGTGTGGTCACACCTGGTGGCTCTATTAAATCTGGCTCCATTTTCACTTGTGAAACTGGGGGGAAACGCCCTCATTTCAGCCGGGCCCCGCAGCCTTTCTGTGTGCAGCTGCAGCACAACTTCTCATCCTGAGTGAAGAAAACCACTTGATACCTGTGGCCTCCTGGTTTCAGTTTATGGAAAGCCAAGAAGAAGATGAGATTTCAGTGAAAGCACGTTGTTCTTTTCTGCTCTCATGCTTCAAGGCAGGTCTTGCAATGAAAATACACTATTTTTTATCAAGATGTAGTGCAAGGGGAAGGCTGAGCAGCAGTGTTCATGAGGTCTCCAGGGAATGAAACTCAGTAAGCTCTTGATAAAATGTCAGAAGACTTTATTTTGCAACTGATGCGGGATAAAGGCAGTTCTGGGCTCACTACAGAGAAATGCAAGTAAAAACAAGACTTGAAAGTGGAAGATTCTGTTCCCTTTTCTGGGAAGGATGAGTAGTGTCTGAGGTTGCAATGTACAGATGTTGAAAATCTTGATGGTGCTGTAGTTTTGAAATTTATGCCTTCCCTTCCTGTTCTCAGGAAGATTCAGGATTGCTTCTCTTAGCTTAACCTCATCATCTTCCGAAAGGCAGAACTTTAAATCTGGTTAGAGTGAGAGGCTACAGAACTGGGATCTGGTGTTTATAAGTGACAACTGGAGCAGGGTATGGCATGCCCTGGCTCCAGGAAGCCTCTTGTACCTGCCACACTTACAGGTGAGGGGATTCTCTTACTATAACCTGATTTTGATTTCACCTGAAGAAACTGTCAGTGGTGTAAGCAAGTAACTTTTTTTTTCCCCTTTCTTAAAAATGTTGTGTCAGAAGCTTGAAGAAACATCTTCCAAGCAAAACAGTAAAAGCTGGTTTTAAAGATTTACTGGAAAAGAGCACTAACTAACTAAATGTGGGGGAAAATAGGAATCACCTGTGCAAGTGTTAAGTGTGTCTGATAGCCTAGGTTCACAGCCAAACCTGCAACTTCCAAGTTTTCCTCCAAAAGAGATCTGGGGTGTTGCAAGAGCTTTGTGTATCCATATGAATCTGAAGTGCAGTCTGCTTCCTTTTTTAAGATCCTACTTTTAAAAATCATTGGTCAAATAGATGAATAGTGAGACCATTGAATTTTCTGGGTGAAATTAATGTAAGTCTCAAAAGTTATATGTTGAAACAGGATGTTCTACATTTGCAGTATTGGATAAAAATTCATATTAATTCACTGGCTGATGTAGATTTTCATATTTTCTAGTACTATTTTCATCTACATTGTGGCGTCTAGGTTATCACCCTTCGAGCACTTTTTGTCTCAGTTTTAGTCAGGAAAAACAGGAAGAAAATCAGATCTAACTTCATTAACACAGTTCCTGTTAGAGTTCATTGAAATTGAAAACTCTTGAAATTGTTGTATGTAGAGAAGTACAGTTGCTTTGATGTTGCATCAGGAAAGACCGGAAAGTGGAGGTGTTTGCTCAGTTCAGTTTCTTGCTTCTCTGTGGTCTTTGATCCCATCATACTGAAGGGGTTTTTTGCAATCACTTTTTCTCCCCCTGACATCCTTTCTGGCATCTCTGGTTATGCTGAAAGCTTCATAAATTTTTATTCAACCTTAGGTACAATCTTGCAGAAGGTACCCTGATGTTCTTCACCCAGCAGATCTGATTGTGTTGTGTAACTATACGTCTGTTTTTCCAGTGTTGTTAGTTATAGACACATCAGTATTAATTCTTTCAATTACAGCAATCTTAAAAACCCAACACATGTGCATTTAGGTTTGCTGTCCTACTGTGTTAACATAGACAGGTCTGCTTTCCTCCCGTACCCATAATACTGAATTGTATTAGTGTAATTACCCAAAACAATTCCCCACCAACTGTCTCTTTTAATAAAGTCCATGTTTAAATTTGGAAATTCTTCTTTTGGCTGTTTCTGAATATGATGCTGTCCAGTGTGCCTTATTATTGATGCTGTGGGTGCTTACTGGCATAGCTGAGTAGCTTGGCCATTGTATTTTTTTCCCTGAAAATGTTCCTTGATGTTCATAAATTATTAAGCTCAGTTCAGACATCATTATGAAACAGATGCGTGCCCATTAAAACCTTGTTAAAAGGTGTTATCATATTTCTTTGCACGTGTAATTAATTCAGGTTTGACTTACTGCTTCAGGGGAAGGTGAAATCATTGCTAAAAGATGCAGTGGTAAAATCCCCTGGGTTTGAATCAGTGTCTTTTTTGCCTGGTGAAAGATGGTAAGAATTTGCAGTTTAGGGATTAAAAGTCTTGGATTCTTCATGGACCAGACATCAGCTTGACCTGGTGAGATCTGGCAGTGGTATGCACTTGCCTTTTTTTTTTTTTTTTTTTGTTCCTCAGAGATGGCACTAGTCAGTTGTTTGTTTCACCCAAAGACTGTCTTCTGCAGGATTTAGAAATTAAAGTATGTTAATCCACTTTTTGAAGTGGAAGGTAACAGGAAAAAATGATTTCTGGTATTTTCAAAATGCTTGTATTTTCATATATCCCCACCTGGAAGAAAACAGTATCACAGCCAAGATGCCCTCTGTTACCTGAGGACACAGAAGATTTGGACATCACTCAAAACTTCCAGCAGAGCAGAGCAAATTGTGTTAAAACTCCTAGTGCCACTAGATAAAAAAGAATATTTTCTAGTGATTGACACTAAGAAATATTATTAAATCTCTGTCTGATGCTGAAAACTCGTAGAGTTGGTTTTATTTATCGGTCCCTTGTAGGTCTGTGTTTAAGCTGAGTGCATTATTCAGGAAGTTGTACTTTAAACTCATTTTGGAAGTGTCTCTGGAAATCTACAGCTGTCGTATCAATGCAGAGAAAGTCCTTTCCATCAGCTCTCAGATGAGGGGTCCAGAGTGAGATGTGCTTATTTAAAAGCACTTTTCTCCTTTTTTTTTATTTCAACTGATGTCTGGAGGTCACTGTGCCCTTACAAGTTGCATCACCAAATTTTTCTTCAAGGAAGTTTTTGGGAAAGTGGGTTGTTGAGGAGAGAAGGTTGTCTGCTCTTCAGATCAGCACTTCACGAGCTTTTGACTATAAAAATGTGACTTTTTAACTCTCCTGGAGTGCCAGGTTTTATTTAAAATTGATCTTTGCATTTATTCTTTACTGTGCTTTAACTCTGAATGAGATTTAATCAGTTTGAATAAATCAAGGCTTCCCTCTAGCTCTGCAATGACACTGTTTTATAGTGTCAGTATGTTGCTGACAGATGCAGTCAAAACCAAGATTTATCTTTAAGTGACTGAAAGACTGAGAAAGTACCAACAGAATGACATTGCTCTTTAAAGATAATATCCTGTGACAATATTTAGATTTCGTGTGACTTAGAGATTCCAAAATACTGCATGGCTACCTCTTGGTGGGGCATCATTTATTGCCAACACTTCTGCCTTCAGTGCAGAGCTCTATAAAACCCTCCTTTGTGTGAGATAAATCACTGTGTCTTTGGCATGCAAGAAAAAGCTGGCTGACTCTAGAAGTACTTGTTTCATGGTTAATTCGTGGTGTGATAGATGTGTTTTAATTGAATTTCCTTAAAGGGAAGCTGTAGCTGGACATCCAGGCATTGTTTGCTGCGAGCTATTCTCAGCCTGCACACCAGCAGTCTACAAATGTCATTCAGTTAATTTCAATTTGAGCTCTGTGAATACCATTTGGCCCTAAGTTAGAGGAAAAGCTCAAGCAGGGAAGTGTTTTAAAAGAAAAACACAAAGTGGTGTTTTTCTTATCCATCAGGCAGAAAAGACGGGCTGATCTTAGTTTAAGTTACTGTGAAGCTTCACATTCCACAGCCTAATTGCTTTGCAGGAACAATGCAGGAACATGAGGAACATCCCTCCTCAGTGGCAGCAGAGGGTAAGGGTGCAAGAGGAGTTGGATAATGCTACACTTGTTTGAAGGGATGCTGTTTCTCATTAAAAAAAAAAAAAAAAAAAAAAGCCAAGCAGGCTAACTGTGATAAATGGTCTCAGATTTTTGAGAAGTCTTAGCTGATGGAAGTGAGTCAGCAGCTGCTTGGTTAAATACAGAGTTGGTGATCTCAGAGGGATGTCTTAGTGTGGGGAGTGGACAGAAGTTGTGTAGTGGTGTTTGTGAAAAGGCCTATCACAGGTTTTATGATAATGATGAAAAATAAAATAGGATACTCACCCAGATCCTTTCTTCTGCTGTCACTTTTTGCTTTATTTGATAGGCTTGAATATTGGGGAGATATATATACAGTGTATGAAACATCTAATGGAAGTGAAAATTGAGATTGGCAGAGTTTTGGAGTTTAATAAATTAGTTCACAGGTAAAAATTGCATAGCAATGATGAAAAAAACAGAAATTAGGGTGGGGGTGATTTTCTTCAGTGGAAGGAACCTTTTGCTTAAGAAATGGTTACTCATGTCCTAAACTAGCATAGAAAACTCATGCTGAAAAAGATAATTCAGAGTCTTACTTGATGTGAGCTGGAAGTGCAACCTTCTGAATGGGTGTTTCAAAAGTACCTCTAATACTTTGTTCTTCCCTTGAATCACTGCTGTTGTCTGTGAGCTAAATCTGGCAGGGGTGACAACGTGAGGAATTCCTTGCATGTGATCTTATATATGTTGCCGTGTATGTCACAGAAGCTTTTAACAGTCATGACCATTTGTGCCATTTGATGTTATGGTGAAGACAAGTGAAGTGAAAATAGAGTACTTAGAAATTACTGTCTTGTCAAAGCCTAGTAAGTGGTGGTAAGTTACTCAAAGGATACTTCATGGAGTACTTTCTTTTTAAACGCATCATCACTTCATATTTGCTATGTCTTGATTTTTGCTTTATTTATTATGCTATATTATTCATGGGCTTTTAGGGCCTGAATGTGGGACTGTAAAGGAAGGTCCAATCCTTTGTAAGGACCTATTTGCTCGTATAAGAAGGCTGAAGCAGTTTGTGGTGTAGGAGTTGGTAGTGCTAATGGTTTTCATGCTGCAGGTACTTGACTGACGTCTGTTCGTGAGCAAGGACCTGTTCTCATGGTGCAGCTGGGAGCTTTTGCTTGAATGCATTCCAGCCTGTACAGCAAGCTCTCCTCACAGTGCATCTCTGCCTGGGGTTCCTGAGCTGTTAAACCAGGCAGGGCTGCTTACAGTGGGATGGAGTGATGTCAGCTGAGGCCCTCAGACTCCGCTCTTGGGCTGTCTTAGGACCTTTCTTGCTGTAGCCATTTTCTGCTTTTCCCAATTTACAGGTCTCAGCTATCCCAAAGCTGTCTTCTGGAGCTCAGCTTCAAGACAACTTTCTTACTCAGGCTGTGTTGGCTGTGACTAAACACAAATGACATCTGCTGTATGTTTTGGTACTGATTTCTTTTGTGCTTTAAAAAAAGTTTTACATCATTTTGCTTTGAATGAGAGGTATCATTTCCTTTGTGTGTAGCATTATTGACACCTAAGGACACAGTACAAGACTTAGGAAAGGGAAATGGAAAACACCCCATCCTTTTCTTATCTCTAAGTGAGATAAATAAGAACTTTGGAAGTTGGAAGTCTAGCTAAGAATCCATCTGCCTTTTTTTCATTGCAGGATACATGAAGCTCACGATCTGAACCTGCTATGACCGATCCAGACGTCCTCACTGAGGTCCCAGCAGCTCTCAAACGCCTTGCCAAGTATGTGGTGCGTGGCTTTTACGGCATCGAGCATGCTTTGGCTCTGGACATCCTCATCAGGAACCCCTGCGTGAAGGAGGAGGACATGCTGGAGCTCCTGAAGTTCGACAGGAAGCAGCTGAGGGCTGTCCTCAACACCCTCAAGGGTGACAAATTCATCAAATGCAGGATGAGGGTCGAGACAGCTCCCGACGGCAAAACCACGCGCCATAACTATTACTTCATCAACTACCGCCTGCTCGTCAACGTGGTCAAGTACAAGCTGGACCACATGCGCCGCCGGATCGAGACCGACGAGAGAGACTCCACCAACCGCGCCTCCTTCAAATGCCCCATCTGTTTCAGCACGTTCACAGACTTGGAGGCCAACCAGCTGTTTGACCCCAGGACAGGTAAGGGTACAGCTGACAGTGCTCTGGCTGCCTCCTGTGGCTCTGAATGCTGGACTTGCAGGAGACAGAGCCTTAGGAAAATTCTCCCTGAGTTTCGCCGGTGCTTGAAGGTGCTGTTTGTGCAGGTGGTCAGTCTTTGAGCAAAATACAAAAGTAGTGTATACAGACAAATAGCAACCTGGGTGAAATGCTTTTGAGTGATGAGCAGTAGAGAAATGGAAGTCTTATTGAAGTCACACTCAAGGGTGAATAAGGCAATCTGTCCTTGTTGGAAGCTGATGGCTTTTCAGTATAACCTGGTCTTGCTAGTAAGCTGTAAGACTTCCAAGTAGTTTGCAGGGAGGGCGTATATGGAGTTTATTTTAGCTGGTCATGCAAGAAGTGAGTTGGTACTGTTTAATATTCTCTAGCCTAGTGCATTATACTGCACAACCTTGTTTCCCGGTGCAAGGCAGTCTGACGAAAGTTAAAAGAAATTAATTACAGACTTGTCTGTAGTTGGGAGTAAACAAGAGTCTTATTCTTCTGTAAGTCTCAGTGGAAGTGTGTATCTGTCTCATGCATATGAAATGAGAGTCTTTCTTGGGTGTCATTGTCTACTTTGTGCTTTTGTGCCAGGGAATAAAAGGAAGAACACCTGCACCTGATGAGATTCTGTTTTGCCAGTCTAGTCTGGGATTATTTTGGGGCAAGGCAAGGGCTGTAGGTGTTAGTTTACTTTTTAATTTTTTCCTCTTGAATTCTCTGTCCTGATTTTGCTTTTTCAGAAAAGTAAGAGGACAAAAGTCAGGAGAGCTCTCACATACATTGAAGTATGATGTTTTGTGTCAGTTAACTTAATAAGAAACTGTAAATTTGACTGTTTAGCTTTTAATTTGACTGAAGCTTTTAATCTGGGGTTACTGGTGTTTAATCTGCCAAGTGCAAACACCCAAGAAACGTTCAGCCTATCATTTTCCCTTTTTCATGCCTCCAAAGTTAAAAAGCTGTGGAACTCCTTTTACTTGAACAACCATGAAGATGTTACTTAGTGCTAGAGAAGCAGAATCCACTAAGTCAAGCAACAGTTGTTGCTGAAATCCAGCACAGCACGCAGAGTAGAAATTGCTTCCTTGTGGAGCACCAAACCAGCAGTGCCAGCACAGAATTTCTGTGCTCACCACTGACACAGTTTGTCACACACACACAAACACACACTCACACTTGGATCAGAAGGCATGAACTAAGAACTCTAAGTTTATTTAAAAGTCTGACTCTAATATATAGTATTTCTACAAAGGCCAGGGACTGGGGGAGAAGGTTGACACCTCTCCCCATCCCATTGGTCAAGACAACTGTCCATCAGTTGTCCATATCTCTAAGAACAGGAATGAAAACTTTCCTTGAACTACAATAACATTGGCTGTGTTTACAGACCAGAGTGTGAGAAAGAACTTAAAACATGAAACTGTGAAACAAAAGAAAAAGCTAAAAAAGTCAGAACAACACATCATTGAGTGTAGAAACTCTAGGTTCTCTCCACAGTTAATGATCATCTGTGGTGGCTGGGGTTGTGTGTGTTGGGCTGAAGGGAAATGGTGCTTTTGCAGGTTGCATTGGTCAGAAGAGAGTCGAGAACACATGCAGAGGGGAGTGTGAGACACTGATCCCAAGTGTCTCTTGTAGCTCTTAGCAAAGGCCTGTGGCCATTGCCTCCAGCCTGTGTGGGCAGTGAGTTCTGAGAGCAGAGAACTTCCTGTCAAGGAGGTGCTGAAAATAATAATGCTGGGATTTGGCTTTGATACCAAGGCCTGTTCTCCAGGAACTGATAAGGTCAACCAGGGGTCTGCCTGCAGTACAGGCACTGGCTGTGTCCACAACGTGAAGTCATTCACTGGCACAGGGAGTGTTTTATGTTCTGATGGAGGAAAAGGTTGAGTGCTGTTTTCTCAGCAATTCCCAGGAGTTCTGTCAGTATTTGTGCAAATAATAAGATTGTCAGTTTACCTCCGATTACTTTCAGTAAGAACATACCTGCCTAGAATTCATGTATATTCTGTTTCTCTTCATACTATTTTTAAGTCAATGATAGCTTCATCTAGATAGTTCACAGTGATACTGTTGTATATCTGCTTTATATTGCAGTAGAATGTGTCATCTGCATGTTTCCTGCTGCTCTGGAATTCTGTATTAGAAAAGACCTGAGAGGCCCCTAGATCTTTCACAGAGGAAGCTCATGAGGTCAAGGCATGCCGAGAAACAAGGTTTATTAGACAGTGAAGAGCCATCTTTTTCCAAGAATGTCTTTAGCTCCTGTCAGTGCTAAAGATAAACCTCTCCCACTCATGGAAACTTGTGGCAGTACAACTGCTGAAGGGTAGCTGAAAGCCACATAGCTTCAGTCACAGCTGACCTGAGCTGCTCTTAGACTGCAGTTATGTTGATAAAACTTTGTGAATTAAAAGGCCTGCAGGGCCAAAATCTGTTAATCCATGGAGCAGGTAGGACATGGAAGGCATCCTCTGCACCAGTCTGGACCAAGCTGCACTTCAATTGAGAGTTTTTTGTTAAAAGATACCCTCTTTCACTGCCTGCCTTTAGCCCTTGTCATTCAGAGGTGGGTGTCATTTAGATGTCCTGTGTTTTCTTCTGCTTTGCTTTCCTCTTTCCTATCTACAACTCAAATGCAACCTCTGAGCAATTGCAGAATTGGAAGAGTTGCTCTTACCCTTTCCTTATTAGCGAGGGTGAAGAGGTTTCCAGATCCACTCCATGGCTGTGGTCATTATACTGGAATTTGTGAATTGAGAGTCCTTATGAGGAGCCTGTTCATAATTTGGATCTGTAGAGCTCTTTATTTTTTACCACAGCATCGGTGTCTACCTCTTGGATTTAGCAGGTGTTTGTTTCTTGTTCTTCCTTTATTTCTTACAGGTCAAGTAGCTCTCTTTTGGCTCTCTTCTTTGCTCCATCTCTGATTAATGTTGAAATAAACCAAAGTATTTATTTTTTCATCAGAAAATGTGATTATTGATGGTTTTGGAGGGTAGACACAAGTCTGGTGAGAGAAATAATTGATAATGAGAAGGGTGTGTTTGCAGGGCATGTAGGTACAGATGTGTTTTGACTGTTGTTCGGTTAACTTGTAAAAAAATACTTTGAACAGAGTAGCATGTTTGCCACTCAAGTAATCTTATATGTACATCTTAAATAGTGGAAGTGCTACTTTGAGAGTGTGTTCTCTCTGTTTTTAAAAGCATTACAAGATTTTTTTTCTCCATCCCTTTTTCTGCCATTATATGTCTCAACCCAAAAAAACTCCAGAGACTTTCTATGCTGTCAAAGGTTGAACAACTCTTACCTGGTGCTTGAAGGAAGTTCAAGGACAGGACACGAGTGAAATTCAAGATGATGCCAAAACCTGGAGTTTTTCTGCTGCTTCAACTCCCAAGGATATCTTTTGAAAAGTGAAAAGAAATGTTTTGAAGGAGTTGCTTGGTTGTATGACCAGTGGGTGAGTGCCTGTTAACCCTGAGCATGGCATGCCCAGGTCAGGAGTTGTAGCTCCACCTATTCCGCATGAGGAGCTTGAACAGATACCCAGCTGTCACACTTTCTCCTCTGTGGTTATTTTACTGTTGCCTCCAAAGAAACAATATCAGTAACCCCTGGTTTTAGAGACAAGCAGGGTGAGCCCAGCATGATTTTACTGTGCAAAAGTTTGCAATGGAAACTTGTAGCAAACCGTATAAGAAGTTTGATTGAAGAGTTTGCCCATGGATGGGAATTGGTGCAGACTGGGTTGTCACCGGCTGAGCAGGCCCTTTTGTGAGTGTTTTATAATCTACAGGAGGGAAAACAATAATGCTGATGAATGAATGTTACTTCTAGCTTTGTTTTTCAGATAGGATGACTGATAAAGGAAAAAGATGGTTGTTTTCCTGGAATATCCTAGTATAAGCACTTGATCCTTGCCTTTCCCTTGTGCCATCATCTGCTCTCTGACTGCACTGTGGTATTTCATTCTGCACGTGAGCAATAGTTTGCAGCTGCTGTTGTGAGGAAGCCCTACACAGGAGGAAAGTTTCAGCTCTTCCCCTGAACAAGATAAGGGCTGTCTGTTGAGGCAAGGGGTGTACAAGGAAAGAGTTTAGTTGAGGAGCAGTAAGAAAAGCCATCTGTGAGATATGTGATGTGAATAATACTGCTGAACTCAGTCTACTGCCAGACCTGGGCTGACAATGGACACCGGCCCTGGGTTTTCCTGTTTTACCTAGAGATAGGATGTTACATTAATCTCTTAAACCTGTGGGAAGAATGTTCTTCTCTGTGCATTTAGATGTAGAAACTGCAGATATTCGGGTTCTGCAGGCCATTTATTTCCTTGAATCGCAGCTCAGTCTGAGCCACTGGATCCCATTTTGTGGGCTGGATGCTTGGAGAATGAAACCCACCCACGTGCCTTCCGTGGCTGTGGGGGAAGGACGGGAGGAGCTGCGTTTCTCACCCGGCAGAGGGCTCTGTCTTTTCTCTCTACAGATGGTCTTGGCTTGCTTCATCTATGGAATGTCACGACACTGGAAATTGTGTTCATGGATGTGTGTTTCTGTAGCGTGATTAATTGCATCTGGTTGGAGAAGGTTTCTAATGTGTCCTATTCTCATACCCTAATCATATTTGTAAATCTAGCGTAGTGTTGGAGTTCTGTCAAATTCAAGGTCAGTGTGAAAGAAAGTATGTGACTAGAAACTGCAAAAGGGAGAGTGAGGTGGAAGGAGTGGCAGAAATGAGTTTCTGCAGTGCCTCACACTGTTATTCAGCCCTGGATTTCCTTAGGTATTCTAAACACCAAACTGTGTTAGGATACTCAGCAGTGCAGCAAGTGAATTTGATGTTACAAAGTGTAAGGCTAGATGAAGTAGTTTGTCCACTGCTCTCTTCCACTTCTGCAATATAATTTTTACCCAGTCTTATGTTTCTTTCACTTCTGTTACTGTGAAGAAAAATGTTGATGTTACCAGTACGTTGTAATTACAGTTGATCTCTCATGTCCATCTGTACATTGTTTCCTAATCATAATATTCAGTTAGATAAGATGTGAATAATAGTGGAAACAAAAGGATGGAAGACAAGTGGGTAATGTGAATCAGAAAGGTGATGCTTGTTGAGATGTTCTTAATCCCAGTTGCAATCACTGAAGTATTTTGTTGCTTTTGGAAACAGCAGTTAATTACTTGTCTGTTCTTCATCCTCCCACAGTTTGCTCTTGGTTTGGTGAATGATTCTGGGGGGATGTCCTGTTGTTCCTATAAATGCACTGTAATGGTGACATACTGTGTACCTGGATGCCTTTCTTATTCTGTGTACTGATAAGAAATTTAATTTGGGAAGAACAAACTGAAGGTGACAATATCAGTTTTATAGAAGGAAAGACAATACCTTGAATATCATTTTAACCCACTTGTTTACTATCAGCCTCTCACATGTCCTTTCTGTACTTCCTAACAGAACTGTATGTATCACATTCAGAGACTGTTCTTCCGTACCTGTCACAAGGCAGTTAATACCACATTCAGGCAGCCTGCAGCTGAGCACTTGTATGGTTTGAGCCCCGTTTCTGAGATGACCGGTCTTTCATTTTTTTTGCTTTGGTCTTGTGTGCGGACTTCTGGAGCTACTGCCTTTTTTCCTGAGTGCTCAGCTCCTCACTTCATCCCCAGTGAGCTGCTCAGAACACATCTGTCTTCTCATCTTCTTTTGAATTCCCACTTCCTCAGGCAAGTTCTACGTTAGCTTCAAAACTTCCTTATCGGATTCAAATTACTTTTGAGCCTGTCCTATCTATTTTGTTAATTTTTTATTATGCTTCCACTTTTCTCTGCTTCTTGCCTTACCCTTTCTTGAGGAAGTCTTGTGTCCATTTCTAATACGTCTCTTTTTGTATTCTGTCCCTTCCAGCCACTAGAAAAACATAAATCGCATGGAGCTATTCATTCTATGTATTCACAAAATGTAGCCAGTCCTGTTTGATCTTTATGCTGTTGTTTCTTGTCCTTTGAGTTCGGTGATTTTCAGACATTCTGGATAGCTTTGTCTGCCGTGTAGTGCCATGTATGTGTTAGATGATGCTACTACTAAAACAATTTACAGCCTTTAACCAGCCAAAATGAGGACTTGGCAAGTCTTAATGTAAATAGGCATACTAAAACTTCTCTGGAAAAAGAAAGGATTCAGAACAGTTCTGCTTTGAACAACTTCATGTTCTGTGAAGTTGTGTGGTTTTGTTATCATTGTTAGCTTTCCAAGTGCATGAAAACCCATCCGTGTGATTTTCCTTGACTCTACAAGCACATTTTGTTTGTCTTTGCTGCCACTGAGAGCTTTTGGCAACCACCAGCAGAAGGAAAGTATCCATGCTCTGCTTAGTTTTTCTATTTCTGTTCAAATTCCTGGCAAAATCTCCAAGAGTATTCCTGTCAGCTTCACTCTGCTTCGGCTTGATAAGGCTTGGAGCCACAGGGAAAGGAAAACTGAGAAAAACATATCAGAATTAATGCATGTTTTCCTCATAGAAAGAATACTCTGTAGAGTGACTTAAAGGTTGTGTCTGTAACTTGAACCCCATTCCCTGTGGGTTGGGCACCTTGTCTGGAAAATAACCAGTTGGTCTAACCATGGATCTCTCAACTAGATGGAGAAATAGGTGAAGGTAGGGCTGGAACCTGTGCTATGCAGAACCTCAGCCAAGAGGGATAAGCTGCTGCCTGTACGATGTTGGCTGGTCACTTCCCTGTATTCCACACCAACTGGAATGCTGTGTCTCTTAGATTAAAAAAGATTATCTATCTGATAAATGCATGCCCTGACTTACAGTATTGATGCTTTTTTGTTTGTTTGTTTTATCTGCAATGGGCATTTTATTATTTAAAGTACAAGAAGTAATTGCCCTTCAAGTAAAGGTTATCAGTTTAACTTCTCTTAGCTTTGCAAATTGAAATAGATTGCAGCAAGATCTCTGAAATCTGTGAATATTGCTAGGCCATTTATAGTGATGAAAGCTGAACTCTAGCATTTCTTTCTTTCATTCTAGTGACTTGTTCTTTTGAAACTGCATCTTTGGTAATACTGTCTGTAAAGGGTGTCACTCTTTTAGGCATGGCTATCTGTAAGTCACATCAAGAGCTCATGGAGAATCCTGTAACTTATATTGCAGTCTCTCTGCTACTGGATGCAATTCAAGGGTATAGTCTGTTGGCTCAGTTAGCATTTTGGTGTAGTCTTCTTGACTGAAAGAAAAAATACCTATCTGTGATTCCCACTGGGCTTCCTTTGGATATCCCTCTGTCCAGTTGTGTTTTTCTCAACTTAGTGTCTGGCTTAACTTATCCCCAGTGGGATCAAAGGAAGAACTCTGTCAGCTCAGAGCTGCTGAGGTTGTGCATATGAGCTGGAGCAGAAATAGCTTCCAGAGAGGAGGACAGGATTCCTCTCTTCCAGTTTATAGTGAATACATATTAAATCATCTGAGGTTTCTGAATTACCAATAATTTGATGTGTGCCTCATGCAGTCCAATTTTTGAATGTTTAATTTACCTTTTCAAGAGAAATGTCTTTACTTAAAAATTGTGTTACAGTAATTTTAATTTAGTTGAGCTAAAAATGATCTGCACATTGAGATGAATGAGCAATGTGGTGTTTCTCTAGATAATATAAAGTTGTTCTTAAGGGGCTTTTTTTTTTAAACATTGAAGTTTAGATTGTTCCCCTTCTCTAATTGCAAATCCAGCTCATCAGGAAGAGGAAACTGTAGCATGAAGTGTAGGTTAACGTTATTTTGAAATGCTGAAGGAAATTTGGTTGGTATCTTAAATTTTCTCGAGTTTACTGCCTAAACTATGGTCAAGAAATAAATACATATAGAGGCAGTTCCCTACACACATTTCAATCTGTGATCAAGTTGCTATTTCACAGCTGAGTCACAGCACTGCTTTGCCCTTAGAGCACCTTGCATGCCTCATTCTCCACTGATAACCTGCTGTGGCCCCCTGGCAGAGCTTATTAACTTGTATCCTGTACAGTGCTCTAGAGAAATGTATTTTAAACTGCTGACTGGGCCCCTGGACTGTCTTTGTATTGCTGTACTTGGTTCTTGGCCAGAAAAAAAGCTGGTGTCTTTTTGGCTTTCAGTTTAAGATTGGAGTGATACAGCGGGGTGTGTTTTCTCCCAAAGGGCTGTCAGGGTACAAGCTGGAGGCTCAAGTGTGCCCATGCTGTACAGTTATGTGTCTTCCAGAGCACATTGCAGGTTCGGGCATGGAGCTTGAAGAAAGAAAATCTGTTGACCCACGTTCAGGTAAGCGATTCTGCCACTTGAGGAACAAGTTTTTTTTGCAGTCTGGAGTTATCGAGGATTTTTTGCTTGAAATGTGAGATTTGGGAATGCAGAAAGAGGAGAGTGGAGGTGCAGACAGTGATCATGGGATCTCAAGTGCAAGGCAAGAGGCATTTTAGAAGATAAGTTAACAGTCCAGTGTTCAGTATTCCACCTAAACTGTGCTCTTCTGACAGAGGCATGAAACCTCCTTGGTGAAGATTTGCACTTCAAAAGGATTGGCAAGGCTTTTAATTCTCTCTACCAGGGATGGCCAGGAAGAGCATTTCATCAGAACACAGCATCCTGTCTTCAATGATTAAAAGAAATCTGAGTGTCAGAAGGAAACAGGCAGCAGTTCCTTTGACGGAACAGGAAAAAGCTCAATAATACAAAACTGTTCTGAAAATGCCAGTCTAAAATTGTATCATGGAAGCATTTTCTCTCTTCACAGTCAAAATTTTTCTTTCTCTTAGGCTGTTCGTTCTTACTTTCTTGTTTCTTCCTGGGGACTTCATTAGTTAACACTAGTGGCTAATAATAATCAGGTTCTTTGGTTGTGCTTACAGGTGGAGCTAAGGCAGGCTGTCTTTCCTGGATTCCCTTTGCTGTTAGTCTGAAACAGTATGATCCAGTTTGCTGACTTCAGGCTGGGGAAAAGAGTTAAACTACACTGCTTCTGAAAACAATCCTGTTGACAAGTAAATAAATGCTTTTAGTAGTTTTACTGCATGACTGGAGTATATAAACTCCTAATGTCCATGATTATGGGAATACTTGAATACTGTAGTTTTAAGTTGCAGAGAGATTAGCAACTTCTGAATGTAATTCAGTGGGGTTGAAAGAGGAGATACCTTTTTAATTTCCATAATAATTGCACTGAGCTGCTGAAACTGATTAAAAAGGGCTTTGCTTATCTACCCTGAAGCCTAAAAAGCGGTGAGGGTAGGACAAGGATGTAACTTGACCATATAAGACAAAGGATTATGTGATTTATGAATCTTCACTCAAGCTGAAATGAAGAGATGGCAGTCTCAGTGGTTCTTCCTGCTTTGTGAACAAGATCACATGAATATATGATTGTTGTTGGGAACAGACCACATCATTTTTAAAAACAAACAAAACTCAACATTCTTTTCATATGAGAAGACAGTAAGAGCTGCAATTAAATTGGCTGATCTCTATGTCTGTGTAAAAATCTTAAAAATGTCAGAGAAGCTGATGAAGGAAGAGGCAATAATTCTCACCTGCTGTATGTGATGCTCTATCAGCTAAAACTTTAGGCTGGTTCTGTGCTTGACTTGATCCTTTTTTGCCTTTTAAAGAATTTAACTCAGGATCACAGTTGAGCTGCTTACTATCACGCAAATATTTTTGTGATAACTGAACATTGGGTGTCTAGACTGGAACGTTTTTGTTGAGGATTGAGTTCCTCAGCCCTGCCTGTGTTCCTCCCTCTCGGCCAAGGGTCTTGCCACTGCTAAATGCTTTGGTGATTCATCTTAATCTACCTGGAGCTGGAGGTTAATGACCCACAAAAGCAGTGAGTTGTAAAGCTGACAGGAACTTGCTGCTTTCAGGCAAGGAAGGGCTGCTGTGCTTCTCAGCAGTTTAGTATTTGCTTCCAAAAGGGGATCCTGGTCATCATCCGAATCCGTAGTACTCATTCAGGAGTTGAGTGTTGAGGATCTGCCGCCTTGTGTGTTCTCCAGGCTGCAGTGGCTACAGTCTAGCGAAGGGAAGACAGCTACAGTTGTGGAACCAGAGAAGATGTGACTGAGCCTGAGTTTGACCTGTGCCCATCAGGGTGCAGCTTTTAGCTCCTCCTAAATGCTCCTTGCGTGACTGTTGTTTGAATACCACAGCTGAAACTGGGCATGAGCTCCACAGATCCCCCTTCTATCGCATCCTTACATGGCTGTATCACTTATTACTTAGGTTCTGTGTCTTCCAAATGGGAAGTTATAACACTTCTTCCTCACGCTTGATTTGCCTGGTCAGACCAACAGTTTTTGAAGTAGAATTTTTTTATACCAAATATTTTTTGCAGGACTCCAATTCTGTGCAACTCTGAGCTTCTGTGTCCCACGTGAGTAGGACCAATGCCTCATAAATGCCAATGAGTCTCTGCTGGTCTACAGCACTGTTCTGAAATTTTATCTTAGTATTTAACTAGATGACAAAATGATAAACAAATGTTTATGAATCTCTGAGGTTCTTCTGTCTTTCACTGCTCTCTTGGATTGAAAGAGACTTTGTTGCCTTATTAAATGAGTCATTTATACCCTGCTTCTCCCTCTTCAGAGTACAGGTAATGAGTTATATCTCAGATTCAAGATCATTGGAGCACTGCTGCTCTTGCACCTGTAAGAGAAAGGAATAAGAGCTTGCTTCTCTTAACCCCTTTTTATTGGAATTTTAATTTATTAGCTCACTTCTATCAACTCTGGTACATTTCTAATAGCAAGATGGCAATTTCCCTTGGAGTTGTGCCAATTCCACTTGATCTGATGGAAGCATTTGTGGCACCAAGCATGAGTGCGTGCTTAAGGAGAGGGAAAGCAAATGCAAGTCAACAGCACAGCGGGCCTGCTCTTTGAAATTCCCTGTGAGGGCTCAAAGATTTGCAATTAATGTCCATATGTTTGTTTATAATCAGTTTTGAAAGAGCATTAAGACCCTGTAAGCTACTGAATGCTGAAAGACAGGAAATCGGATTTGGAAATCTGAGAATTAATTTCTGTAGTTGTCGTTTGTTTTCTTCTCAGATCACTGCCTGCATCAGAATATGTGCAATAAAAATTTTTTAGTCTGTATTTACTGATTTTTTTATTAAGGCTATATAAAGTCACTTTCTTTAATGAAACGGCAGTGTTTGCTTACAAGTATGCTGTACAATTTCATGGTGTCAAAACATTGATTCCTCAACTTGTGATGATTCTTCATATAAGAAGCTGTCAGCTGTGATGCAAAATCCTTTAATATAATTTGTGATACGCCTTTTCAGGTTATAGCAGTTAAAATGTGGAATTGATCTCTTAGTCAGAAGTTATTTGTTTGAGAGTATCCTGTGTGATACAGTTGCAGGCATAGTCAAAAAGTCACTTGGATCGTCTGCCTCGGTCTTTGTAGGTGCCCCGGTATTGCAGAGTCTGAATGGTGACGGCGATATTGTCTTTATACCTATTCTGCCAATCCAAAGGTGCCTTCATAAGGCTTGCAGCTATCATCTGTAGGCAGTATAGAAAGTAAAGTGCGGGTATGGAAAAATAAATGGATGCTTTGGACTTTACTAAACATCATCTTGTTGACAATTGACAATTTATGTAATTGATAATGACAGTTTTTCATTCCAGTTGTGTCTTCTTCCGAGGATTTACCACCTTTTCCAATTTTGTCTTGTCAGTATATAGCACATGCACCTAAGAGTCTACATTCAAAAGCTTTAGGAGAAAGTATGAAGTTGAAGTGAACCAGGATAGACTCTTAAAATGCCCTCTAAGGCTAACAGTAAGCAATGATTTTTTTTTTTCAAAAAGTGTTCTCCACCAGGTGTGCAGTCATGTTGTAATTAATTTATCTGGGTGATGTTTCTTTGGTTTGCTGATAAGCTTCCAGAACAGTTGAAGATCATCTCTTCTCCAGCCAAAATAGATTGCTTCCCCTTTTTCTCATTATCCTTTATCTTATCTCATGATCCTTCTCTAAAACTTAAACTTTGGCTCACTTTTTTTTTTTCTCTAGTAGCTCATACTCGTGATCAGTTCTCTCCTTATGAGTAAATTCTCTTCCATGCTTTAGCCTCCACCAATATCCAGTTTTCCTGAATGTGTTATGGAGTATAACCCCTAACAAAATGGGCTGAGTCTCAGCTGTCCTCCACCCTTCCCCAGTCCTGAAGTCCAGTCACTGGATTGCTGCCATCATAGTTGGTATTTTTCTCTGCATTAACCCAAGGTAAATGCTATTCCTCACTGAGCTGCAAGAGATTAGATAATGTCCTTGGAAGTAGGAAGGAGGAGCAAAGGCCATCTGCGGCAGTCTCCAAAGTGGGATGCATGCAAAACAATCCATCAGGGTGGGAGGAATACTAAGAAAATATTTTTGTAAGATCAACAAAAATCTTCTAAACAAGTTTTTCATCTTGTTCCTAATTCTATTTTTGTGTATGCTTTATAATATATAGCATATTATTACGGTACTACATATATAATTTATGAGTAAATATCCTTGTAACTTGCTCAAAAGATTTTTTACTGATGGGGTGTGCAATCAAAAAAGTGATCTGGAGCTTCACATTTCCTCTTTTCTCTTCCAAAGACAACTTCCAGTCCCTTGCCCCTGTCAGGATCTCTTTTTTTTATGGGGGGAGGAAGTTTTTTAATCCAGAGCATTATGATTTTGTTATTTGAGGGTTAAATCAGACTCTGGTTTTGTTTATAAATTTGAAAGACAGTGTTTTGTGCTCTTGAGAAGACTTGCATGGATTTTAATAAAGCAGCTTAATCTCCTGCTGACTGCTTTTGTTAAAAATCTGAATGTTTCTTCTTCCTTCCACTGGAATCTTTTGTCTGGCTTTCCTTGACCCTGAAGTAAACTCCTTATATTCACTGAATACACTGTTGTGAAACTGAGATTTCTCTGGCATCTTTAACCTGTCTCTCATGTTTCTGTGCATCTCTTTGGACGTGCATCAGATAAAAAGGATTGCTGTGACTCTTAAATGATGAACTAGCTGAAAGGTAGTCCTTGGAGGACACAGAAGAGGATGCCACTACCTTTGTAATGCTGTTCTTCATCTTCTGCCCAAGGAGAATTGAGTCTATTCCAGTTTGGGATTGCAGTGATAACAAGTGAATGCTTTTGTGCCTGCTGCCCATTAAAAGCTCTCTCCTCTTCTTAACGCTGCAGGTTGCAGCTGAGCAAGGTTATGTGGTTTGAGCTTTTGCTTTTGTTGCTATTCTCCGTTACCTTACTTTGTCATAGCTCTAAGGCAAAATATCCCTGTGTGTTCAAATGGAACCAGAACAAATTGCTGCATTCCTCAGGTTGTTGTAAGTGAGGCAAATTATTTTGGAAATATTTAGGAAAGTTGGAGCTTTTTGTTAAAAGAAAAGCCAGCAAAATTGATAGGATCTTGGATTGTGTAAAGAAGGAAATATACTTATCTGTGTGGGAAGATAATTTTTTGACGGAAACTTGCTCTGCAAAAAAGTGTGTTTAATATAGGAATAGAGAAGTACTCAGAAAACCGTTTCTTAGATTTTTCAAAAATGTACACATTCAAAAATTTATTCAGGATGCAAGGCAGAGTAGAAAGTCTACTGACATCAGACTCTAGAAGTAACTGCAGTGATGAACATGAAATATCTAAATGGAGTTTTCTGGCTAGGGTTTAAGAAGAGTTTAAAGCTGATATAAAAAAACCCCAGAAAATCATTGTTAAGATAGATTTTCAACTTTATTTCTTCTGTACATAAGCATTTGACACAATCTGCATGTGCCCTTTCTTCTCAGAAGAAATGCAATATATTGTTTTCTGCGAATGAGTTTGCTGCCTTGTATGCTGTATCAGATAGTGTATGCTTGCACTAAGCTTTTTCATGTATAGTGTTAAAATATGCTGGCACTACTGGCAGCTAAATTAATTCATTAAAAAGAACTAGTAATTGTGTCAGTAATGTTCTTCTCTGATGGCAATAATTGACAGTGTTACAGTGAGGTCTTGTGGAAGTATATATAAATGTAAATAAATTGCATGGGTAGGTGTGTATGATGTGTTCCTAACTGGAAATAACTTGGTGACAAACAGAAGGAGACTCTTAGGTTCAGACTTTAAATTATCATCCTCAGAGAAAACCTGAAAGGCTGGGATATTGTTATTTTCTTTCTGATGCCACTGTCTGAAAATGTAGAACCTTTCATCTGCCTTTCTGTGCTGCAAAATATGATATTTAGAGTGGCACTATTCATTAGTTACTTCTGCTAAAATAAAAGTAAAATGCAGCTCAGGAAACTGATGCAGATACTTCTTGTATTCTTTTGAAGACTTTGGAAGGAAGCCAAAATTAGCATCAACAGTGGTTTTGTTAAAAAAATAAAGTAATTGCAGAACATTAGAAAATGTTCCAATAATACAATTCAATAAATGGGAGAGAGGGAGAGTCTTCCCAAGCATGGGCACTGACACTAGACAAGGTATTAATCTTCCTGATTTTAGGCATTTACAGGGCAGACATGGATGCCTGAGGCAGAAGAGAACTGTAGATGAAGCATCTTTCTCTCTGTTGCCAGTGAAGGGAGCCCTGCAGACCAGTAGCCCCTATGTTCTTGTCTGGTTTTAAGTGTCCTAGGTTCAGTGGAAGTTCTTTCTACCCGTCACATGCACCATAGGAATGCCGATTTCATTCTGTGATTTAACAGCAATTAAACTGGCACGAGCTAAAGCTAAGCTCACATATGGTCTGGTATATATTAAGCCTCTGTGTAGAATAATCCAATTCAGGAGAGACATTGAGCTGTCCTGCAAACATAACAGAGTTTGGTTTTCTTCAAGAAAATGATTCATTAATTAAACTTATTGTTTGTGAAACCAAACTCTATCACTTAGGATAGTTTTTGTGCCAGTCATTATTATTGGGCTGTGCTTTATATTTTGATTTGCTAAAACCACAAATAGGAAACCGATCACAAGTACCTTGGCTCAGATTCTGTACAGTGTTTCAAGGATGAAGGCAAAATTCCTCATGTGTACTTTTTTGTCTTGACTCCTGAAAATGCTTTAAAGTGTGAAGGATGAAGTGTGTCACTGGTTTGGGTTTTTTAGTGGTCATCGCTTAAATGAATTCAAGTTGGATTAAGCTCCCTTCCAGCTTTGAAATCAGCAAGTTCACTCTATCCAGCCTCTCAAGGGGTGAGTGTGTGCCTCACAAAATACCTTGTAAGGGGTGTGCTAGGAGCAAGAGAAGTGTGAGGATTGAGAATTTGTGATAGGAATCAAACTCTTCTTTCAGCCTGTGTGTGTTGGAGACTGGGAAAACAGGACAAGAACATCAAGAGACTTTCAGTGCTAAGTCAGACATAAAATAACCTGTTAAAGTAAAACACACAGCTGGGACTTTCACTTGAACAGGTTAGCAGATGGTCTGTCAGTCCATGTGTAAGGCGCTGCTGCAAGTGTTTGCTCCAGTCCCAGCAAGAAAGGCATTCAGGCTCTGTGGGGTATTGATTAAAATATCAGTTATTGGAACTAACAAGAAGGCAAGGCAGAATGGATAATCACACGGGCCTCCAGAGGGGTGTGCTTTCTGGTGCCTTTCAGTTACTGTGACCCTGGCTCACTGGCTTCCAGCACAAACATCGGGGAAAAACGTAGTCTAAAACTGGCAATCTGTTGATTAAAGTGTGCAGAAGAAAGCCTGAAACAAGGGATACAGCATTTGTGAACCAGAATGATGATCCAGAAACAATTTTTCCAAGGAAAGGTGTTGTTAATAATTCTATTTATTAAACAACCCTCAATGGTGAGAGGGAAGTTCTGTTTTAATATTTCATACTTGGCTGTCAATTTTATGTTTGTGGCTTCAAAACCATTGTGTTTTTCTGCTTTGAAAAGTAGATACAAAATAGGGAATAAATACACAGTAAAAGTATCTGCGTTTCAGAATATGCTGAAGGTTATTTTCAGATACAGTGCAGGGCTAGAAGAGATAGCCGTATCATCATCCTTTGAAGCAGGGTAAATTTAACCTCCGTGGCTAGCATATTCCAGGCTTCTTATCCTCAGTTTTTCATAATACCCTAACCTAAAGGGTTTTTTTTACCCCAAATTAAAGCTGTGGGTAATCTTTTTATGTATGTGTGAAATGAAAAAACAGTTTGTCACTGTTTTCATTACTGTAATACCCAAATTTACTGTTTTCTACCACCACCTTCTTAAAACTAAACAAGTCTGTCTTTCCAATTTTTCCCTAATGAAACGTGCATTAAGCTGTTTCATTTTGTTCATTTGGAATTCTTACAGTTGGTCCCTATCTTCAAGTATGGGATCTGAAGCTGCACCTGGTTTATCAGGAGGAGATATTCATAGGGAAGAATAAAGCAGGGTAACATACTGTGAAGAGAAGCAGTCATAGTCATGCATGACATAGTTATTAATACATAGCAGCCAGATTTTCTCTTTATTTTCCTTGCAGCACAACAAGTTTGGTTCCTGGCTTTGTCCTCTGTTATAAACCTGAGGTTCTTTGCCGTGTGCTGCCAAAACAATTGCCCCCTTCTGGTCACCCCCCTTTCCTTTTGGTGGTTTGGTTTTTTTTTTTCCTCTCTTTTTTCTTTCTCTTTTTTTTTTTCTTTTTTCCTAATCCAAGTGCTATATTTTCTACCAATCTCTACTGAATCTCTTTATACTTATTCCAAGCATTTCTCCATTTGGAATGGCAGTCCTGTCTCCTAAAGAATTGATAAGCCCTACCCTTTAAATTGTGAGCTAAAGTCACAAAATGTAGTTATCTGACACTCACTATAAAATACTAACTGTGATAAGGGCCTCACTTTGTTCCCACCTGCTACCAAATTATTGATGCCTAATCAGTATTTTGAGAATATTTTTCAGTTGGGCATCCTCCTGATTGTAGCCTTTCTTCCTAGTGAGGATGTTTTTCAGGACAGTCCAGCGTCAGATTGCATCACATCTAATACCTGTTCTACAGCATTTGTAATTATGAGATCTCCAGAAAGACAAAGCCAGGATATTCAGAGTGATGCCAGGTTGGAGGACAAGAGGGTCTAAACTAATGTATGACTTTTTCACTTCGAGCAGGAGTTCCCAGAGATGTTGTGCAGTCTCCACCCTTGGGAGGTTTCAAGACATCAGCTGATAAAGTCTTGAGCAGTCAGGTCTGATTGCCTTCATTTGTGCAAGAGTCTGGACTGGAGACATGTTAAGGTCCATCTCTGTTTCTCTTCTTTCCCAAATCTTTTTACTCTTTATGTTTGTCTTTCTGAGATTTTGACAGTTCTTCATATATCCCAGAGCCTGCTTTCAACAATTCCCTGTTTTCTCTGGGGGAATCATCATCAGATCTTGCTGATGGTGTATCAGAGATGTGTAACTTGT
This sequence comes from Donacobius atricapilla, assembly GCA_013397315.1. NCBI lineage: Eukaryota > Metazoa > Chordata > Aves > Passeriformes > Mimidae > Donacobius > Donacobius atricapilla. Next base: position 179,734 of record WBMY01011652.1, read on the forward strand.
TTTACCAACTGTGCAAAGCTTTAGGTTCCACCTGACTTCCTTCTTTTCTCTATTACAGCGTATCAGTTCCCACATACGATGCTGCCTATGGGCACTTTGCTGATGACAGTGACCCTGTAATTGCCACCTTCTGGACTGTGCTTCTGCACCTCAAGGTGGTGAGCGGGGCCATGCAGTTATAAAAGGAACCTGCTCGCTGCCCTGTGCCTTCATCAAGCCTGTGCTCATGTCTTTCTCCCACCCCCCAGCTACCTTGCCCGTGAGATGTAACATCTTGGTGCTGCTCCTTCTCAAAGGAAATGATTGAATCTAGTCTGTGCTGGACACCAGGGGTGTCATACACTGCCTGGCACAGGAGCACAGCTCACGGGGCAGTGTCTGTCTGCAAATGCTGCATAGTTTTAACTTTCAGAGGTGAACTGATCAAAAAAGCTTACATTGAAATTTTGGGTGGGCCTCAGAAAAAGTAGGGATGCATATTCCTGTCAGTAACTGGTCCACATCCATCACTTTTCCCTAGTTCTCCTACCACCTTGGCCTGTTCATTTAACCTTATCTAACTTGCCCATGGAACTGAAAAACCAGAAGGCATTCCCTCTCTACTGGAGGAGAACAGGCAATCACCGGCCCCTCTGGTGCAGAAGCCCTTTTGCCTTCCTGGGATGCTGCATTTATCCATCTGTTTCCCGTCCACTGTGGTGCTCAGGGGTGTGTGACTGGACGGTCCCCTCTTGGCCCCTGACACCACCTCCCAGCACAGCACTTCCAGGGAAAGGCTGCCCTTCCTGCCACGCTCTCGCACTGGAGGGAGCAGGGGCTGGTTAAAAATAAATTTGGGAGCAGATGGTGAGGCAGATTATTGTTCATCCTAGGGCGATGATGATGATGTGCCAGCTAACTGCTGGTTGTCTATCAGAATTAATCAGGAGCTGTTGTGGCACATGATCAGTGAAGCCACCACTCCCCCTGGGAAAAGGGAAGGAAGAGCAGAGAAACAGCTCTGTAAAATAAATTGTTGGAAAAGCACTCGTTTTGAAGATACAAAAAGTTTCTGATGGAGAAAAGACTCTTAATAAGAAAAACAGGAATGTTTTTCAGATTTTTTTTTTTTAATGTACTAACACTTTTATATATCTGCAGGTATGCTTGGCTTCTGAAAAGCAACTGGGAAAACTTGGTCACTTTCTTCTTGCATTTGTTTCACGAGTATTGTAGATCATCTGAAATAAAAAGATCTAAGAGGTTTATAGGACCTTTAGAAGCCCTGTCTGTATTGCTAGTATGAAATGTTATCCATGAATGCACCTGTTTTGGATTTTGTGATCAGTGTCAGGGGAAAGGACTTGACACTTGCTGTGCTCAGAGCACTTCACAAATGTTCAATCTCTACACTCACAAAACAGACAAGGCAAAAGCTGACACAACCCACTGAGCTGCAAGGCAGTATCAGTTCTGATGCTTTAGCAGTCGGAAGGGAAGGGTAGTTTATCCATGTTACCTTCTTTTTCACAGAAGAGGTTATTGAGGTGGTTTAAGAATGCTGGATCAAATTAATAAAATCGTGGATCAAATTAATCAGTGATGGATCAAATTAACAAATAAAACAGGAAGTGCATTTTTCGTTATTATTTTGTAATGAAAAATGACAGTCATTTTTGATCACTTAGTCCACTTCTATAACCTGTCAGTCTATTTTGTTAAGCTGCTACCATGTGTTAAACCAAATGTCTTATTTTGTGTATTCAGCTTCTGTTGTCCAGGCTATGTCATGACATCTCTTTTCAGAGTCCACCCAAGCTGATGTCCAAAGATATGTTTTGCTGGGTTGTAATTTGTGGAAAATTTATGTTTTGTTTTGGAAGATGATATAATAAATATTTTTTATCTAAGACTGTCAGGTCTGTACAGTCTATCTTAAATAGCACAATTTCCACTGTCACGGTAGGAGATGAAAATAGATTGACTCCATATAGTTGTCAGAAGAGAAAGAAAGCTTTATTTACAATTCCAACAGTTTCTTTTATAACATGCTGCACTAAAAAGGTCTATTATTGGTCCATGGGACTGACACTTCTCTCCATTGGTTAAGTAATAGGAAACAACACCTGGGGACAGTTCTTATGGGAAAGGGAACACTGTTTACTTAACCTGTTTTGAGAAATGGAGGGAGATGTTTCGAAAAAAGAAACTGTTGACAAATTTCCCTTGGGAAAAGAGCTAGCAATGATTAGCAAGCTAAAAATTCTCCCAGGCTCAGAAATATCGAGCCCACACTCCACAAATATACAGTATAAAATACAAAAATTTAGATGAAATTTGTTATTTCTTGTTATTTTTAATCTGGTCTTCTTTTATACTTTCGATTAAGAAGGTAGTGCTGTTTCAGATTATACCATAATCTGAGGGTTCTGTCTGTAAGTAACAGGGAATGTTAAGGCAAGGCTGAATCCAACTGCTTCTGCTTTTATTTTTCAGGTGGTCTAATTTGATAGGTTAGAAATAAGATAGAATGGCATAAAGAGAGGTGGTGCCTCTGTACTCAAAATTTGCAGGTGTCAGGGAGACTTTCTGTTGTTTTGTCTGGCATTACTCTGAGCTTCATCAGTCTGTCTTTAACAGCTCTGTGAGTGAGATGGCAGATCACTGGTGGGTTACCTGCAACAGCAGTAAGCTGTAGATGAGGAAGCCTGTTAAAATATTCCTGATACTAAGAAGTCATTTCCTCTTCTTTGGTGTAGAAAATGATGAGAATTAAACCAAATTTTTTTACTGGGGTATTTCTTGTTGTATGTAGGTCAGACTGAACTGGAAAACTAGTCTCAGTGGCTTTGTTTCTGATCAATTCTGTGTGCTGCTGCAGGAAGGTCAGGGTCTTACTATTTGGCGTCTGTAGCACCTGAAATGTCCTTTGTTATTTATTTTTTTTACTAAGCAAAATAATCTTAAGAACCTGTTTATTTCATTGCCCTTGCCCTTCCAGACTGCTGCTTTTGGTATGCCTGTTGCTGGAGTGAGAGGATGGTTAAAAGGAAGTTGTGTGCACGTGGGGTGGCTTGCTCTTTAAATCTTCTGAAGTGCTTGGATGCTGGTAAGGTGAGGATTTGTACAAACCCTGCAGTGCGGAGGCGCCTGGCTCCATGGGTGAGCATTACTCAGTTTTACCATAAAACCCGTGATGAGAGACTGCAGTACAGAAGGCAAAAATTGCCCTTAGCTGTAGAGATATTTCTCCTCTAAGAAGAACAGTAATTGAAAACAGCACCTTCTTTCCAAGCAGGTAGTGAAGTGAGAGTGCTGGGAATTTGGTCTTTGAAGTGTTGTTAGCAGAAATCCTGTTTGTTAACACAAGCCTGTGGCACCTGTGACTGTTTCACCAGGCCATGCTGTTGTTTTGGTCCCTCTCACCTCTGTAGGCCCATGTGGCTCCCATTGCACAAGTCAAAAGAAAAGGATAGAGAAGGTAAAAAATACACCTCCTCTCTTGTTTCTTTCTTTCCCTGAGGCAGTGTGGGAGAGAGGTACCCACACCTCAGTCCAGGCTTCACAAGAGATCTTGCCCACTATAATGGGCCAACATTTGAGCAGCCTCAGCAATTTCTCCTTCATGTTTCACCTGGTGCTCTCTTATTCCCTCCTAATTTTTTTTTCAACATTTTTGTGATCCTAGTCTGTGTTAGTTTCCCTTTATGCTCCAGGTTCCCTCCTGGCATCTGTGCAATTCTTTCACGTAGAAACTGCCAACTTATTTCTGTCCATGGCAGTTTTGGCACCGTGCTGCAGTTGGAGCTTAGCTCAGTCCCGAGGAGCCTCTCTTTCCATTTATTCTCCCTTACAGTTAATGAGAAAATGGGGTCCTCACTGGCAGGCTCTGGGAAGCACTGCCCAAGCTTTTAGGGCTGCTCCCATTACTCTAATGACTCTGCATGGACAGAGGGAGGAAGGGTGGTTAAGCACTAAGTGCTGCCTTTGGAGGAAGCTTTTCCATCGCACTTCTTTGGACTTCTCTTCACTCTCTTCTGCCAGCTCTGGCCTGAGGCCCAGGTTGTGTGCAGGAGGTCTTGCAGATGGGAGCTGCCTGGGAAATCCTTCCCCAGCCAGGAGAGGTGGCCCTTCATGGAACAGTACTGGGACTGGTTTCATGTGGCATGTAGCTTTCACAAGAAAAGGGGAAAGGTATTTCCTTTGAGACTAAAGAAGAAAGAACTTCCGCGCCAAGGAGTTTCTGAAAGGCATAACATTAAGGAGAAAAGAGAACGGTGGGTGGTATGACTATCTAGGAGAAAGTCTGAAGGAACAAAAAAGAATTCATGGATATTTCTGTTTTCTTGATGGCAGGTAAGAAGTGAGGCTTCATGTGCTAAATTGTGAGAAATACAGAATGGATCAATAGACTGATAAAAATACTCTGTAAGGCAGCAGTTAAAAGGTGGCACTTGCGTCCGTGCAGAAGTTTCTTAAGGGGATCTGTTACCTTAAGTATGGCTGAGAATCCAGGTTAGTTGAGTAGAAAAGGCTGCCTTGCATCATCCTTCACATTACCAGCAGAAAGTCAGCTAAAAAGCAGCTTTCATTCTTACCAGATACTGATGTATGTTTTTACTGGGCTGGGGTACCTTCCAAAGCTGCAAACTAGGAGTATGATCTCTTTCACCGGTAAATAGTTGGTGAATATTGCCCATAAATTATTTCAGACCTTGACGAAGGAGAGTATTGTGATGTCTGTTCTGATAATAGTCTGTCTTTATTCTTAAGTAACCAATATCAGAAAAACTTGCTTTGTTTGTTGTGAAGGGCCTCCGAAACCTCTTGGAAAACAAGAGGTGAAAAGTGGACTTAGGAGCAGCTTGTGCTTTTGGTGTTGGCCCATTCCATTGTGTGATGCTGTTGAAAATAAGGTTGGAAACAACATGCTGGCTTGGAGCTCCTGCTTTAATTCATCTCTCGCAATTTCCAGCTGCTGCCGCCATCCCAAGCACTGGTAAGGAAACACATGCTTCTGATATTGGCCCTGTTAGCCTTTCAAATAGTGCCTTGGGACCATGGTTTAAGGATTTTGTTCCTGCTCTTTGTGCTTAAATAGATTTCTGGTGTGTACATGAGCAGATTTGCATGCGATGCAAAGTCTCAGCATCCACTGTGTGCTCCCTTGGGTGCCCTTCTTTTTAACTGGAGTTTATTATAATGAGGAGAAAATGACATTTTACATTTTTTTATTAATCTGTATTGTTCTCTGTTGGTGGCCCTGGGTGCTGATGCAAGAGATTTTTCTTGCTACACATTTACCCTGATTCTGAATGCTCTGAGGAGAATTTGAAAGTAAAGGATTTAAGTTGTTGCCATTTCTGAGCAGTGGGATTTGAAGGCCTTTTGGTCTATAAGTAGCATAGTAGGTGTGCCAGAGTTCTGAATCTCTCTCCTCAGGGAATGTGTAGTATGATACTGAAGAGATTTGGTAATGGCAGTGAACATGGAAGAAAAGATCTCCCTGAGAAAATCAGAAGTGCTGGTGTAGTTTAACAAGTGGATCTCAGGCATGGGGAAAGTATTTAACATTTGCCACTGCCAGGGCAATCTAGAAGAAGCCTCTGAAACCTTGTGTCCCTGTCCCCAAACACTTGAGATTTTCAAGGAAGAAAAACTCTGGCCTTACGTATCTGAAGGTGTTGCCAAGGGTGTCTTATCTTGGCAATTCCTCCTTCTATTGTTAACAGCAGGGTTCATTTTGTGCCGAGAGGGTCCGGAATGAGTGCTGGACACTATTCTTAGCCATCTGTAATAACATTCTAGCACCACCATTTTTCCAAATTATGCCTAGGATAATGTAACTGACAAAGTAAAATCCACTCTGCAGCTTAACAGAGGGACCTTTTGTTTCCAGCAGTGCCAGTCCCTCAATTTTTATACATTTGCACACTGCTCTCAGGAAGAATAAATAATACATGAATTTATGCATTGGCTAAGTGAAATTTCCTTCTGATTCTAGTGAGACACTGTTTATTGACAATTATAAAACATGTCTCTTTCATCTTTTGCTGTTCCTGCTGTGTGTTGAAGAGTATGCCTTTATCTCTTTTGTTGTTGTTAAGTTACCATCTTGTTTTTATTTTTAAAACAAACTGATCATTTTTCATATGTTAGTGAGTTGCAGTTTTGAAACCTTCCGAACACATTTCTGGCAGAATTACCTCATCTGCATCAGAAATAGTGCTACTGCATGAGTGCCCTTAAATGAGGTGGCTGTTACATCTAAATTACAAGAATTGAAGCTTTGAAAGGAAACAGGCTGACATTTATCCCAAATGAAATGTTTACTCTATGTTTAATACCTGGTGGGCAATTCAGTACTCTGAATCTGTATTAAACATGTTTAATATTATAATATTTAAGATGCATTCTTAAGGCTCAAAATAGGTACTCAAAAGTCAGAGCTGTATCTTGGTATGCAGGTTATTATGAAATGGTGTTGAATTGTGTGGTGAAACTGGGTTTTCCACTTACTAAATTCATAGAATAAGCTATTTTCAATCACCCATTTTCAAAGGCTGATTTGGAGGGTAGGAGTATGTATGACTCCTTCCCAAACCTGTAGGCTAGGGAGTTGAGTGCTGTTCCAGGAACCTGGATTTTACTCTCCTGTCTCCACTGTACAGTCCCATTTCATATTGAACAGCAGGTCAGTGAAGACAGGCTGTTGGAAGGTGAACAGTCATTGCTCATGCTCTAATTCACAGAAACCTATCTTAAAACCTTATGGTGTGATACTGAGAAGGATCAATCTCATAGCTGTTGTCTCAGTAGGAGTTATCCTAGAATATGTACAGACCTGAGGAAAACTGCATTGAGATTTGAGGCACATGAAGGGGGGCTCCTCTAAAAGGAGGGGTTTTTTTACTTCTTTGTGGAGTCTTGATCCCATTTGTAAACAGTAGATTACACAACTTTCTTAATAATTCAGATATTGTGGAAAAATAATAAAGAGATTAAAATCTTTCTTCAGATAATAGTATTAGTTACATTATTTGTTCCTAGTCCCATTTTTAGCTGAAGTGCTGTGCTTGACATTTTCTAACATGCACTCCACATGCTTCCTCACTCATCTGAGGCAGAACTGTAATAGAAAAGATGTTTTAGCAAATTTATGGCTAGGATTGGACAATAGGATATGTCCAGCAGTGTATGGTATTGCTTGTTGCTGTGCCTCCTGCCCATAATGGTAATTGTATGTACCTGGTATTAGGTCTTCAGAAAAGGAAGAGGGGGATAGAGAAGATGCTGTAGTTCATGAGCCGGTTCCTAGGAGAGCTGTCAGTTCTGGGGGCAGGATCTGTATTTAGCCGTCTGCATCTGCTCAGGCCTCACACAGCGAGCGTGGCGATTTGGGTGCAGTGCTGTTGGAGAGGTGCTGGGTGCTTGGCTCCAAACTGCAGCCTCTGCACTGACCTTCTTTGGGCACCACTGGCCCACGGACCTTTCAGTTCTCTGCTTTCAGGTATCACCCACATATTCTGGATTTGTCCTGTCACTGTCTCTAACCAAGGCTACTCATCTCAATTGCAATATCCTGTATCTTCTTTATAGTTAGAAATCATAAAGCAAATCGGGTGAAGCCTGATGCATTTTGGATTTCAGTGGCAAAACTGGATGTTTTATTACAGAAGTGGGTCAGTGAATCTTCCCAAAATGCTGATATTTTCTGCACATAGTCCAGTAGTTGTTTTCATACTGTGAGTTCTGACAACAGGGTCTGTTCTGGGCTATCCCAAACAGGACTAATATAAGAAGTTAAACTTTCACGTTTCAAGAGAGAGTACTGCATTCAGCCCTGGGCTGTGGAGTGGCCTCAGGAGCTTAAGATCCAGTGGACCATGAAACCTGTCTCAGAAAGATGAGATGTGGCATTACATTTTACGTAACACACTGTGCTCTGTAACTGGCTCTTTTATTGCATGTGTAGAATCACTGAATTACTTGCAAGAGAGAATGGTGTATTGCTGTGGTGTTCGGGAGACAGCTTTTATTGGTGGATTTCTCTTGGTTTTTTCCTAAAGCAGCTGTGGTTTTTGGAAACTCACATGTGGATAGAAATGTACTAGGGTCTGTGGGTTTCCAGTACAGTGAGAAAAGAGGGATGAGGCCAGAGAAGGCTACTTGATGAAATTGAGAGTAGACTCATCTTTCTGTGTGGCAGGAGTGCCTTTCCCACTCAGACACAATGGATTGCTTTCTCGTTGAGAAGGTGAGAACAGTTTGATGAGGGTTGAGAAGTCTGTTTAAGTTTGGGAGTCACTAAAGGACAGCAGCTGCCACAGTCTAATCTGCATGATGATTAATCCAGTTAACAATCAGCTGTTTTACCAATTAGCTCTGTTACCAGATCAGTCCATTAAAGTCATTAAAACTCTCTTTACTTTCATTTAACCCCTCAGCTTGGCACTTCTAGTAAGGTTGAATATCCTTATAGCCTAATGTAGAGTATATTATAGTAACTGATGATCCAGGTCTGTTGTAGCCACTTGGCCTACTATTTGTGTCTTTAATGATTCAGCAGAGATATGCCTTTAGGTGCTGCTGTAAACAGTCCTCTAAATCTTAAAAATCAATGATAAATGAAAGGAACTTGATTATAATTTCTACTGACAGCACTGCCTATTACTAAGGTTGCTAAGTATTTTCACTACATGAGATTGGCTCATTGGTGGAGGGCAGGCGTAGGAATTGTTCTGTGATTTTTGTTCTGTTCAAAACTTGGTCAGACACTGTATGCTGAGTTTTTCCCATTCTATGCATCTGACTGTGTTTAAATTGCTTAGGAAAATTTAATTAAAAACCGTTTGGCTGTATTGAAGAATGGGCTGATGAGAAAATGGAAGGGGAAGCCAGAAAAATGTATGTTCTTTTGCCTGTGAATTATTGTTCTGAATGACAGATTGTGCTGTGAAAAAAATCTTCCATCTCTCTGGCTTGAAACAGGAAATTAGTTTGATGACCAGGGCTCAAATCACGAGGCAGAATTAGTTGATCTAAAAGTGTGGGGCAGAGAGGCACAGGAATGAGGAGAGGCTGACATTGGAAAAAGAAGAAATCCAGGAAAAGAAGAATGGACAGAGAAGTCTGAGAAATAAGTGAAGCCCAGGCCTTGCAAGACTTGCTAGCAAGGAGAATAGCACCATCAGAGAAGGAAAAGCCCAGCACTGGGGTGGGAAGAGCTGGATAGGAAGCTTTAGGCATGGAGTTAGCTGGTCGAATAGCAGATTACCACAAAGCACCTCTCTTTCGAGAAGCAAGAGCAGCGCCCAAGGTGTTTCCTTCTCATTCTCCCTTTGCTACAGGAAGCAGGCTGGCACAGCATCCTGCTCCCCTTGCAGCACTAGCAGCTCGTCATCTTGCCTTTGGTGAGTCAAGTGGCAGAGGCCTGTGCGGAACTGAGGGCTCCAGGTCTGCACATGAACCATCTGGCTGCTGGCACAGCATCCCGTGGTGGGAGGCATTTGTCTTCCTTCCTGGTGGTAGAAACCTAGGAAACTCCAATCCTTTCCTCAGGGTCTTTATTCTCTCATTTTAACATCAGGTGGAGCAATCGGCGTTAAGGAGTGCTGAACTAAAGCTGCCTGTGCATCCTGCAAATTTTTCTCAGTGACGTAATTCCCCCCTCTGCCAGAACGTGCTTTGCTCAATGAGAAAGAGGAGTTATGCTTATAGAATGCGCTTTTTGTCTGGCTTGCTGCAGAAAAAGGAAAAATGCAGTGTAAGAGTCAGGGGATTACTTGAAGAAAGTGGCTGTGGAAGCCACAGGAGCATGATCTGATCCTCCAGGCCAGTTGAGTTTGTGTGATGTTGAACTAGTAATTTTAAGCTTTTCAGAGGCTGTCATTAGCCATTGTACCTAACTTGTTGGAGATACCCAATCCTAGAGCCTGAAAGAAGAGTGGTAAGAATACTGCACGTTCTGTTCTGAAAAAGAAGTTTCAGAAAAGCATCTCAAATCAAGCACTGCTCAAATCAGCAGATATTTCTGAAATTGTGCCATCTGTGCCTCAGCTCGCTCACCATGTAACGGTAATAATGCTACTTCTAAAAGAAGGTTGTGGGAGATTTTGAAAATAAATTAGCTTAATGTTTTGTGATGCAGTCGAGAATAAAGAATTGGATGAGGGTGAAGGCTGGAGGAATATAAAGGAGCTGAAAGATTATACTATGGAGTACAGTGTCATGCACCTACCATGTAATGCAAATGTCTGGAGTTCATCAACTGGAAACTACAAAGGAGCAGGAAAGAGACAAAGGAAAAGAAGATCTGGGAACATTGCTAGGTCTTGTGACAACTGAGGCAGCACTTTCATGATCTTTTAAAATGTGATCTTAAAAGGTCTCAGTGGCTATCAGAGAAGCACTAATGCCTTTGGGAGCTCATCTGGACACTTGTCTATACTTTCATCTTCACAGCAGAAAGATGAAGGCAAACTGGAGAAAGGGCCAGTGAGGCTATTAACAAGGTCAGAGGAATGGGTGGCCAATTTTAAAATGTAAAGAATACATGGCCTTGCAAAATGAAGACTGAGGGATGAGTAAGACAGTGTAAATACACCTGAAGGATTAACAGCAAGATGGAAACTGGATAAGGTACAATTCTTGGCAAAACAGTCATTAGTTTTGAGATGAATGGGAATAAGCTGAGGTTGAAAATCAGATCTTTTCTTCAGAGAGTTGTGAGAGTCTTGGGTAGCATCCCAAAGGACAGAGTGGAAGATCCCTTGTTGGGCTGGAGGTGAGGCTTGAACCCTTTGACAAGGGCGTAAGCAGGGCCTAGGCTCAGACTCAGGAGTCTGTAGCCAGTTAAATGTGTTAACTGTAGCAGATGCAGCATGCACACTTGGACATCCTGCCATCAATGTGTGTGGGTGGTTGACCTTTTCCTTCCCTCAAGTGAAATCAAGTCATTAGGAATTATCTCTAAATATTCTGGCCCCATACATGGGCGCCTGAGCTGCTTTAATCTTAGTAAGCCTTGGGGAGCCAGGCTACCAGTGTATCTGCCCCGCAGAACCTGGGAGCATATAAGGAGATCTCTTTCAGATGGCAGGTTTTTAATGTGCAGCCAGAGAGGTCTGTTGAGTGTCTGAGCATGTGTTCAAAGAAGGGGATGTATATGTTCTCTGTTAGCATTTCCAAGATGCAGAAAAGCCTCGTGTCTGTTTGCTCCAGGATATCTGTTAGTCCTGGTTTCTGCAGCATTTTGGAACTGAAAAACTCTGTTGTGTAAGGGCTGAAGGAAAAAACACATCGTTGGAGTGGAAACGTTGCCATTCTCAGCCTTTGGATGGACTCCACTTCATGTTTGTCACATGCAATTCATATCTGAAAGGAGCATGTGTCACTGCTGATGTGATGTGCCATGTCATAAAAGCTTTGGTGACATTTTCTGACCTCTTAAAAACTAACGAAAGAGGTTTGCAACGTGTAAATGCCATCTGCCATGGCAAAGCAGTTTCCCCGATCTCTAATCACATATGCCTCCTGTGAAATGCTGCATCACCTTGAAAAAAAATCAGCATATTAATGGAGGAAGCTTGTCTTTTCACTCATTCCCAAATTCTTTACATAATTCACCTATTAACTTTTTTTGCTTATTAAGAACCCTGAGGGGTGCAAGTTGCAGCAAATCCATGATAGCTTTAGGAATTCTGTTTCATTAGAACTGTGTTTATTTTCTGATTTTTTGGTACTCTGAATTGGAACCATTCTCCCTGTGATCTTAATCTTTTGCTGATACTCATGGGGTTCACAGATGGAAGTGTGGAAAAGTCTGAGCTGTCTCGGGAGCAAGTAACAGGACTTCTGGGGGGTGTGTAAAAAGAGGGGAGTGTTCTTCATTAACCTGTGTTTGTTCCCATAGTCCATTATGGGAACTGAGATGTGCTAATTACTTTAAATTGATTCAACTTATGTCACAGCGATAGCCTCAGATGTGGGATAAGGAGACCAAACGTTGGATTCAGTTTTTGCTGGGCTGACAGCTTATATAATGAACAGTTTTGAATCACTAGGGACAGTTTTTACAGCCTGGAAAAAAATAAGCAAAGTGTTTCATGCTCGGATAGGAGAGAAGAGCACTTTATCCACTTATCTCTTACGTTACATAGCGCTGTTGTTGGCTGCTCTGGCTTTTGCATGTCAATAAGGCAAACTTTCTAAAGAGAGGATTTATTGCAGGAAATGTGTCCATATTACAGGCCACGTACACAACATGCATTAATTTCTGAGTAACAGTAAGCAAAAGCTATTTCAGATGGTGCCAGGGTACAAACCTGCATCTCTGCAGACTGGTGAGAGGCAAGAGATCTCCTTTCTGTCATAAACAGTGCTTTTTGTGTTTGCTGAGACAAGTGCGAGCATTGTCTAGCCCTCACAACCAGCGCTGAAGAAGTTAGCTCTGTTTTTATCACTGTATTACAGGCAGGGAAGGAGGTGTGCTGAAAAATGAAATGACAACACTAGCAAATCTGTGTAAGAAGCAAACCAAGATACCAGAAGCCCTGGCTTGCCAGCCTGTGTCATTACATCATGCCTAAGTGCCCTGGGCAAACCCTGTTCTTTTGACTGTTTGTACATAGCATTGGTGACATAGCAGACTTCAATACTGATTCTAATTCTGATTTTTATACATGAGATTATCATTTCCGTGGCAGGACCTGTCCTCAGGCTCCTTATTGATAAAAAGATCTTGTCATTTCTTTGTTGGGGTATTGAGGGGTGCGGCTAGATGTGCATGGGTGTCGCAGAATGCATAAATGAAAAATACCACCCAGGGACAAGAGAAATCAAGAAGCCTGTGAGCATCACTCTGGATGTCATGTTTTGAGGTGGCAGGGGTATGTTCTCAGTCCAGCACTTGCAAAAGAAAGTCATTACAGAGTGCTGCTCCCTCCTAGCAGACCAGATGGAAAGGTCCCACTGTGCACATACTGCCCCAAGGGTCCTGCTCACAGATGGAGTGATGAAACCCAAAAGCTGCCGTGCAGGAGTTCAGTGGGTTTTTTGTAGCTGCTTTGCCATGTAGTCATTTCAGTCTGACCTGTTTTTGAAGATCCCGACGAGGTCTGCAAAACAAACGTATTTTTAACTGCTATTCACATGATTCTTATCTTGCCATTTGTAATTTTAAGAAGCTAGTATGGGAGTTGGGTAGGATAGGTTTTTGCACTGGCTGCTCTGCAGTAATGACTTTTTTGCCTGGTTTGGCCCTGAAACAGAAGGAAAAACCATCTCTGTTTTGCAGTAGCTGCAAAGTGACAACAGTTAGATTAGCAGTGACTGCAGGCTGGTTGGTGCAGTGTAAAACTACAGTTTTATTGTGAAATTGTGAAACTACAATTTTATTGTGAAGCCTGTTGGTGTGCCCTGGGAGATACCAGCGCAGGCACCTGAAAGGGAGGATATTTGAACTCCTTAGAGGATACTGTGTAGCTTTTTATCACCGCCCAGTCATAGCTGACATTTAAAATGTGCCGCAAAGAGGGAGGGAGATGAGGAGATGTCTCAGTAGAGGTATTGCAGCCCATCTGGGCTTTTCAGAGCGAGAAACTGTACCCAGCTGGGTATCACTAGATGGTATCAAAATGCTTGCTTTGTTGTCTGCCTGAATAATAACCAGGTAGACCTTGTGTGGGAAGGGATTTTCAGGGCAGAAAAACTCCTGAGCATCCAGCTAAGGGAACAGCAAGGCGCTGCCACTGGGAAGGCTCCATGAGGAGCCGGGCCTGCTGCTTTCCTTCCACCACTGAGCAACTTCTCTCGTTTTAGGAACTTTTCGCTGCACGTTCTGTGAGACCGAGGTGGAAGAAGATGAGTCGGCAATGCCCAAAAAGGATGCAAGGACACTCGTTGCAAGATTTAACGAGCAGATTGAGCCCATCTACGCGCTGCTTCGTGAGACGGAAGATGTTAACTTAGCCTATGAAATCCTGGAGCCAGAACCCACAGAGATTCCTGCCCTGAAGCAGAGGTGGGAGCGCGCCCGGTCTTTCCTCACTGTACTCCTTCCTTGTAGAGCGTTCCTCTGTGCTGTGGGGCTTTCCCAAACCTTGTGCAGGACTTATTTGTACAGTACCAACTATGCAAACAACAGACAGATTGCTCCAGGGATGTGTGGTTTACAAGGAGACAGAGGGCTGTAGCCGTTTTTACAACACAAGGCAAATGACTGTTGTTCTGGTCAGCCCTCTGCGTGTCTTTTTCTATGAGGTGGGATGCTTGAATTGCTTGCTGCTTGCCATGCTGCAGCTGGTGTGCACACCAAGCCCTTGGCCCAATATTTAAAAAATGCCAACTGCAGCTGCTTGGCAAAACTCTGAAGGTGCCACCTCTGCTGTTTTCTATCTCTTAAATACTGATCTTTAATTTGTTCCTTTGGCTTCTCCCCAGCTTTTGAAATGAAGCTATTTGCAATCCACACCTTGTATTTCAAATCCTCATATTACAACATTCTAGTTTGAAGACATTATTTTTATTAAGCAGGTTTTTTTCTTTTGATTTTGCCCAACTTGTTACACACCTCTTCTTTTCAGGAGAAGACCATGATGGAATCTAAAACTCTTTAAAATGTTCTTACCCATGGGAAATGACACTTTCTTTCAGAACATTCCTAGCTTTACAAAAACAGATGATGTTTAAATAATGCAAAAAGATGTGGGGAGCTGTCAGTTTTGTCAGCTGTGGTGAAATGTGATGCACTTCTCTGTATTTAAAAAAAAAAATTAATTATACACACTGGGGAAAAGAACTGTACCATGAGGGGGGAAGCATTCCCACAGTGCCTTGAGGTGCTTGGCTTTAGTTAATAGGAGAGCAAGCAGGATACGCTTTTTTTCTCTCAGGCTAACCTTGAGAAAGAATGTTCCTCATATATTCATTCTAGACAGCTTCTAATTAATATAATAAAAATTCTTTGTCTATTCATAGTCTTTTTCTAGCCAAGAAGGTAGTTTTTTTTTCTTCATCATCCTGATAGAAAAACACAAGCAATATAAAGAGCAGAAAAGATTTTTCCAAGGTCACTCAACATGTCTTTGGTGATACGGGGAATTCTTTGAAGCCTTTATACCCAAGCTGAATCACTAGACTGCTTTAAAACCCATTTTCAATAGTTGAAGTAGTAGAACTGGGCTAACCCTACCAAAGAAAGAGTAATTTTTCAGTCTTCCCTTTTTGTGTACAGGAAATCATCACAGCAGAGGCCTGGTGCAGTCCCATGATTAAATAGCAACACCCACTTACTTGACTCTTAAATACTTAAAAAACATTGTAAATGATTAATTACTCTGTGCAAGGAATGACAAAATAAATAGGCAGCTTTTTAAATGCTTACTTGAACACAACTTGCTTCAGCACATACAGTGATTTAATTATTTATTAACTCTTATTAATTCAAAGCAGTTAATTCCATGAAAGCGCTGCTGTGAGATTTTTTTAAAGTGTCAAACCCTGGGTTATTTATTCTCTCTGTTTTTATGGAGTCTTGAGTGTCTGAAATCATTGACAAAACTGACGTTTGGTGATTCTGAAACAAACCAAAAAGGTCACAAAATGCCTGCATCTTCTCTTTGCAGTAACTTGGGCAACTTCACGTGTTTTCAGGAGAATTACAGCTCTAAGTGGCCCCACTGGCATTGCATAACTGTCATTCACCTGCTCTGGGAAACTGGGTAGATCTTCATTTATGTCCTCCTAAGAGGTTGTTCATTTTCTTAATCATGGGAGAGCATGAATTAGCCCCACAGGTTTCAAAATAAGCCTGCTTTACTTAAACTCTATGGTTTTTGAAAAATTACGGATTTTAATAACCCTTCTATTTCCTTGTGTCAAAATAGCATGAATCAATTAACAAAAGATCTTCATAGAATTAATTTTCTGTGGTCATGCTGTCAAGAACCATGGGTTGTCTGTTGTGAAGTTGAAGCTCTTAAGAGCAGCACAGTGAAAATGTGTTTTGTTTTATCTCAAATATGGCAAAAAAAAGGAGTTATCCCCATTATCTGAGACCTGTCTTACTAGTTTGAGATGAAATTTTCAAGTTGTTTGCCCGCTGCACAGTGTGGTTTCTGTGGGCCATACCTCAGCTGTGTCAAGGGCTATTCATGTTGCCTGTAAAGGCAGCTAAACAACTCATTATGGGATTTCCATCAGGGTGAGTAGAACAGACTAAATGGAGCCACTGAGCTGCCACAGTTCCTGCCTTCAGGGCGGCCATGTGAAGTCTAGAGCAAGGTGGGGAAAAAGTAGTTTGTGGATCTAAGAGAGAAAGAGAGATTGAAGAGATCCCTTCATCTGCTCTGTGCTGCCTGTAAGGCAGCTCCCACTCCTGGCCTTTTGTTGGTGTCTGATCCTGTACTTTGGAACAGGCTGCTGAACAGTAAGTTCTCTTCTTGCAGAAAAAAGTGTTCCCCTGCTCAGATAGTCTTGGAGTGGTGCTCACACCTACCAACAGTGTCACTGAAGATAAAAAGACATAAATTGAGGCACATTTGCAAAGCTCCAAAATTAGACAGAAAGTGTCTAGATAGCTCCAGCTCAGTGTGGGACATTGCAGTTGATCAGGTGAAGTAATTAGTACTGTAGGTGTCTCTTGGAAGTGTTACTTTCATTATTGAAACGTTCCTGACGTCATGGAATAAGTGTTTTGCGGCTGAACGGTTCTGTGTAGGAAAGAAGTCCATTTCAGGCACACTTAGAGGGGCTTCTGTGCAAAAGCATTATTTGGTAGTTCTTGGCACTACTGAGGGTTTAGTGTCACGCTGTAGTCATGGGGAGGGAGAGCTCGGGTGAGAGCTGCATTGTGCATCCTGTGAGGAAAGTGGATTACATAAAATTGTCAGGGAAACGCTAGTTAGAGATTTCTATTGTGTGGGAAGCAGAGTGGTGCTTTTCACAGAACACACGCCTGTCTTGGAGAGCTGAAAGGTACCAACACTTGAAATAACACGCTGGGGAGAAGGTCTCTATGTGGTTCCTTAGGTTACATAAGAGATACATGCGCATGAGCCTTCTGCCCCAAAATTCAAGGCTGCTGTGAAGCTCTTCTAGCAGAGCTGGCTGCAGGATTGCTAAGGACATGAGACATACTAACACAGATGCTGTAAGGTATTTTGTTAACAGATCCCAGCCATTCCACTACTGAGAGGCTGTGAGTAGCTCTCGATCAACACTGTGGTTGAATATACCAATATTTTTTATCTGGAGAAGAGCATGCTCACCTACCTCTGTAATTTCCCCTCACTGTTGTACACCTAAGAATCTAGCAGAATTAGCTTATAAAACAGTGCTAATGTCCCTGCTGAACTAAAAAAAAAACCCTTCCTATTAGTCAGGTCTTCTCCAAGTGCAACTTTATTTTAAGCTTCTTGGTTGGAGAAAAGGTCATTGGGTAGACAGCAGCTACTGAACCGTGCTCACTGATGACAACTGTCAGCTCAGCTGGCATCATGGAGTATCCCTGATGGATTTACTGTGGACAAGAGGAGGAGTCAAGGCAGGGCTGTTGCTCATGAAAAGCTGTAGCTACCCCTGGTAATCAGATAACTGAAATTATATGGCTGAGGGCAGCTGCAGTCTGCAGCGGATTTGTTTCTCTGAAAAGATGAAATCTCATTCTGAAATAGAGGACCAGTCACATAGTTGGGCTTTCCCCACTCTATGCATATGTAGCAGCACAGGCCAGGGTGTATTTTAGGCTCACTGCCATCATCAGTGTGCAGAAAATATTTCACCTGATATCCTCTTTTGATCCGATCCGAGCAGAAATGTTTTTCTCCATCAGTCCCCTTCGCTAGAAGGGAGGAGGTAAGCGTGCTGAGAGCAAAGGAGGTCTAGGCTTTGACTGCCATACCCTTCACGTGGGTCAGCACCTTTATTTCTCCAGCTTTTCCATATTGAAGACAGTTTTTCTGTCTCCTCCTGCACTCCATGAGCACACAAAGCCTTTTGTCCAGACCTAGTCTTCTGGTTTGAAGGTGCTCTCTCTTCTTTCTTCTCTGCCTGGACTCCCCAGTCCTCCCAAGGCTGCGTCTGTGGATAGTACAGATCTCCTGTGTAACACAGGAGAGGTGACTTCTCATGTACGTTGTCACTCACAATTCAAGCAAAGGTGTGAATTGTGTTTTTCATGGTGAGTTAACTCCTTCAGGAGTCCTGTGATTAATAACAGTTCACAGCTCTGAGCATGCTGAGTCCCTGGGCCTACTGTCTACCTTGGTTAAACTTCAGTGTTTTTTTAATGCAGTATTTGGTTGGTGTGTGAAGGCCAAAAAGAGGCTTTTCCAAATACCAGACTACTGTTTAACTGTGTTTTGCTGCTATGGCTTTTTTTTTCAGGGAATTCTGGGATTTTATGCCTGTTTTAACATAAGCATATCTGCATCTCTGGTGCTGCCTCTTCTTTTCAATGTCTGTGGTGGATGTTGCCCACTAGGGTTTCCCACTAGAGAGCCCCAAGTTTCCCAAACCAGCAAGCTGGCACAGAAATCCCTGGCAGCACGTGTTAGAACTGAGAACGAAAGTTCTCAGTGCAGATCATGGGAGACAACTAATCATAATTTAAGCATTTTTGTCTAAGGAGGGGCTTGTTCTGAGAGCTCTGTTTTTCTCTCTTTAACTTCCGTGTAGCAAGGAGCGTGCAGCTGGTGCTGGTTCGGGGGCAGCAGCTGGCCTTGCAGGCGGACACCATCGGGAAGCATGGACCAAAGGACCATCGTATGAGGACTTGTATACCCAGAATGTTGTCATCAGCATGGAGGACCAGGAGGATGTGAACCGGTCGGCGAGTGAAGGAAAGCCAACCAGAGAGAGGCCCATTTGGCTGCGTGAGAGCACAGTGCAGGGGGCTTATGACCCTGATGAAATCAAAGATGGTAAGAAATTCAGAGAGCAGATGTACTGCTCTGCTTATACGAGGCCTTTACAGTGCTGTCAAAAACGTGTTCTGCTGTATGTGTGTACAGCTGCTGCTCCCACCACTGGAGTGTCTGCTCCTCTCTGCTCTGCAAAGCACCTGTGTGTACGCAGATGTAGAAATTCCTTAGATCCGGGGTTGAAATCTAGGTCAGTAAAGCTGAGATGTCCATGAAATTTTGTGGGGACTTCTAAAACGTTAATTAACTGTTAGGTCTTCCACCTTGAGAGCTTATTGCTTCTAGATGAAGGTCTTTCAATTTCGTCTAGAAGGCTGTCTCCCTAATAGGCCACTGCTGAAAAATAACATTTATTAACGTTCAGTGACTCTGAAGTCTACTAAATCTACCAGCAGTGTTTATATGCTCCCAGCCTTCTTGCCAATTGTTTCTCAAAACTTGTTATATATGAAGAATACTCAGAAACAGACCTTCTGGAAGAACAGTAGGAAGGTCTGTCACCATGACAGGTGAGCCTTTATTCCCTTCTGTTTGTTTCACTTTATCTCTGCTTTTATTTTCATTCATCTTGGGGTCAGGTTATCTACAGACCATGGTCAAGATCTTATAACCATTAGTAGAAACATTCTGCTTTGGCATGTGTGCTGTTTAAGCTTCCATGCTAGAATTGGAAATGGGGACCTTTTATGATTTTTACAAGAATGAGTTAATAGATACAATCTTTAGAGTAATTTTAGGCTTATGGACTGAAACTGTTGATGACCTAGGACGAAAAGATGGCAAAAGGGAATCATGTGAGTATGTGACCCTGGAACTTGTGCTGTGTTCGGGAGAGTAGTGGAGTATTCAGGTGTAACAGAAGTGAAGACAATAGATGTGATATAATGGTCAGAAGATACCTAAAAAACTTACGCACATTTAATGCCTTTCAAATGTATTATGGATTCCAAAACACTTTTCAAACAGATTAAGCAAAGTGAGATGATTGAACAACCTGCTCCTGCAGTCTGTAGCAGATGTTGTTACTCACCAGCCATGGTGAGTTCTCACTCCATTTTTCTGCTAGACATTAAATTCACCTGTAGTTTTAAATCAACTCCTTGAGACGGCTTTTGATGTGCACAGCATAAATGCTTCTCAAGAAGTCACTGAGGGACAGCGAGGTGGAGTATCTCCTTACAGGATGGTGGCATCACTGTTTAACCTCCTCAGCTACTGGAGATCAAAGCAGGAGCTTGTGGAAATGGCCTGAAATTGCTGCTGCAACACATAAACAGGAAGGACAGAAACTTGGGACCATTAACAGAAAAGATTCACTGCTTGTATCTGGCAGAAACAGCTCTTGCAATCAAGGAACAGCCCCTCTGAGCCACCAAGTCAGCCTTTGTGAAGCTGTCTCTGACTGTTGTAGTTTCACAGCTCTCAGTGTGATGAGCTGTGGTATTATTTCACAGAGGTGCTCTCCTACAGCCTCTTACACTCCACAGTCACAAGCAGTGAGCTGAGCACACAACTGCCAACACGATGCCTTTAGTCTTCCTTTCTTTCAGGAATCTGGCAGTGCTCTAATAGTAGTAGTTGTAGCTGTCACCCATTACTACAGTTTTATTTACAATAAAAAAAGAATTCCAGTGAAATTAGGTATGGTATTTTACCACAGGAAAGGAGTGACCAAAGACTGCCCTGGCTTTCAGTGCTAAATGCTGAACTTGTTTCCTTCACACTATTTTTTCATCTCAAGTTGAAAAATGTAACCAGCACATTTCTGACTGAGGACGGGAAAGACTTGGGAGCGGCCTGCCTGGATGTGGTGCTGAAACCATGAGGATCTGTGTCTTGGAGGAGTGGGCAAGTGGCTGCCTGTGTGAAGGCAGAATGCCAACACCTCAGCTCCAGCAATTGTTCATAGGTAGCATCTTTTGGTGTAAGACAGAAAGTTTGCCATGGGTAGCCTGTCCTACTTTTTAGGCCTCATTTTTTTCTCCATATTTGATTTTTTGTTCTTTTTTTTTTTTTTAATTTTTTCCATAATGCCTGTAGTTCTTTTGGTGCTAAGTAGACTCACAGCCCTCTCACCAAATGCAGGATTAGGAGAGGTTTTCTGTGGGATGCTACTTTTTGAGCAGAATTTTACTGTTTGAGTCCCAGAACTGCAGACATCCTCCTACCAGAGCCAGCGTAAACCCTCCCAGCTGTTGTACAGCCAAGTTTACTGAAAGAGGAGCACAGGCCAGGTGTGTCAGCTGGAATATTGCAGTCCCCTTCAAATTAGAGGTGCAGGTAGGGAGCCACAGGGACTGTCTGGGCTGTGTTTCAGCTTGGAGAGTGGGCACTGGTTAATGCTGTGCTGCACAGCTGGGCCGCAGGCTGTCAGCTGCATCTGCTTCATGCCACCACCATCTTCCTGTAAGGAGCTTTTCCCCTTCCTGCCTGGTACAAGTGCACCTCTGAGCTCACCAGGCGTGGCTGCGCTAAATGTTGTTTTATAACACATGGTTTCTACATATTCTTTGCCTGGATCCATTTATTCTCTGTGTTAATCCTTACAGGCAGGGAGCTCAGCAGGATAGGGCCTGGGCTAGGGGTCTGTATTTTAAGGTCTGCTTGGATTTCTGCTCCCCTGTAATGCCCGAGTTGGACACCTCCCTGGGGAAGTCTTTTCCGGGTGCCTGCCCATTGTGCATTTGTTGTCTTCACTTGCAATGTGCTCCTGGTCGAGGCTTCCATCTGGGAGCCACAGTGACTCTAGGCCTCCCAGCCCCTAGGAAATGTCAGTACTTGCTCTGCCATTATGAGACACAACTGTCTCTGTCTTTCAAGGGAGAGGAGGAGTTGGCTTAGAGAAAGGGTGTGACTTGGCCAGCTGAGCTCAGTGGCAGTAATTAATGAAGATTAAGAAAACTTCCAGGGCCCTGACACGGATCTCTGTGAGGAAATGTTCATTCCCTCATGTCCCTTTGCAGGGGGCCTGGATCTGGATGCGTTCCAGGAGCGTGAGGAGAGCCGGGCAGCCCTGGATGACAATGAGGAGGTGATGCGCGCCCTGCTCATCCATGAGAAGAAGACACCTTCCGCTTCCACTGTCACCGTCAGCGGTGCCGCTCCTCTCTCCGGCGGCAATGCGAGTGACTCCGAGAGCGAGACAAGCGAGTCGGAAGAGGAGTCCCCTCCCCGCCCCGCCGCCACGGCCACCACGACGTACGGGCTGGAGGAGGAGGAGGAGGAGGACGAAGAGTTCGAGGTGGTGGCAGAAGACCCCACTGTCACAGTGGCTGGGCGCCCGCACTCTTACAGCCAAGTGAGCCAGCGCCCCGAGCTGGTGGCCCAGATGACGCCGGAGGAAAAAGAGGTTTACATAGCCATGGGGCAACGCATGTTCGAGGACATGTTTGATTAACTGGTCCCTGCCGTGGCATTTTTTAGAAGGTGACTTTTAAAGGCAGAGACTCTTTAGCAGAGCAGAAGACTGGAGCGCATCTTCCCTCCCCTGTCACTGTGGTGCAGCACTGCTAATCTCAGGCATCCTGCTCCCCATGAGCGGGGGGCAGCAGAGCTGCATGTGCCAAAACACATAGGGCGGGACGAGTCTCAGAAGTGAGGATGCTTGCAAGGTAAAAAATCTGCTTCAGGGTGCCCTGCACAGGCACTGCTTTAACCGTCTCCAAGGCCCTAGCGGCTCTTTCTCCCAATGGCTTTAAGTTGATTTTTGTTGCAGATCCCAGTGAAGTCCTCATCCCTGCTCTCAGGGCACATAATGGCTCCGCAGTCTGAGCCGAGCGCTCTGCAGAGGAGGGCCTATGTGACGTACAGCTGCCTGTGCTCAGCGAGGAGAGAGGAGAGGAGAGGAGAGGGAAGCACTTGTCTGCTGATGGCAAGCTTGGACAGGGCTTGTAGCTGACCCTCTGCCACCAGCCACTGGCCACCAGAGTGGCTCTTTGTAAGCAAGCCTGTAGGCAGCAACCTTTTCTTGCTCCCGTTCGCTCCCTACTGGGACTCAGCACCTCAAGGTCAGGTGTAACTTGAAACAGGCAGAGTGAAAGCCTTGGCAGGCACATAGTCAGTCACTTTTTGTCAGTGTAACAGATGCCCTCCATGGATATGAGCTGCCAGTGCTCTGACTTGCCTTCATTTTCCAATATTGCTGCCTGTTGCTTCTGCCTAGCCCTGTCCATGAAGACATGCAGACCGTTCACAGTGGGCAGAGCTGCTGTCTGGCAGTGCCAGAGAAGTAGCATAATTTTTATTTGTAACCTCACCAGGGTTGTATGATTTTTAAGGGGTGTTATACAATTGTAGATTCTGCTTGGCACACTCTTTTACCATGAAAGACATTTATCAGTGCCTATAGAGCAATATAATGTTCTTAATGTTTTTCTCTTTCAATTGAAAATGTTGCTTTTTTAAAATTGTTGTGTTTTCCTACATAGTACTACAATAAAACAAAATTATAAAAGAGTTCTGTGTTCCAGAGAGTAGGGGCAGCATTTTGTGCTGTTCCACTTATACGGGCAGTACAAATTTGCTGTTCACTGAGACTGTAAATCTGTTTTATACTAACTATGCTTTCTATGTTCTGCTAACCTTGTAATGCCTCCTTTGTGGTTTGATTTTCAGTTTTTCAATACTCTGAATCCTCTCTTTTTTAAATAGTGTTTTAAATTTTCTTTTAAGTCATTTTAAAGAGGAATAAATAAACAGAAACTTCTCCCCTTTGTCATCTTTCAGTTTATATTGTGCCTAGTTGGGAATGTTGTTTGCTTATAATTTTGATTTATTGGAT
The DNA here is from genome assembly GCA_013397315.1 of Donacobius atricapilla. Classification (NCBI taxonomy): domain Eukaryota; kingdom Metazoa; phylum Chordata; class Aves; order Passeriformes; family Mimidae; genus Donacobius; species Donacobius atricapilla. The sequence goes on from WBMY01011652.1 coordinate 203,416, forward strand.
TCAAGAAAAAAACCAATTTGAGCTCTCCTTTAAGAGGACCATTTGAAATCCCACTGTACATTGTTTCTCCTTAGCAGAGCTTCCTTGAATGCCCCCTGGAATCTCCTGCACTTCCAGGATGGATGTTCCATTACATTAGCGCTATGTAAAAAAACAGAGGCTGGTTTTGATCAGCACTTCCATTTCTTTCGTCCTTCCTCAAGGGAAGCATCGACTGATGGTAGAGGACTCGCAGACATGGTACTGCTGGTTAAAATGGTGTTCTTATGTAGACAGGCTTCCAAGATCTTGTATCAAGCTTCCAGATATCAAGTCACAGAGCTGATAAGTCAGATTCAGTGAGATCAGCTAGCAGAAAAAAACGTGCTGTACCCATTCTGTATAGATTTAATCTAGCTGAATTCAATATTAACACTGGAGGTAGATTTACAAGGAGCTAAAAGCAGAAACTAAGAACTAATCCTGAATACAGAAAGTTGCTCGTGCTCTGAAGTCACCAGTACTGTATAATGAATTTTCAGTTTGCAAAATCAAGCTGTAGGTTTAGTAAAGATGAAGAAATACCCAGCATAAAAATCTATTAAGTAGTGGTTTTCTTAGTAAACACATTTAATTGTGGTTTGTGCAGCAGTTGCTGTTTTTGTCATTCAGCAAGGTATGTCCTGCACATGTGGGAACCAGAGTGGTGGTTGTGGGGTTTGCCCTCCATCTCTCATCCACCACATGCAGCCCTTGGGAGGACTGGAAAGGTCAAAGGTGCATCAGCAGATGCCATCATTGTTTCCTGCCCTCTCCAACAGTTCCTGGCATTAGAAAGGATGGCTGCTCTGCTCTGTTCCAGCCAGCTGGGGCTATTGAAGGACAGCCGCACACGACTGCTTTCCTGTCACGAAAAGCAGGGCTTGAATGAACAGAAGACACAGTTGGTAGTGCCCTCTTCCCGCAGCTGAACAGAGCTCTGCGCACATGCCAGGAGGGAAAAACAGCCTCTGCAAGCAAAGCCAGGCACTGCCAGAAGGTTGGTGCTAATGCAAGGGATAAAGCCATCAATTCTGAGGAAGGCCCAGCCATTTCCCCTGCCTGCTGGACCACATGTGCTGCATTAACGCTAACCTGATAACGCTGTCAAGCCTTCCTGGGTGGATGTTCTGTCTAACCCCATTCAAACCTGTTTCTGTATCTGCTTCCGGCCTAAGGCGCATTTTATCTGATGAGTGATATCTGAGAGTTCATGAAGCATTTGGACAGTGCTCTCTGGCACATGGTGTGCCTCTTGGGGGTGTCCGGTGCAGGGCCAAGAGTTGGACTTTGATGATGTTTGTGGGTCCTTTCCAATTCAGAGTATTCTATGGCTCTGTGGATGTACATGAGGGCAGGGCACTGGAGCTCTCTCTGGAAAGAGAACTGCATTTCTCAGGGTGCTCATGCTCCTCTTCCCAATGGTCAGAGGTGCCTCTGTTCCTGCTCCCACTGCAGTCAAGAAAACTGCAGTGGAGTTATGTGCTCCCTGGCCCAGTGCAGAGCAGGCCAGAGCAGATTAGCTAAACTGTTGATGGAGGGAATGTGCTCTGTCAACCCTGAAGAACAGAAACATTACAATCCTTTCTGCTGAGCTTCCAAAAACTGGCTTCCTCCATCCAGCTCTTCCCGTGCTGCTGCCTAAACAGACTTGCTCTGTGAGAGTCAAGGGATTTGAAGATCCCCTGGAGGAATCCTAGAGGGCAGAAAAATAGCACCACCTCCTTCCTAAGACATCTGAGGAGCTATGCCTCAGTGATGCCTGCAGTGCCAAGACATGCTGTGAAGTTTAAGAGGGCCTGGTGGGGGAAGCAGCCTGCTGTGCCTGGGACTCTGTCTCCCACTGTGCCTCCCTAGGAGGAGAGAGAAAATTGTCTCAGGAATCAAATGCAAGACAAAGCCCTCATGGAAACAGAAAGGTTATGAGCAGGTGAAAGGACATTGTCAGCAGCGGGGCGAGCCAGCAGGCTGTCCCGGGGCAGGCTGTGGGGGGGAAGCAGCAGCAGCCCTGTTCCTCTGGTGTGTGTCAGCATAAATGAAGGAGGCTTTGGGCCCTGTCCTTTGGAGCAGGGGTGTCTCACAGTGCTCCAGGTAATTGCTCTGGGCTGTCCAGGACTGGTACTTTATCCCATTGGAAGCCCTGGGCTAGCTAACCATGCCCCAGGCTTGTCCACAGGCAGCTTGAGCGTATTGACCTAAGCACGGACAGCCAAGGATCCCTAAGCATCACAATACACTCCAATTTAAAATGTATTGACTTTGAAACAGGTCTCCTCCAGCAGCAGAGGAGCTGGGGCTGAAGAGTCGCTTTTTTGCCGAGCTGCTTCCAGAATAATGATCAGTATTTACAAAGTCCAAGGAGATCATCACTCATACAGCCTTGATAGGAGGTGTAGCCAGATGCTTGAATCTGTTTAAGATGTGAATCCACAGAGAGTCATGGAGAGGCCACTGCTAAAAGGAGTGGCAGCCCAAAGCGTGGGGAGCGATGTCTGAGTGCTGGTGCTCTTGGAAAGCTGCCTGCCTGCCTGCCTGCTCCCTGCTAGCACACAGAGAGCAGAGCGCTGGCAGCAGTGGACTGTTCGGGACTACAGTTCTGTCCCTGTGGCAGAGCTATTTTATCTCTCTTTCAAAGTTATCCAGGGAAATCTGGGCTTTTGCCTGTTTGGGATACCTAAATGAGCTGCCAGAAAGCAGTTTCTTATTTACCAGCATTTAGATTGAGAGAGAGAATGAACCTAATTTATAGTCAAACCAAAATCAGACTTTGGAAGCACCTGGTGTCTCATTAAAAAAACATTAAGGACAGTGAGTATTAGTGCAACCATCCTGAAGCAGCAGACAGTCTCTGAACAAGATGCTTTAAATATAATAGGTATTTTTGCTTAAAATATGTTTGTGACCTAAATATAATTTAATTTCCATGCCTTTGAACGGTGTGATGCTAATGAAGCAGGCAGGGATGGCAGAGAGGAGGCTGAGGCAGCCGCATGGGAAGCGGCTCCACTGCAGTGCGTTAGAGCCCCTGCGTGCGCTTCACCCCGGCCGTCACAGCCCTGCCCAGGGCTGGCCAGGCAGCAGGAGCAAACCTTGGGCTGCTCAGCCAGAGAAACAGGCAGGGATCCAGCCAGAAAATGAAGGCTGATCAAGTGCTGTTCCACAAGCATTACTGTCTGCGTACAAAAAAAAAGGTACATCTGGCAAGAGGAACAGTCACATCTCATATAGATGTGATTAAAGCCCTGACATGCTGCTTCTGCTTATTTTTCACCTGGAATCTGTATCACCAGCCTCTGCCATCCCGTTACATGCTGGAAGAAGGAGCGTGAGCAGTGGTAATTTTGCAGTGAGCTAAAATTGTGCATAGAGCTGAGAAACCTGGCTCGGTTCCTCCTGGTAAGGAGATCCTCCTAGTCTCAAGCATTTATTTTCTGCACTTCTGACAATGGAAATCTGCCTGAGCCAATGCCAAATTTGCCAGGCTCTGGTAGCACAGTCCATGCTTTTGCTATTTTCTCATGACATGCATTGTGGGGGCACAAGTATGTCAGACACCACTAATGTTTGTGACCAGCTGACCTGGGTGTACTTTAGGTTGCAGTCTCTGAACCAGCCCTGGCTCTGGATCATTTTGGTTGGATTATCAATACCTGCCCTTTGCAAAGGTGCTAGTTGTTGTTCTCCCAGTCAGTGCTGATGGGCTCTCATAAATTCAAGCTGTCTGCAGTCACACACAGGTGTCAATTTAAAATTAAGTTTCAAGCCCTTCATAACCACCACCACCACCAAGCAGCTCCAGCTTGTGCCATGTCTGCTCCTGGGATGTGTGGCTCCCTCATGCCAGGTGCACCATGCAGGTCTCGTCCATGACCACCTCAGCCTGTGCCCCATCCCAGCAGAGAGGTTTAATGAATGGTAGGTTTGTGATTTCTCCAGAAGTGAGCTCTGGCTGGGCTCAGGCCCCTGAAATTCCTGCAGTGGGTAGGAAACAGGCATCAACCCCAGGCTGGTCACGTATTCTTTGCTGCTTGGACTAGATGTGATTTGGTAGGAGTGGGTTTGAGTTTTATTTTTTTAACCCTTTTTGTTCCTTGGGAATATTTTGAGTTTCTGAATTTCCCATGTTTCCCTGTTGCTTCTAACAAAAAAAAACGATTTTTTTTTTTAATGTAAATGAGGCCATAAAATCTTGGTAGAGAGACATACCTGCTCTCCCTGCCCTGCCAGCACAATCATTCTTCCATTGCCACACAGTGCTTTCTTCCAAGATGTATGCTTTCAACATCTCTCAGCCCTTCTGGTGATGTCAGGAGATGAAAACCATCCCCAGTACAACATAGAAGAGTAGAGGGAAATGGAGTTAGAGGGAAATTTGGCCTTAAGAAAATGGTGAATCATGAGAAAAATTTCACTCTCACATACTCTTCCCCGGCCACATGGGTGCTGTATCCAAGCAAAGAAAAATACAATGTGACGAAAACGCACCACTTGGATTATGGTGCCTTTACCTTGGTGTATTCCCTTGCCTCTGAGCCCATTAGGAAGGGTAATATCCTCCAAGTGTGCCAACCTCTTGTAAGTTATATAAAGGCATCAGGAAGGTCCCAAGTTAGCAACCAGCTTCATCAGAAGCTTGCGGGTCCATTTGAATGATCTGACTCCTGCTTTCCCCATGCTGAAAGGTTTGGTGCAAGGATACCTCACAACAATTAGTTATGAAACTGAACTCAATTGTGACATTGTGACTTCAAATATTTCACCAGAATTTGTGCTCTGATGTCTGTGTAGGAGAAAAAACATGAAGGCCTGTAGGAGGCTGCCCAGCCCTCCTCAGACATGTCCCTCTTTGGGAATATTAACAGATAAGAACTTCTATATGGTTTAGGTGGAAGCTACTGCCAAGAGCAGCAAATGATAACTGGAGTTTTTGTTAACTAGACAGTCACATCATTGCAGCTGTCTGAAGTGTGGACTAAAAGTGCTGATGTCTACAGACAGCAGACATGGGTTCTTACAGCTGAACATATGTCAAAATGACACATTTTCAACTTTTCCAGTGTTGGGTTTGTTTTTCTTTAATTCTTTGCATTTTTTTGCTTCTCATGCAGCAGGGTGGAGCTCCTTTTTGGTGCACACAGGTGCTACCACAAACTAAAGACTTCCTTGTGGCATTGCAAATTCACATGCTAATGGTATCTGTCCCAGGAAAGGTGTGAGTCAAGCCATTAGAAACATGGAAGACAAGCCAGATGAATATTGTGGGCAGCAGTGCATTTGTTCAGGTGGTCAAAGCCAGTGAACAGGAGATGAACAGCTCCCTGGTTGCAGAAAGTCTGTAGGGCACTCCAAGTCTGCAGTAAACATAAAAACTGCTTTATGCCTAAGTCGGTAATAAAAAGAGCATCAAGACTGGAAGTCCATGTTGGAAGGGAAATAAACTGTGCTTTACTGAGGGATTATTTATGTTTGTTGAGTAGAAAGGGGCAGTGAACCAGAACCTTTCTCTGTCCCATATGCAAGTCCCTTTGGCAGCTGTGGATGTAACAGTGAAGCAGAAATGGCAACCATTCTGACCTCACAGCTGCCAATGCATTGATCTGCACAGGAAATCCAGCACATTTTAGCACTAGAAGAAGCCAAGTGTTCAGTGAGACCAATGCAGCCTATGCTGTAGCGGCGACAGCTGCAGAAGCACAGAGAGAGCTGTTGTGGTTCAATACTCATGCTTGTCCTCTCTGGTTTTTACAGGAGTCATGGCCATGCTGCAGGATTCATGGAGCATATTACCAGAAAGAACTCTACATAGAACATAGTCTACTGGAGGAGGTTACTTTCCTTCCTTTCTGGCCTGGCCACTTCTTGCTGCCCTCCTCCTGTATTTTGAAAAAGAAAAATTTGAAGAATAATTATTTTTCCCTTTAAACAGAGGTAACAAAACAAATGATACTCAAGTCTGCAGCTTAATGGCAAGGAATCAAGGAGAAAAAGTTGTTGCAGATGTCTCTCAGTCCATTTTGCTGACAACTTTTCCTCACACCAAGGGCTGTAACTCCATAAAATCACAGAATCTCAGAGGGCCTTACAGGAGAGCAGGAGCTGTATCGCTGGAGTGTGGGTGGACTCCCCAACCCATGCCAAGGGGACAGAGCAGGGGGCTCCCGTGCACATTTCCAAGGCACTGCATGACTGTAAGATGAAAACTGTGAAAGTGTAGAGGAAAGGGAAGAAGTATCAGGAGAGCAATAAACAGGGCACTTACCTCCTCCTTAATCACAGCCCAGCCTTCAGGAGGTCTGCAGGGAGAACTAATGGATTAAATACAGGTATTAAATGAAATCTTGGAAACATTTCCCTCACCTGGCAGGACTGAGAAGCTGATGGTTATGAGGGAGTGCTCCCAGTGCATTTGAGCTATGAGAGGCAACCAAAGGAGCTGAGGCAATGGTTGACCCTATACAGCCACGGGATTGAATAACCTGGGCTTTTGCTGTTGCCAGGGTCAATCTTGAAATTTCTCAAATATATCCTTCTGCCATTCCCAGACGGACTAAATTAGGTGCTCCTTCTCAAATCGCTTTCTGCCTGAGGAGGAGGCCAGTCCGTGTTTTATTTCACTTGCTGCAGTGCTCGACCACCTCCAGATTTTGGGGCATGCAAGCAGAGTCACAGCTCTTACGCAGCTAAAGACTACAGCAGCATCCCAAGAGATGCTTTGTTCACTTAGTAATGTGTCCTGCCCAAAACCTTGCATGAGTGTCCTCAAAATGCTTCTTTGGGTCTCCAGGTGCCCTTCTGTCAGGAGGAAGGCTCCAGAATGTGTGGCTGAAGATGAGGGGTGATTTCTGTCCCGGTGTCATGGAAGGCTGAATGCCAACGGGAGCTCACCAGGACGGTTTCTGTGAGTACAAGCTCTCTTCACAACTGGGAAGTGGAGGTGGAACAACATATTGTTAATTATAAGTCTTGGTGCACTGGGGTTTAATACTGGCTGCATTCCCAGGCCATAAGATCTCACCTTGCTTTCAGCAAGGATTCAGTAATCTTTCCTCCTCCGTCCTCTCCTAGGAACTCCTTTGCCTTAATAATATTAGGAAAAGCAGTACTTTTCATAACTCCAGGGGTTTATCCAGAATGCGTGAAATAGAGCAGTGTGAACTGTAGCTCAGCAGGGTATGAGGGGTCATCTGCTGTCTCCTTTACTAAGTGGACGGGATGGTTGGAGTCCCTGCATGACCAGGTGGTTTGTGAGCAAGTGCTCACAGGAGGGCAGCTCTGCCCACAGCTGGAACCAGCACTGTGAACTCCACTCCAAAAGTTAAGCTTCTAGTGCTGGGCAAAGCTAACACATCTGTTGGGAGAAAGCAAATCAACTTTAATAAATGGTATCATAATTCAAAGTATTTTTTGAATATAAGGCTAAATTAAAGTAATATACTTCTTAGAGACAAATCAATACCTATCAGGCTAATCAAACTATCATCTAAGATAATCCAAAACAAGTAGAAAATCCTGTTTAGCTCAATGATGATGCCAGTCTTTTTATTCAGTAACTTTCAGAGTATAAAGAGATTCCTTCATCTTTGAAGTCAGTGATATTGGTTTCTCCAGCTCCTCCTCCCTTTCCTAGCACACTTCCCCTTGCTTTCAGAGGGTTGCTGGCTGGGATGCCTGTCTCCTGCAGTCCTCATGCCACCACTACCTGAGTAAAACCGCAGCAGAAGTGGTGCTTCACCACCACACACCATTCAGGTGCTGAATTCTTGTTAGGGGTTGCTTGAGCATTACTGGCAGTAGAGATTCCCTTTTACATTTTAGACCAAAGTTGCTGCTGGCACTGTACTGGCAGTGGGAAAAGGGTGGGTCGGTGAGGTGTAGCCAAGATCACGGTCAAGGCAAGGTCTGCAAGGGGCTGTTCTGGGTGGCTGTTGTGGGACCATGGGTGACAGTGACAGTGACAGTACATCAGTGGCCCTGCCACTCAGAGCTAATGTCATAATTCAAGCGACAGTAATTAGAGCAGCAGAGTATTATTTGCATAATAAGCCCCCCCTTTAAATTAGCATCTGTCCTCAGACCCCTGAGCTAACTCAGCCCACTGGTGCCACTGACAAAGCTGGATCAGAACTGTGCCTCCCTGAGAGGCAGCCTCAGGTGAAAACAGGATGAGAGGAGATGGGCATGGAAATTAAGAATTAACAGCCAGTTCATTCATCAGGTACACACAGGCTTTGCCATCTCCTCACCAGCATGTGGCACACACACTGTCCCACCACTGAACTCACTATGCAATTTTAGATCCTTGGCTTCTTTTGCATGCAAGTAACTTTTACCTCTCTACTTATTTCCCTCCTTCCATCATTTTATTTCTGAAATTAAGAACTGCCATTTCCTCTATTTGTGTTCCTGAGAGACAGTTACACCTTTGTACAGCTATGATCTACCCGCTCTGACTTCTGGAACCATTTTCTTCCTGCCCAGGAATCTCCAAACTCCGGAAGTGTTTTTGATACATTTCTTTTTCTCCATCACCTCCATTATCTTGATATCAAGGAGAAGTCCATATGCAGGGAGCTTCTTCAGAATCTCTCCAATGACCTGAGTTGGTTTTCTCCAGCTCTGGAGAGAAATGACAATGATGTCCCTCATCTGTTCCATGATCTGTCATCTGGAGAGATTGTCCCTCACACAGAGGGGAGTTAACATGAGCTGAGGGATTCCAGCACATCTCAAAAGTTTTATCATAAGTCAACCTTCAAAAAGGATTAGATGCAAAAAATATCACCGTGCCTTTCCAGCACCAGAGGCACTGGAGATGTAAATTTAAGGATGCAGTCAATATAACTACCTGAGATATGGCTTCCCAGGGGCACCATGTTTCCTCTCCCTTTCCATGCTGGAAGTTCACTTGGACACTGGAAGTTCATCCAAGGGCTCAGCTACTCAGGTGAGCAGAAAAATCTCAGTAACATGGAACATAAGAGCGAACTAAGAGCAAAGGTGCTGCAGGAGCTCTGGAGAGTGGGAACATGAACCTGGAAATATTCTTCCCTGTTCCTCTTGTTTCCACCAGCTTCTGTGCACCCCAGTTCCCAGTTAGCAGAGGCCTGTCCCAGTGCCACCACACAGCACTGCTCCCAAGTGTGAGGCAGCATGGCACAGAGGTACATAGGTTGTTGCTCTGGAGTAGCAGGATTGCCATCAAACCAGATGCCTTTGGAGTTCATCTGGCTTTACACAGAGAATTGTTTCAACAGCACCCTCATGTGCACCCTGCGCAGAGCTCACTGGCTCTATGGTTTAATTGCTGTAGCTCTGTGCTGTTCCAAAGCTGCCAAAGTTCTTCCGAACTCAGCTGGCAACAGCAGTGATGGGTGAGCTTGCAGCATAGGACATCCAAGCCATAACCAGCCTGTGTGTGAAGTGGCACTACAAGAGCCAGGTCCCATGTCTCCATCTGCAGAGCAGCACTCTCACAGTCTGGACAAACAACTTGTGAGAAGCTGGGATTTTACGGTGTATTCAAGTAAGTGTGTCTCCATGACACCTGCTGTCCCCCTGGGGTGACAGGCTTGGTCACCATCAGGGTGGCACTGTCAGGAACAGACAGGGTTGCTGCAGGCTGCTCCATGGGGACATCGATCCTGTGAGCTCAGGAAGGAGCAGTTTCTCAGAGAAATGTGGGAAATCACCACTCAAAGGTGTGCTTTGACCTCTGGAGCCACACAGTCAAGCAAGATAAAACCCCTTGTATGGCAGACTTTCTTCTCCATACAGCTGCCAAGAAGTATCAGCTGTGATGTTTTTTCCAGCTGTGCTGGTGGCAGATGCCTGTGGGTGGATTTTGAAGTGGAGGGTTTAGCTGCACCAGTGCAAAATCCCTGCTGTAAACAAGGCTGATGTCTGTTTCTGCCTTTCATTCCTGCAGCAGCCCTTTCCTCTCTCCCCCTTCTCCTCTCTAATAAAGACATCCTGGCAAGCTTCCTGTTTTTCAAGAAGGCTCATAGCTGCCAGTTGCCCTGGCTTTGGCTTCATGCAGGCCTCTTCCTCTGCCCCTATTAATTCCCCTGTAAATCGGATCATGATGAAAGGCAAACGGCAGTGTAATTTAATTGTCCTGCGAGCACAGCGCGCTGGAGAGGGATGCTGGCGAGGATAAGTCCTACTCATGAGACGCCTTTTTTATCCCTATATTTTACTTTGCAGGGGAAGGGGGGCACTCAGCATTAGCTTCCTCTCACCATGTGACTTCTCATAATGCCCAGGAGTGAATCGTGGAAGTTTGCTGTGCTGCAGCTTCCCCTCACTGGGAGAGTAAGAAAATTGAGATGTCCCCACTCCATACTGGATGTAGGGATGGGGGATGGGAATTAATTAGGCAATTGTTGGACAGAGCTCTAAACTGTAATGTGCTCCCTCATTGTGGCTGTCAGGCAGCCCCATAACTTGGCAGAGCACCGTTGGATCCCATCCTGTCTCCAGCGAATGGGATTTGGGGCTGGAAAAGGATGGGGAGCAGAGAGATTGGTGTCAGAAGTGTTTCTGCAGAGAGACAGGTCCCTTAACGGAGAGTAGGGGCAGGAATCGGAGTCCTGCAGCTGTTGTGGGTTGTGAAATGGCTCTGGAATTTATTTTAAAAGCAGCAAAGGCTTGGGCACACAAACAAACCACCCTGGGTAGGAAGGCACAGCACATGAACCAAGCCTCAATGCCTCTGTGTCACTGAGCTCTTTCCCCCAGGCAAGCTCATGGTAACATGGATTATGGTACAGTTTTTCCATCAGGGCTTGGTGGGCCTGCTTTCCCAGGCAGGGTGGTAGCAGGGAGATTGGACAGCTCCTCTGCTCTGGCCGAGGCACAGTGACGTGTTTGCCATCTCCTCTTGATCTTTTCCTTGGGGACAGTGTTGGCTCTTTTCTTCCTCTTAACTTCTTTGCATTCCACTAAAACTTTCACCAGATGCTAATCCTTTAGGGAACAGTCTCTAGCAATTAGGAAACTGCATTAAAGTGATGTTTTACTGGGCGTCTGCTAGCTGATATACTGGGAAAGCTGAAGAAAGGCATTGAGCTGGAGTCAAGGGGCACTGGGGCTTTGGTCTGAGGTGAATATATTCCCAGAGACTCTGATACTCTCACATATGAGCTCATGTATGATGGAGAGATCAGCAGCAGGTTCCTCCTGCATGGAGGTGGAGGACCCTGCACATCTTTCCTTGCCCAAATGGCAGGAACAAGATGGGGGTGGGCAGTGGGGCAACCTTGAGCCTCTTCACGAGCTGAGACTCTTAATTGCTGCCATCACCAGATTTGCCACTAAAAGGGGTCTGCTGTTAATAACAAGTAACCTGAAACAGTCACCTGTACAATGTGCAGCACAAGTGGAACCTCTCAGCCCTTCAACTGCTGCTGGACACCAGAGACCATCAGCTGCATCAGGTGGTAGCTGCAATTACATGCACTTACATTTTAATGGTTTGGGTTCTTCTGCCTCTCTGCCCTGAAATTCCCAAGCTGGTCTTCAGTTCCTTTCCCCCTTCAGGACCAAAAGGTCTTGCTGGTAAAATATTCCTTTTTTTCACACTTTAAAATGTCTGATGTAGAAAATGTACATGCTTCTGACTTGCCCTCCAGGTGTCTTGAGATTTAATTAATCCCAAGTCACATTTGAATATCTTCTGAGACAGAGGCATAACACGAATCCACTTGCAGAGGAAAAGGAATGCAGATAATTGCTTCTGTGTCTTTTCGTATGGGGAGAATGTCTGTCAGATGGAGAGTCACTTCCTTACATATTTCTGATGAATTACTGTTTTCATTTAAATCCTATAAAATCATTATGTAAGTTGGTGTGCTTTTGAGAATGTTGGCCCCAGAATTATTTCTGGATCAGATACTTATTGCTGAACAGTGTCCAGCCTTCTGCAGGTTGCCTGTCTCTGCAGCTGAAAGAGGCCAGGTTTAGATTAGGTATTAGAAAATTCTTCCTTGTCAGGGTGGTGAGGCCCTGGTACAGGTTGCCCAGAGAAGCTGTGGATGCCCCATTTCTGGAAGTGTTCAAGACCAGGTTGGATAGGGCTTGGAGCAGCCTGGTCTAGTGGAAGGTGTCCTTGCCCATGGCAGGCAGGTTGGAACAAGATGACCCAAACCATTTTGTTAACATCTCAAACAAAACATCATTTTGTTTGAGAGGGACTTAAAAAGATCTCCCATGTGAAGATTGGTCCTCGCCTGCCTGGATTTGGCTGTTCTTCTGTGATAGGAAAAGTGATAGGAAATGCTTTGCTGGACACAGGCATTCTGAAATCCAGAATCAGATAAGGAGCAAGGATGTACCAGGTTCATCAAGTGACTTCATCTGCTCTGAGACTGAGCTCTGGTTCCCTCTGACTTCTCAATAGTGGTGTGCTCATGGCCACCACTTCCTTGGCTCCCCACCAGATCTTCTGGAGTAACTGTTTCTCATTTGGAGTGAATGTCCACCTGCCAGGCAGCTCTAACTGGTTAAACGCAAGCCTGTGTCTAAATCAGATTCCAGGTTCGAACACAGTCATCCCTAAGGACACAACTGCTGAACCGGCAGAGTAAGAAAGAGATGCAAACCAGAATGGTAGGCAAATGCACTCAGACTTTGACACCTGAGATGTTTATAACCCAGACTATTTATAGTGAGATGTCAAACATAATTTGAAGATTACCAAGTTGTCTTGCAATGAAACAAGCAGGAGAAAAAAGAGCAGCAAAACCAGGTGTGAGATGCCTCTGAGTCCATTCACCTGAAGGATAGTTTAGAAAGGATGATACAAGTCTGACAAACCCCTTCAGTTTCCATGTCATAAGGAACTGCAACATCAGACATATTAAAAATACAACCTGATTTCTGGTGCAGACAAAATCGCTTGGTCTGCCCCATTTGGCCTGCAGGATGTCCCAGTCTGCCACGGCTTCTGTTTTTCTTGTAAGTAAAATTGTGTAGAGAGCTTGCCACACAGAAGTCCCTGATGGGAAATGCTAGATATTGACAGCAAGCACCACAACCTTGAAAGCTTAATGAGTAACTCTTTCTGTATATCCTACACGAAGAGGAGGATATCTCTGAGTAGGCCGGAATGAAAATACCGTATCTCATTTTCTTTGAGCTCACAGCACTATTCTCTAGTGCTGTGTGAATGACGAATCCCTGGAAAAACACTCTCAAGGTGAGGATGTAGTACATGTGCCTGTATTTGCATGAATAAACGTTTATTTAGAGAGACTGTTGAATTTCTTGTACCAGAAAGAAATATGTGACTTGTTTCTAAGATGTTCTCCCCTGCACAAGAGGTGAGGTGTGGAATACAGGAGAGGTTGTCTTATCTCACATATTTATGTACAATTAAGTTAACTCAAGGCTTACCTGATTTTTGACCTTGTACAAAGCTGTCGGGCCCAGTGTTGCAGCTTTGTGCCTGTTACTTGATAGTGCTGGAATCTGTGTGTCATCTTGAGTCTAAGTGATTTTATTGGGATTTGGTGATGAAGTGCATGGAGTTTCTAGTACTTGCTGGCCAAAGGGGTTCATCTATTCTGCATAGAAATATGCACATTTTAACTTCTTGTCCTCATTGCTTGATGAACAGGCAGCCGTGAAAGGCAGTCAGAGCATCTCTTGTTTGTGCCACTCTTGGCCTGCAAAGTCTGGAGTTGGAGTAGGGAGCAGAAGTGAGCCTGTGATCGTGCTCTTGGCAGTATAGCACAGACTCACAGCCCAGATACCAGAGCAGCAGCAGGAAACAAGTGTGTCCAATTTCTGTACAGGATGTGATTTCCATGCTCACCAGATAGTGGAAACTGGAATAAATATAATTAATGATCTCTTGGGACCATTGCAGACAGTGTGAGTGGAAGATCTTCAGCAGAGAGCTGCACTTTCCCACTCTAAGTGCCCTGAAATGCCCTCACCAGGTATACAAAGAAGGAAAATCCTGCTGTCATCCCATGCTTTCTCCAACCATCTTCCACATCAAATGCTCACAAATGAACAAAGGATGAGATTGGAAGCAAAGGTGGGAAGAAAAGTTCAGCACTCCCACTGGAGAGACGATGCTCTGGAAGAATCACTGCTGATCCTGGTGCTGTTCCTGAAGATTGATCAATATTCAGAGTAGTAGAGGGGTCCAGAAATCTGGGAATTACTTGGAGAGAAGCTATGTGCACAGCAGGACCCTTTAATAGCTTGATACGCCCAAATCTTGGAATATATGCTGCTGTGCTCCAAGTTACAGCATCCTCAAAGATATTTTAGCACTACAGGGTGATAAACTCCACAAGAGTACTGTCACTTCAGCATCCTGTTTCCCTGATTGTCCATTTTTATTCTCCAAACTCAGGGCAGTCTGGGGGAGTAGTATATTCTGAGGTCACTCCTCTTCCTTGCTGAGGAGCAGTGATGGAGTTGGGAGGACTCAGACCTGGGAGCCCAGCAGCACTGCCAAGTCCTAGAATTAGACAAGGTGGAGATAGGGAACAGACCCTCTAGGAGAAGAGACTAAATTAAGGCTCTGTGCTTTCTAGTCTTGCCTTCCTGGGAGCTGAGCAGATCCTTCGAGAGGTATCTTTGAGTGCTGGAGTGCTCCTGGGACTGTGGATCATGACTTACCATAAGGTCTGGTTTTATCTGCTGATTACAGAGCCTTTGCGATTTTGACACCACCATGCCCCTCTCCTCAAGATCCCACATGTGTATCTCCTCCTACAAATTCCAGCCTTGATTTTGAAAAGACCCACTGCTGAGATGGCAGCTACTTATTAAAGATCCATTCTTCACAGTAGAAAAGGAACTGGAAAAGAAATGAAAATTTTAATTAATGCTCCTGATGGTTTATAGAAGAAAAGCAGTAAGAAACACCTTTGGTGTGAGACTGATATTAAACTATGTTTTAAATTACTTTTCCTCCTTTGAAACCAAAAAATAATTAACTGTGAAGTGCTGGCAATGTAATTCCAGCTCTGAGTGGTGGTGCACATATTTAGTGCTTTAGTTGTCCAGTTCTGAGAGATCCCAGGGGACAGGGTTTATAACAAGTATATTATCTCCTCATCAAAGAGGTATTTTTTTCATTTTAGAGGAAAAGCATAGCTCAATAAATGATGTTCACCAAACCCCAAACTAATTGAAGTCAGGAAGTCAGGGGCCTTCCAACTGAAGGCTCCACTAGAGCAGGCCCAATTAAAGCAGGTTATTTATGGCTTTGTCCAGCAGAGTCATGAATAGGTCCAAGAAGAGAGATTTCTTAATTTTTTTGGACTCTATTTCAATCTTTTATGACCTTTATAAGGATTAAGGAGCTTTTCCTATACCACATCCAAATTGCTCACATCCCACCTCATGCCTGTTGTCTTTGCTACAGTGCATCTCCAAGAAAAATCTGGCTCCATCTTCTCTGTGCCTTCCCATTGCAAACAACATCAAGATCGGCCCACACCAGAACAAACCCAGTTCACCCACCTTCTCCCTGTATGTCACACGCTGCCCTTCCCTAACCATCTTGGAAACCTGCTGCTGAACTCTGTGTTAACGTGTTTCGTCACTGGGGAATCCCAAAATAGAGAAGATACTCCAGGCACATTGTTGGCTTGGGTGAAACAAACTGATTCTGCAATTGGAAGTCCCAAATTTAATGTTAGCAATAAGCCCCTGGCCTCAGGATAAGAGGTTTCTGTCTATTTTGCTGGCACTACATGCCCATAACCAGACGGGGGGGATTTTGCAGTGTGGCAGGAATGCTTTAAGAAAAAAAATAGGGTTTCAGCAGATAATTAAAAATAAAAATAGGTGTAGATGTCAGATCAGCCATGAGTCCAAACTGTCACAGGTCCAATCCCTAAATATCCTTTGAAATGCACACCCCAGCAAAGGAAGCAGCTGGACACACAGTTTGGATGCATCCCGATGCGAGCAGTCCTGCCAGTGTGGCAGCACTGCCCACTCCCATTCTGCAGGGTGACCAAGGCAGCAGCAGCCCACGGGGCAGGAGGAGAAGCAGGTCTGGGACGCTGCGCCCAATGCAGGAGGGCTTGTCGAGGTAAAGCTGCTGCAGGAATCACATCCCACAAGAGCTGCAGGACTGCAGGTGCACAGTCCCTGGTGTTCCACACCTCTTACAGGTAGAAGAGAAAGACAGGGGGACAGATGCTTCCAGGCCACAGGGAGCCATTGGGGGTCCTGTTTCTCCAGGCTGGTCTTTTTCTCAGCAATGATGAGAGTTCAGCAGATCCCTTCTCTGGCACCGAGTGTGGGTGAGAGGGAGGGAGTCATGGAGCGAATGCAGGGAGTTTTGAGAAGCATCAGCTGAGCACGTTGACTTGGAGGCAGAAGGAAGTGCCAAAGGAAAATGAGGGATAATGGAGTGCTCTCTCCCTGCCACCATGCTGCCGTGCTGCTGCTGGCTGGCAGCAGGGTTAAGTCTTTATGTGACTTGAAACAGCTTGTAAAATATTGTTAAATGGCTTCAAATTCTCAAGGTGATTTGGATCAAGTGCAGACTTTCAGTACTTTCATTATTTATATTTGTATGTTGATAGGTTTTTTTCTCTTCTTTTAATCAGGCTGTGACTTCCCATGTATTTTTGTGATAAATCACTCAGTTTAATTATTGTGTCATTTAGAAATAATCAAAGGGTTGGCAGCAAGAGGAGATTTTGCTATATTATACATGTAATACATACTCCATTTTACTCTAATGGATTGTTCCAGGTATGTGAAAGGCCCAGGACACTGAGAGGCAGATGCTTACATAGAGAATGTGTTTTTACAGAAAAACCTGTTGTTAAAGCCAAGTTGCCGTGTCCAGAAGACTGAATTATCAGGAGCAATTTCCATTGCATTGCTCATGGCATGTGCATGGAGGATGCTTCTCTTCATAGCCATCTCTCATCCTCCAGTATTCGCTCACTCAGAGTTATAGCACCATTTTACAACGTCAAAAATCCTCCTGAGAAGCTATTTGCAATGCATATGAGTGTTTTTTCATTTAACATTTGTTTTCAGGAGCAAATAGGCAATTGTCTCGAAAGAGGAGAACTAACAAACCCCACAAAACTCGCATTGGCCTCACGTAACTCATCAATGTTAGAAGATGCCCCGCACGGTGCTGACAATATTGTTAAAATGTCACCTGTTATTTATGCCACTGCAGCCAAACGTGACATTTATGGCTGTAAATGAGCAGCAGGCTTAACGAACAAGCGGAGAGGCTGAGTTCCCTGTGCCTGTCGCTGCCCTTGGGCTGCGCTGCCGGCCGCAGCCCAGCCCAGGGACACCCGCACCTTCCGCACTGCTGCCGCAGTCTCACGTCTCATAAAGTTCGCGGCTAATTGAAAAGTGCTTACTCCTCTTTCGCTCCAGCACTTAGTGCTGCCTCTGTGGTTTTCTGGAGGGAGGAGCAACCAACGACCCCGCTGCTAATGAAGAGCTGAAGTTCAAACATAGAGAGGCAATTCACCGTAGGTCATGTATGGAAAATGCCTCTGTCTGCCCAGAGCTGTTGTGCTTCTTCGGTGCACAGGGGTTTTTTTTCTGGCACTCCTGAAGCTAAGCTGCCAGCAGTGTATAAACTGAAAGGGATTCAATTACAGCCTGTCTACTCTTCATCGGGGTGCCCAGGTTTCCTCACCCTGCAAGCCACATATCAACCCCTGTGCTGCTCTGCACAGAGCTGCTGACATCCCTGGATGCTGTCCCCCGGTGAGAAATGACCCATCTACGTACCCCGTCTCACTTCCCAGCCTTCCACTGGCACTTCCAGGCTTGGAAGTCGCTGTTGGGTCCCCAGCTCCTCAGGACTGCCAGACCTGGCAGCCCACCCTGGTAGCTGGGGCTTGGCTGACCACCAAAGTCCCAACAAAGCAGCTGGATCCTACAGGTTCAGAGCCAGCACTATGGAAACAATCCTATACTTGCAGGGAACAAAGGAAACATTTTCTTTCAGGATGGGTAAAAACAAGTCTCTCAGAGAGCTGGTTCCCTCTGTGGAAGCACCTGACAAACTCCTCTGGGTGCAGACATACCACTTCTGAGCCTGCAGGAGTCTATTTGGTTCTTTCCAAGGACAATTTCTAGAGGTCAGCTACAGTCAAATAATTGTTGCAAGGAAAAATTTTAGCATAGAAATAAGAACATTGTGTATGAAAAAACAATTAGATTCCTCCCAAACCCACAACCTGTCATTCTGTGAGAGGCTTTCTGGTCTCAAATCCATCTTTCATGAGAAGTGAAAGTGACAAGCAACAATGATTATTGCAAACCTTATTATATGTAACAAATGAGAATAACAGAAAATCTGGTGGCTGTGCAAACAAGTCACCAGCTAGGAAAGAAACAGCTGATGGAAGAAGATAAAACATTAATGAAAAAATCCTGGGTTTAAAGATTAAGGGCAAGAAGGCATTATTTAAGTATACTAAGACCTAACAAAATCCTTGCAATCATACAGGAGGATAGGATTCATAGGGACCTCTTGGACCATCAAATCCTCATGCTATCTGTATTGACATATCAAACAACCTTCTCCATGGAAATAGTAGTGTTAAAGTAGTTCTTTTTGTCCCCAGAACCCAAGGGATGGAGGAGAGTGTAGAAAGCATTTTAGAACGTGGTATTTTGGTTGGTTATAACCTCCTCATGATTTCGTACTTAAACTTTTTGGTGGGCACTTCACACCCATTCTCTCTCTGACAAAAATGCCACTCTTCAAGTTCAGTAATGTCTCTTCCCGTTGTTAGCCCCTGTAGCTCCAATGTTAAAGGTGGCAGAATTACCAATTGTGATAACACAGAAAGAAGAAATATTAATTGAATATTTATGTTGTGTATTTGGAAAGAAATGGGATGAGCTTATTTCACAGGCAGGAAGAAATACTTTCTATCTCATCAGTAGCAATGGAGGTTGTAAGTTGCCATCACAGGAATGCACAGAAGTAGCACCAGAAAACTGTGACTAATAATACTGAAAGAAATGTCTGAGGAGCTTCCTGAAACACTGACAGTATTTGTAGAACATATTGAAAGACTGGGAAAGCTACAAAGGGCCAGATAAGTGACTTTTGGTTAAAGAGCACAACCCAGCATTGTCCCAGGAAACGGGGGCATTACATACTGGGCACTGCTCCCCTGCATGTGCGGAAGATTTGTTTGCAAACCTGCCTGGTCCCCCCACAGGCCAACTGGGCACCTGTGCAGCTGGTACTGCATGCCTGGTGGCATGCTGCTCATGTGCCAGCCAGCAGCATGCCAGCCCCTTCAAACCGTGAGTCCATACCTGGATTTCCCAAGTCCAATCAGTCTGTCACCAGTCCCAGGCAAAATTATCACTAAGCACATATGGGAGCTGAATAAAGCATTAATGAATAGCAGCATACTCAATGCCAGAAAATGCTGAAACCTATTTTCTTAAAAGCAATCAATGAAACCTCTTATAAAAATGAGATTTTTTTTTTATTTATCTGATTAAAGTTATCTTTATAGATCGCTGGAAATAAAAGATGTCTATTTGACAGTTGCATGTGTCCTCATTAAAAAAAAAAAAGATAATTAAAAGATCAGTGTAGCCAGTACTGCACTGGTGAAATTAAAGACTGGCTCATAGATGTCCAAGTAAATGTCAAAAAAAAAAAAAAAAAAAAAGAGCTCAGTCAGTATTTTTCGTGACAACTTCAAGTTTGGTCCAGAGAAGATCAGGAACTGACTTTGGTTGTGATCTATAAATACTCACAAGGACAGCGCTTTCTGGCAGTAGATAGATCTGTCATCTAGCTAAGCTAGCTTTGTAAAACAGTGCAGTGAAGAACAATCATATACCAGTTCCAGGTAGGAAGAAGAAAAGATTTGAACAGGGAACAGTTGATTATTAGCCCGTCTCATTAGGCAAGTAGTCGATTTACACCTTTTTGAAACCTTGTATTTGCCCAGACAAACTGTGGAGGCATCCCTGATGAGTGCTGGTGGCCACCAAGTCTGATTCAGGGCAACTCCCTGTCCCTTGCCATTTCAGATGGCAGTGTTTCAGAGTGGCTGTCACTGCATCAAGCTTTGTCTCTCTCTTTTCTTGGGGGTGTGCAGGACAGCCACCAAACACACAGCTGAGATAACAACACCCATCTATGACGCCTCTTGCAAAAGCAATCATCTGATTGTTGCCTGCGTGCGCTGTTTCCAAACAGCCACCTGGGCTGTTTTCAGGCAGCTGCTTGCAAACACTGCAGACAGACACTTGAATTTCATTATCCCCTGTTGCACAGGAATCACTCAGCTAGATATCTGAGGTCGTATCACATTACTTCTGGCACTGCAATGGCTATGAAGTTACCTTGGGAAAGGAGGATGCTGCATAACCACCTCCCTAAGCAGCAGATCTCAATCAAAAAACACCACTGGGGCAACCTGAAAAGCACAGAAGGATGGGTCAAGGATTAATTAACTAAGACAGACTTGGCTGACCAGTAATGCCCATAGGACTCCCAAATGAGAACAAGTGCTTTCCTGGCTGGAAGATCATCTTTGCCCTAGCAGAGATGTCAGTGCCATGTGGGACCTTGCTGTGCCTCATTGGTTGCTGCTCAGTGGATAAACAGATCTCTGCTTTAAAAACAAAAAGATGAACAAAGGGCTAACTTGGAGTTGTGGTAATGGTATCTCAGACACGTTTTCATAAGCAAGAGGTGAAGGTGCATCAGAGCAGACCTGTGCAGTGAAACTATTTGGGGTGGGGGGGCTGGTTCAAGCCGGGTCTGGTTTGGATCTGTGGACTGAATCACCATTAGCAGCTTTAAGGCTGTTCCCCTCCGCAAGCTAAAGCAGGAGATGCGGCCCCACCAGGAAAGTCTCATCAAAAGCACTCAGCTAATCCAAACTAAAATTCTGAGTCTGAGACACCTCCAGGTGCTCACAGTGCAGGGGAATAGTGGAGATGGATATTGGCACATCTTTTACTTACAAAGAAGTTGCTGAACAGGGAAAGCTTTTTTTCCCTTCAAGCCATCACAGACAGTCCTCTGACTTTGTGAGGGTGCCAGACTCTCTTGTCTGCTTTTCGAGTAATGGCACTTCCGTTCCTAATCACACCGTGACTGATAATGACATGGGAAGGACAATTTTGCTTATTCTCTTTTTCCCCCTCCTTTCAAGAGGGAGCTTGAGCAAAATGCATATATGTACTTACACAGCATCTTCATGTCATTGGAAGAAAATATAAATGCCATGAGTACCTTTCTTGTATAGCTGACCGTCTCTGAAAATGATGAATCTCAGCATATAGAAGTGATAGCTTAATGCAAAATCAGTGTTGAGCATATTCTGCAGAATTTGATCCAAAGCCTGAGGAAGTCTATGGAACTTTTTTTATCTATGACAGGGCTCTGAACAGACTCGCAGAGCAGTTTCCCACAATGTCAAGCAGACTGGCTTAGATGTACCGTGATTGTAGGTTCCTCTACAATGTCCACAAAACTAAGGCATTCAGAGTGAGAGACACACAGCATGTAGGAGAGATCTACCTACCTGTCCTAAAGATCTCAGCAAAACGAATCAGAACATCTGTCAAAGCACACAAGATTGAGTCTACAGAGCTCTAAGCACTCTTTGAGGTGATGCTCTTACCTCTTATTGAGCTCTTTGGAGAAAAATGAAAAGTGTCAAGTCCCGAGGTTTAGTGAGGCAGAAAGTCCTTTTCTCTACATTTTTCCTCTGGACATCACTGGCTTTGTTGTGCTTTCCCCTATTCTGGTTTTTGGAGCAGGCAAATGACTAAAGGAGGACAAATGACCAAAGAATGACCAGACATTTTCAGCTGGCTTATGACATGGCATGAATTTCCTGTAATGGCAGGAATTTGTGTTCATCATCAGAGTTTCATTTCAGTTTTTGTTCTTTCCTAATACTCACAAGATACAAGGAAATGACATTGCCAGAGCCAATTATATTTTAGGTAGGGGATAGTTACTGATGATCAAAGGCTGACACAATTCTCTTTACATGTATGGAAAAAAACATTTTAGTTATTCAGAAGCAGCACTGAAAAATCTACGTTCCAATTAAAGTGTAAACTATGTTTGTAACATGCAGAGAAATGGTTACAAGTCCCCTCTATGGAGATTGCTTGAGAAATTGCAGGAATGGGCATTTTAAGAGCAAAAGAGGGAGTAAACATCACAAATGTGAATGGAATGGGACTAAGTGATACCTCTCCACCTGTGTGCATTTGTCAGTGGCTGTAGGGGTGGCAATGGTAAAACACCCTAAATTTTTGTGAGCAGGGATTGCTGCTAACCACCTGTAGGGACCCCAGGAAGCATGACTATGGCCCCTCGTTGTAGCTAGCTCCCTACATGCTGAGGGGTACAAAGCAATGATCCCTTCTTGTCCAAAGGTCAGTCACAAGTGCTCATCTGCCCCTCCATCTTTTTCTAACATCAGCTGAAAACATCACTGGTGTTCCTTTCCTGCAGTTTCTCAACATCCTTCATTTGTACACTACTATTTATTATTTAAAGCAGTGCCGGTATTATTTAACTCACTGAGCATTTCTGCAATATGGTTTCCATGAAAGAGGCTGGGCAGCCTCTGTTGAACTGTGAAATAGAAACATCCTTTTCTGTTGGAACAAACACCATCCATAGCTATTCTCAGGTGGTTTTGAAGTCCATAAACATACACAAACATGCTTAGCATGCCTATATTTTATCTGTGCACGTGCTTTCATATGTCTGTGGTATGTGTCAGAAGAATGTGATAACCTGCCAGATATTCTGGAAAGCCTTTGCTCAGCTGCAGCTTTCTGCTGTTTATCCTGCATCTTTGGCTACTCCATCACCACACCAGACTGTGTGCTGAAGAGCATTTGTTTGTGGTGCTGTGTCTCAGATCCCAGCCACAGCTTTTCTCCCCTCCACATCCAAACTGCCCACTTTCTCCTAAGCTGCAGGTTTTTGATAGCAAACATGCCCAAAGGCTGAAACAAACTGGCCAACCAATTCACAAACACTGTCTCTCTTCTTCAGCCCCAAAGACACTTGGTTTTGATTATATAATTTTTTAATATAAAAATACCAATACTTCTAGTTTGGATAAGACTAAGTCTGTTATTTCTACATGCCTGCTATTCTTTCTGCTGATCCACCACAAGACACATTCCAGCTGAATTTTCAGTCTCAGGGATCACAGGCTGTTGTGTGGTTTATTTATTTTTTGGCTGTGATTTGT
The DNA here is from genome assembly GCA_013397315.1 of Donacobius atricapilla. Taxonomy (NCBI): domain Eukaryota; kingdom Metazoa; phylum Chordata; class Aves; order Passeriformes; family Mimidae; genus Donacobius; species Donacobius atricapilla. Next base: position 226,665 of record WBMY01011652.1, read on the forward strand.
CAGTCTCTCTCTGACTTCTCCCCACGCCACTCCTCTTCCTCTCATTCAGCCATAGGTTTGCAGAGCCCTGGGCTATGCATGCTGTGCGGATCTGTTTTAGTTCCCTGTCAATTATTCCTCCCTGTTTACGGTAACAGCTCATATCACATTTTATTACTGTGGCTCATGTGCCTTTCACATCATTGCTTATGAAACACTGAATTTATTCTGAAATGCATCTGGTTTTCAGTCTAGCTCCTCACTGTTTCCTAATCCCAGAAGGATTTTGTTGTTGGTTTTGCATCTTTTTTGCTGGCTGCAGCTGTGTCCATGTTCAGGTTGCTGTGGGAAACATGGAAATGTTTTTCCTTCTCTTCTCTGACCTTCCAAGCCCTTTAGCTACTTCTGCCCCTACCTGCTCTCCCTTCTGAGCCTTAAGTGCTGTGCTCCCTTCCCAGCCATTGTGTTGGACACAAAGACGAAATGACCGGGGCGTGTGAAAGCGCTTGACAACGCTTCAATATTATCTTCCCCTGCAGGATATCACAGTTAACCCTGGGTCTCCACTTCTCTTTACAACTGCCTTATTTTCATTTTGAGGGAACTCAGTGCTAGCAGCAGCACGGAATTAATATCTCAGCTGCTGCTATGCTCAGGCAGAGAGCCGCCTTCCTCTCCCAGTGAGTCGCCCAAGTGTCTCGCACTCGAGCACCTGTATCCCTGCACGAGTAAGGGCAGCTCGGAGCTGTTTATCCCTCTTGCTATTCCTCCACGTCAGTGTGCCCTTCTGTCAGGGCTTGATTCCACCTGTGAAGCTGAATTTTCTAGAGGGCAAACAGGATCATTTTAAAGAAGATCTTGCTACCCCCGAAGGAGGGGAGATGATGTTTTTGATAGGCACTTTTTAAAAACCCAGTATGGCTGATCTGGAGTGGGGAATGGGAGCAATGTACTCTGTTTATAATGTAAACAGGTTTTAAAACTTCCCCAGACGCTTGTACTTGTGCTAGCTCCAAATGATAAAAAAGCACACATCAGGTCTCAAAACACAAGATTGTATTTAAAATTCATTACATTTGAGAATATAAATTTTGAATGTTTATTCACTCTTCCCTCTCTGGGCCTGGAATTGTATTTGATAGAACCTTCCTTCTTTGAGAAAGGAAGCTTTTACCTCAAACACTAGAGCATGGAAAATGGGAAACGCATAGAGAGGTTATAGCCCAGGAGCAGCTCAGTGCTTCAGTGACCTTGTCAAAACTTTATTTTACTACTCCAGGGTTTAGGGTTTTGGGAAAAGGAGAGAGAAAAGACAATAGGCCTGGATGGAAGAAGTAGAAAAAAAACCCTAGAGAGACTAATGCTGAGAAAAGAGGTTAGCTACTTCTACCTCCAAGACTCGCTGTCCCCCACCGATTCAAAAAACTCGGGCTCTTCTTTCATCAGCACAATGTAACTTGTCTTGCCACAGCCTAAGCAAAGTAGGCTGAAAAAATATGACTTTTCTACCCCTAAGAGCCCATTGTCCTGGGTGACAAGGTCTTCCCTACCTCTAGAGCCCCTTACTTATTATAACCTGGCAGAATTCTCTCTAGGAAAGGATTTTAGGGTGATCTGGATACAAACTGCATCCAGAAGGTGGGGGAGGCTGCCAGACCCACCTTGTCTGTTGTTTTTTCTTGTGGGTGGCAAAAACAACCGGGAGAAATTGGGGAATATTTCACCCAAAGTATGTATCTGGCTATTGCAGTGAGAAAGCATCCAGATAAATGACGGCTCCACTGTGATATCAGTGTCTTACAGAGCTGAGGAAGCTGGTTCTGAGCAGCTTTTGTACTACACATAGCCCAGTGTAGCTATTCAAGGCAGGCGTTAGAGATTTTAATCACAGCTTGTGGTTCTCAATGAACTTGGAGCAATCCACACCCTTTCTGAACCCCAGTTTGCCTTTTCTAAGAGATGGCAAGAGAGATATCCTACTACAGAGGAGCTATTGAGAACACATTAGTTCATGTTAATAAAGCAGGTGGATACCCTTCAGTTACTACAGGAAAGCCATGCAGAGCATTTTGATTTATTGTGGTTGTATGAAGATTAAAACTCTTGCCTATTTTATACCAAAAAGCATAATACCTCTAGAAAGCCTTCCCTGATAGCAGGAAGGAAGCAACAAGCCAAATCACAAAACAAATCTATGAAGTTCAACATGAAGACACAGAAAACTTAAATACAGGCTATTGCTCAATGTAGCACCACTAAAAGTAAACTGGGTAACCAGCTGAATAATCACAACTGCTGATGATTACTTATGAGCGCTCCTGGAAGCAAAGTGTGACCTAAATGTTATCTGCTGGGAAAGAATATAAGCCAACTTTTCCTTCCAAGAAATGAGATAGCTTCCCATCTATATAGGTAATGGAAGACAGGGAACTAGAACACAAAGAGCACTACATCAGTTGCTAAAAAATAGGTAAGGAATTAGTAACGTAGTTGTTGTGTGAGCAGCTACAGCAAAATAAGGTGATAAATAGCAGACAACTGGGGCTTATAGTGCATCTGAGAACCCAATTTAATTATATTCTTTGACAGGATAACAAGCCTACTGGACAAAAAATACTCCACAGCAGCTATGTCTATTGTTCCCTGAGATGACCTTGTATGTGGATTACTGAAATCTGAATGGTACTTCTCAAACCCCAGCTCTTCCAGCATGTGCCAAATGCAGGGAAGTGTGTCCCACCATGCAGTGTTTTGCAGCCAACACACTCATTTTAAACTCCACGGCTGTTCTAAGCATGTTCTCTCAGCCTCCACATCTATGAAAGCCACTGAATGAAAAGTGGATTACATCACTTCCTTTTTAATTCGAAGGATCTGAATCCTAAACTTCGAACTACCAGAGGGGCTCAGGGACACAGCTATGCAGATGTTTTGCTGTCAGAGCAAGCAGTAGAGGCGATGCACACAGTTTTGGTTTATTTTTCCATCAGATGGTAGTCAGCAGTTTTCTGGAGGTGGAAAAATCGATGGAGCTGTAAACAAACACCCTCATCCAAATACATCACGAAGGCTATTGCTCAAAGGTGCGTTCTTCCCTCCTCCTTGTCACCCACTCGCCTGCCTGATCTCCCGTGCTGAGAGGTGGCATTGTTCAAGCACGCTGACTTGTTTCAGCCAGCATGGGAGGAGCGCTTTCCTTCGCTCTCTGTCGGGCAGCTAGAAAGGGCTCCAGGAGAGGTATGGAAGGGTGTAAATTTAAGACATGCCCTCTGAAGAGGAGCTCCATCTGGAACCCCAGCCACGGTCAGTATATTGGCATTAGTGCGATGAAAGGTGTTTGTTCCCTGTGTCCTGCATTTGGACCTACAAACACCATGGGCTCCAGTAGTTAAAAACAGCATGGTTAGCACAAGGACTTTGTTAGTATCAATGCTAGGAGCTTAAAACATGATCCAGCTGTGGAATGGGTGACATGGATCAGATCTGCTAACACACAGGTATTAGAAAATTCATGAACCTCACTGTGGTCTTGCTACTGGAGGAGGAAGGAAGTCCATCTTCTTGGGAGAGGTCACACAAGAACACGGTTTGGTCCATTTCTCCTGAGATATGGAGCAATATTTGACTTCCCTGTTGCCTCCTGGTTTTTGCTGTCAGTTGCATTCTACATGACTTTGTGCTGTGTCAGCCAGGTGGGTGGCATCTGTGCTCTGGCAGGGGAGCTGGAACTAGGTGACCTTTAAGGTCCCTTCCAACCAAAACCATTCTGTAATTCTAGGACTTTACAAGTCCTCTCTTATCTTTATGATGAATGACAAGGAAACAAGAGAAGCTATTTCTTTCTGAAATTGCAAACAAGTCTCTGCTGCAGGAGTGTCAACTGATGATACCCCTGCCTTGTACAAAGCCTGATGAAAAAGAACCAAACATCCAGGATAAGTGTTAGTGGTGGAGAATTAATCAAGGAGGTCTCCTGTCATGCCCAAGCAACCCCTCTTAGCTTGAGAGCCTGCCCATACCTGCAGAATAGAAAGAGGAAGCATGTACATAGCTTTGGAAGGTGAGAATATACAAAGTGCAAGCTAGAAGAATGAGCTGAAATCAATTAATTGAAGTTCAACCCCAACAAATAAAGGAAAGGATGAATAAACATGAGTACAGAGAAATTAAGAGATCACAGAAAAGAGTCCCAGGGTTAATGATAACATAGTCAAGGGGGAATTGCTAGATGAGGCTGGCACAAATGCACAAAATGTACTATCAGATGGATATTGGGATTAATAGGTGTCATGACTTTAAACAAGTAATGTAGCTGGAGAGTACTGAAGCATGTTTTGATCAGCACAATTCGAAACATACATAAGCCAAATGGATAGAAACTAAAGAATGCAAGAATCAGCAACTCTGGGCCTATATTTTTTTTTGTTAAAAACCCCCCAACACTCAGTGCAAAGCTTTCTTAATGCTGATCTGAGTAAGTGTCCTGACTATAAAGCTTAGAAGAACAGGACCTTGGTTCCCTTCATGAGGGAAAATGGAATTGGCCATTTCTAATTAGCCACATTTTCAGGAATTACAATTTTGTTTACTTGTGCTGTGTTCTTCACGTGCTGTGTGCTTCTGCACACAGTAGAACAACTCCTAACTAATAATATGTTATTGCTGTGGCTGTGCCCATTGGAGGGCACTGGGAGCATACACAGAGGCTTTAGAGAGGGTGAAGCACAACTATACAGTAACTTTCTAGACTGGGGACAGGGATGCAAAAGTATTCAAAAAGGGAAGAGAGCTCTGCCTACCAGCCTCTAAACCATTGTCAGGAAGCCCCCATTCTCAGACTCAGAGCAGGCCCTGGATGATCCTTGTACCTCCCAAGGCTGGCCTGGGGACTGTAGGGTAGCTCCGCAGCAAAGACCAAGTCAGACCATTTGCAAAGGTGCACAGGTGATGTGTGATTCTTGACTGAAGCGGCACCAGTGATGTCAGATTTTAGACAGGTGTTGCCAAACACAGAAGGAGGACAAAGCCAAAAGTGATGAGCCACACCAGAAGGCACAGATTTAACTGAAGAAGCAGAGAAAAGCTGTGTCCCACTGATACCTGTGAGTAAGTGGCTATACCTGCCTGTTCTTCTGCTTACATAGTAGCAGCTGCTATATAATGTCAAGATCTCCGCTACAGTTTCAGTTTAGGATGCAGGTGAGCAGGACTAAGGCTTGCAAAGTAACCGATTGGAATGGTAGAGGAAAGAAAAAAATCCCAAGGGACAAATAACTTAAACAAATTTAAAGATAAAACACAACCAGGGTATCTTACAGGTCAGGATAAGCACTGTAAACATGACAGACAATTTTTCGTCTTTATTTTAAAATTAGCTTGTTACATTGGTCACTGCAGAGAAACTGAACACAAGCTGAACACAAACCACTGGCTTCTGTTCTGAAACAAATGTTAGCAGCAACAGCCCAAAGCAAAGTTGACTATGGAAACAAATTACTACCGGGTTTTGGTACCTCAGCGCTTGGGAACTTGTTAACTCTTTCATTGATGGTGCTTAGTGGAGCAATACCCTGTTACCACAGCTACACGTACACTGCTAAAGGCCATCCACCTTAAGAGATGCTTACTCGCTTTTCCAAGCCAAGTCTTGTAGAGGAGCAATCCCCTGGTTGGTGCTAGTTCCCCCTAGAGAATGTCTACTTGCCCTGGGCATCCTCTCCCCATGGAGCTCCCAGGGCCTAGGGACAAAACCCTTTCCTTCTTTCTCAGTTCAGTGTGTGTTAAAACAAAAGCCCTATGCTGCAGGCCCAGCTGTTTTTAAGTGGGTACATGCCATAAAGGTTGGTGGAGGCATTTAATTCTCCAGTCCCAGCTCTGTTTGCCTAGATAGTGACTCACCTCACATGTTTCAGATCAGCTCCTTTTGAGGAGAGGAGGTGTGATACAGGTCCCACAGCCGTGGGGAAGATGAGACTTTGTTATGCTTGCAAGACAGGTCTTAATTACAAAGTGAGAATTGTTATTTCATGTTAAAGTGGTGGGAAAAGAGATATGAAAGCAGAGGAAATATTCAGTAACTGCTGAAAAGGACACACAACACTCAGACACAAGGAGATGCCTCATTAATTACTTGCTTTAGTCCCCTTTGGGCTTAGAACACAGCAGCAATAGAATTACTTTTGTTAGCAGCTGTGGGTTCTGCTTTGACTAAGATATGTGTTTTCTGTTTATACATTAATGGTTTTTGACATGTTTCTTTTTGGTGTGGGACTAATTACCTACAATTTATCTAGAGACTGTACTTAATCCACATGTCAATCATTCATGTTTCCTGGTGTTTCACAGACAGCAGCAGAAATATGGACTACTGAGAACGGAGCAATCCTGCCAGCATACATGGAGTCATTCAGGACTACAGCTGTTAGTTACCAGCCCAAGTAGGTATGTGATATTCAACAACTGAATTTCACACCAAAAAGAAAGCACAATGAAGCAGTTGCTGTCACTGACTGAATTCCAGAGAAAATCTCTCCTCCTAGAGACCAGCTTTGTCATTCTCTTTCACTTGCTCAGTATTTTCTATTGCAAGTCTTGAAGAAATCTCAGAGAAAAATAATAGGAGTTAGTGAGGGACTACGTTACTAAGACGTTGTAAAGTAAACTGTGTCTTTCCCACACATAAAGCATAGCTACTTCAGATTGGCAAGAGGCACTAAGTTGTGATATCACCTCCTAACCCCAGTCAAAATGCATGACCAGAGCTGTCAAGTGCTGCCTTATGAGAACAGGAAAGCGCTAAAGTTTAAACTGAGGTCTGAATTTCCTGGATTTTGAAAGATACTGAGGTCCAAGGGATTTGTTTCTGCTCCTTGTTAAATGGAATTTGTTACTCTCCTGAAAAAAGCTTAGTCCTAAGAATCATCTATATCCATAACTATTTGCCAGTCTGGGAGGGTCAGGAGGGAGCATCAGTAATTGCAGGTGCTCCGGAGCTGGGGTCTGGAATGCAGGTCTGCCTGCTTTATCCTCTTGCTCCTTCCCACCTCATTCCCAAAAATAATGGAACACGAGACAGAGTAATTTGGTCATCTCTCCATCGTGCTTTGTCAGTGCTACCCATGATCCTGGCAGTTTATATTTATCCAGGGAGAGAGGAGGTGAAACAAAAAACTGAAGGAAAGATGGAGGAGTGGATGAGAAACTAACAATTTCTGAGACTGTAAAACCTGGCAGGCTTTGGTTTTATGGCATCATGGTGGATGGCTGCACAATGCAGAGCTGGCTTCTGTTGATAGCAACACTATCAGCAATTTCCCATCCAGCTGGGAAAGGCTTTTTGTTAATACACACTATGATTTTAATAGCATGTATGTAGGTGGTGAAGAATTGGATTTTTTTAAAACTTTATAATCAAGGTGAGAGGAGGCAAGCACAGTACATGAGAGAGAAACACGCAGTGTCAAAATACTCTTATCTATTATCCTCCAGGTCACACGGGCAGATCTGTCCCACCTCCCACCTACTGACTGGTCTTAAAGTCGAAAAATGTACCCTGCTCAGAGCACTTGGATTTTTTGATTTATTTATTGTCAAACCTGAGCTAAAGGTGGTGACAAAATACCACTGAGTATATCTGTTCATCTCAGAGGATAAAAATGATTGCTCACACTTTGTATCCAAAAAAGTGTCTACACACAGACCTCAATCTAAAGTCTGCCTATGGAAAGGAATTGCAACAGTGTTTGTTTAGTACAAGATGAAGAGGAATGTGCAAAAAACCAAAACCCAGCAAGACAAGGGAATTAGTAGTTTTACTGTTAATCCATGTAAATGCAATAGAAAACTTGAGTTTTGCATTCTGATGACTTAGGTTTAGAGCACTGCCTGCTTCATTTACACAAGGACATTTTCTCTCCACCCTAATGACAGGGACACCAGCTTCAGTGATGCTTTTTATTGTACCTTGCCCCGTAGCTGCAGAGAGGGGGTACCTTCCCTGCCCCAGCCACATGCTTCTGCGACTCCCTTGCATTAGCTTTAAGCTCTAGAGGTTCTGCAACAGCAGGGTGAGCTGAGTGAACAAGCTGATCTGGCAGAAAACTGACATTGCCAAGAAGCAAATAGTTTCAGCACATTGATCTGACTTACGCATGTGACCTCACAAGTTTTGGTACAATGGGTGGAACACAAGGCAAGAGAGAGATGTCTGGTGTAAGGGCAGAGGAAGTCAGGCCAAGACAGACCTGTCATCACCAACACAGAGCCCAACTGAGTGGCCACTGATGACAAGTTTGAGACACTCAGAGCAGTAGTCTGGTTGTTTGGGGTTCTTTATCTCTTTATTTAAAAAAAAGGAAGATTTTTAGAAAACCTGTGTAGTTAGCCTGGTGCCACTCCCATAAATCATATCAAACCAGCCCAGTAGTAAGCTTGCTTCTCCACAGAGATGGACACAGATGTGCTAAGGACTCCTATGGACTCACCATTCAGAAGGAGAGAGAGCCTTATCCTGCTAACAATCCACTGTACACCTCCAAATACAGCTCAGCATATGCTGTCTCCAAGGGTGGCACAATATCCTGGTTTCTGTGCTTCTGATCAGCCACATTTGATTAGGATGCCATAAACTTTCCAATCCTTCAAAGTGGCTTTTATGTCTGAAACGTTTCATGGTGGTTCCATATCCTTGGCCCCAAAACACTTTTTCCCTCTGCACATTTCCTGAGGGTAATTTCATCCACACAGATTCAACAAGCATCCTGACAAACACAGTACTGACTGGTGTCACTCTTCTGTCCAAACTAACATCTCAGCTTTCATCTGACATAATTTTAGGGCTAAATAGCTGTCAACTTCAATTCAGTATGACCAAAACAGAAAGCTGATTTTGATTTTTCCCATTCTCCTCCACCTTATGTTTTTTTCCCCTCCTTCTCTGATAGTCCCTCTTCTCTTCCCAAAAATATTGAAAACCTGTGGCCTTTTCCTAACATCAGTATTTAGTCTGGATCAGCTTTTTCCCAAGTCTCTCCCCCTGTTTTTTTTTAAGCCTTGCTGCCTCGCATCACATATTCTAAAATCCACCCTGTCCCGTTCATTGACTTAACTACGTCTGTCAAATGCAATCAGTTTGTCAGCTTCTGTTTCTACTACGCCTGTGAGAACAAAGATTTTACTACATTATTACCCAGTAGTATCTTTCAACTTAAAAGGCAGAGCAGGTTGTGTGGCAGAAGAAGAAAACGTGGCCCAAACAAGACATTTCCAAAAACATCTGTGATGCTGCCAGAAAAAAAAAAAAAAGCACAAGAGCTTCTTGCTTCATGAATTCTTTATCTGTGAGATTACACTAGGCAAAAACTGAGATTCAGTATGTGTTTATACTTGAAATTGTCAAAGCTTACTTAAAATTAATGCAGTATCTTCATCTCATCTTGATAGCAAGGGGCTGAAAATACAATGTTTTGTATTCAGACATGATTTTAATGTAGTACCAGAATGATTGTTTTAGAGGGCCTTACATATCTCCAGGTGTAATTGTGTAATTGTTCCTAGAAGTTGGAAAAACTTCAAAATCAAGTTGAGGTCAGCTTAATTTGGCCACCTTTCCCAAGGTAAAAGAGCATCTAAATAAAATATAATGACCCCTTTCTTCCATGAATGATTTTGTGAGGTAGGGTTTGTGATTTTGTGAGCTCCCAGAGCTCAGAGAAGAGTCTTTGGGGATTTCCTTGCTGGCTGAGTCTAGTGTGGAGACTGTGTGAGCAAATGCCTCAGAGGAAGTGAGAACAGAATAGCTGCTTAAGAAGATTAATGAGTGGATTCCTTAAGCTACTTATGGGAAAGGTGATCTCTTATGTGTGAGCCAAAGACAATTAATTAAAATAGGTCAATTGACCTGTCAAATACAACATGTATCCAGAGTTCAAGCTTTAATGTATTCACACCAGAACCAAAATCAAGGGAGAGGGAAGACCTTCTGAAACACTACAGGGCAGAAGATGAATATGAGTTGGTGAGAGAGAGAATACTTCCCACAGCTTCCAGAAGCTCCACACTTGCAAGCAGGTAAATGCTGATGTGTTAAGTCCTGTCATTGGTGTACAGGACAGTGTTTGCCTGCATCTGCAGCGTCCTTCAGAGTAACAGAGCCAGAACAAACTACAGGGACAGAAAAATTTGCAATTTAACACTTGTGGTGTTTTAACCCTGACTGGTTGCCAGTGCCCACGAAAGCTGCTTTATCACTCCCCTCCTCAACTGGAGAGAGCAGGAGAGAGCAAATATAGTGAAAGCTCATGAGTTAAGAATGGGGAGAGATCAGTCACTGATTACTGTCATGGGCAAAACAGGCTCGATTTGGAGAAATTAATTGAATTTATTACCAATCAAGTCAGAGTGGGATAATGAGAAGTAAAACAAATCTTAAAAACACTTTCTCCCCACCGCTTCCTCCTTCCCACGTTTAACTTTATTCCCAAATCTCTACCTCCTCCCCCCCAGCAGCACAGGGAGAAGGGAACGGGGGTTATGATCATGTGTTGGGTTTGCTGCTGTTTTTTTCCTCAGGGAGAGGAGTCCTTCCCCTTCTCCAGTACTGGGTCCCTCCCACAGGAGATAGTTCTCCATAAATTTCTCCAGCATGACTCCTTCCCATGGGTTACAGTCCCTCACAAACTGCTCCAGTGTGAGTCTCCTGCAGGGTCACAAGTTCTGCCAGCAAACCTGCTCCAGTGTGGGCTCCTCTCCCCACAGGGCCACAGGTCCTGCTGATACCTTGGGAAGGCTGGCCTGGAACAGAGACTAGACAGAGTTAAGAGAATGAAGTAGATATTTATTAAAAGGCCTTTAAGGATACACCTTGGGCAGTACAAGAGCCTGGCCAGAGCTACACCCAAGCTGGACCCAAAATGGTCACAAAATGGATGACCGGTCATGAGGTTTCACACTTTTGTAAGTTTTGGTCCATTTGCATATTGGGGTTAATAGTTCAATTTCAGCTTCAGGTTATGAAGTCACATCCTTCTTGTTTTCTCTCTTCAGTCTACCATTGTTTATGTTTTTGGGCCTGAAAACTTGTTGTCCTTGGTCTCCAGCAGGAAAAGGATTTGTTTTGTCTACCTATCCTGTGAAGAGAGTTTACTAACACTTAATCTGAGGCTCAGAACTACACCCCCAGGCAGCACAAAATCTGAAAAACATGAGAGCTGAAACTTAAGCATCACTGCCAGGACTCTGCCCCAGTGAGGGCTTCCCATGGGGTCACAGCCTCCTTCAGGCATTGACCTGCTTCAGCTTGAGGTTCTCCATGGGCTGCGGGTGGATCTCTGCTACACCATGGACTTCCATGGGCTGCAGGGGGACAGCACATGTCTCCAGGGTCTTCACCCCAGCCTGCAGGAGAATCTTTGCTCTGGCACCTGGAGCATCTCCTGCCCTTCTTTCTGCACTGACCTTGGTGTCTGCAGGGCTGTTCCTCACATATTGTCACTCATCTCTTCTCTGGCCACAATTACTTTGGCCCAATGATTTTTTTCTCGTCTTAAATAAGTTATCCCAGAGGCCTGGTGGGCTCAGCCTTGGCGAATGGCAGATCCATCCTGAAGCCAGCTGTCCTTGGCTCTGTCAGACATGGGGGAAGTTTCTGGCAGCTTCTCACAGAAGCTGCTCTTGTAGTTCCCACCCTGTTGCCAAAATTTTGTCACACAAACCCCAATCCAACACTGAAACAAAACCATTTCTTATGTGGAGGAGTCAAATCCCAACTATGTGAGCAAAGAGGATGTGAGTATTGTACCCTTTTTAGTTCCTTTGTAAAGAACTAAAGCCTTTTTTTTCTTCTAAATAAACACAGTGGCATCAGTAGCATCAAAATAGAAAAACCTTAAAACATTGAGGATGCTGAACAGATTAGATTTTAGCACAGATCTTTGGAACAACAAACCCAACTTGACAGAATGAGTTTTGGTGAGCCTAAACTAAATACAGTGATCAAAATACTATAGTCAGTGATATATTTTAAAGAATAGTCTGACGAGAAATAGAAACATTCTTTGTTCCATCAGTCACTCGAAACACATTTCCTTCCAAATGTGTCTAGGATCTGTCGAAGCATCAGTGCACGCAAATTCAGAGATGTAAGCAATAATTCATAGTGGTAGGAAAGCATAAGGCATTTCTAGTATGAATGCCAATCATCCTCCATAGGTCATGTTGCTGAGTGATGAAGAGGATGTGAACGTGCACCTGATCAAAACTGAGAATTTCAGAAGGCACACAATCTATAAAATGTCTGGGGATCTTAATATTCAAAATGAGTGTGAATTTTGGTTTTACGACTTGTCTGTGAGCACATGGCAGATGCAAAGCAAGGGCTGGGATGTTGTGTTCACGTTAACCAAGAATGGAAAGCTTAGACACACCTCCTCCTGGTTTTTCAAAAAATGCTGGGCTTGTAATGAAACAGTCTGTGCTGTCTGGAGGACAAGAGCCTTTGATGAATCACCCAAATTCCTACAGCCCAGGCACCACTAAGCAAACTTAAATACCAAATAAATTACTGTTTGTATCCCTTATACCTATTCACCTTCAAACCTGCCAACAGATGAAAAAAATGACTAAAATATGTGACAAATGAGTTAGAGGTACAATACTTTGTTTTGGCTGCATGTTATTTAATAACTGCCAGATTCCCGGTGTTATCCTTTAGACCAGGATTTATAGTCTTATTTATTTTACAGAGATGAAAAAATAATTCTCAAAAATACAGAAAACTGAATTCTATTAGGAAGAAACTATCAGAATGCTCCATATGATTTATCATTTTGAACACTTCCTTAACACTGGAGCCAAAGATTAAAGTGATTTTCCTTGTGGATAGAGATGAGCATGATGTGACGTACATGAGTGGGCTATGCAATTATTTGCTAGTCACTTAGTCGAACAATAGAGAGAATGATTTTTTAATTCTTTGCCTGGATTTGGGATAAAGCATGGCTTGATGACACAGATGGGATAAGCAAGCACATCATTCCACCTACAAGGTGGGGGGTCTGCCTGAGAGAGACTTGAGTTTGCAATGGGGGACCATGGTCTCTACCAAATATTTCAGAAAACTCCTCCTGAAGTTCCTTGGGAAACTGCTTTGATTCAATGGTCATTACACAGAACTTGGGACATAGGACAGCTGTGCCTAATTCCCCACTGACAAATGCATCAAACAACTATAAAGGACAGAAGTGGAAGTCAGTGTCAGCTATTTTGGAGTCGATGGGAAGACTGAACGAGTATGTCAGGCTAAGAAGATGATTCTAGTAGAAATAAAATGCAAGCAACATTTGGGAAAAATAATTTTGATATTTTCAAAGCAGTAATTTCCTTTTTTAATTTACATTTGGGTATTTACTTCAATATATTTTAAATATATTAACATTATTTTTTGCTCCTGAACTGGAAAACAAATGATTCCTGTCATTTTAAATACCGATTTTACACTGAAGAATTAAGCTCAGATCTGTCCTGAGTTGGATTCTCATTTCCTCCAGGTTTCAAGAAATGGCCATTAAAAGGATTGCACACACACAGATTGCAGAGGGACAGACTTTGTGTTCAGCACTGTGTTGCAGATCAGCATTGCACTAACTTCTTAGCTGGAAAAGCACTCTGCAAATATCCACAACCTGAAGGATGCAGATGGGACAGCAAGGATGCCAAGCCCCTAAGACAACTCAATCCAACCCAATACAGGCACTACCCACCAAATTCCAGTTTGATATATCACACTGGCATAAAGAAAATCCCTGACTGTGAGACAGAACAAGGGCTGAGGAATAATACAGCTGTCATTTCTGGCATGAAGAAACATTTTTTAAACTTTTAGGACTGATTGGATTTTCACTGCTAACATTTCTGCCAGACTTCCTTTCAACAAAGTATCGAGACTAGGATGGAATATTTCATACAATACTTGCAGAGGAGACAGAATGGTCGGATCTGCCTTCACTTTGCTCTTAAATTAAGATTAAAGGAGGGAAAAGGAAGGCATAAGAGCCATTTCAGTGATTAGATTCACCCATGGAATAGCTCAACATGACGTTAATTCTTAGACAGCTGATTAGGTGGTATGCAGTCCTGTGCTGAAGGACCTGGTTGTGGTCAGGCTGTGGTCCAGGTTTGGGAAATGGGGGTGATTCTATAGAGAATCAGCAAGTTGGTGCTTTTTTTTTTCATAAACTTCAAAAGAAGATTGGAAGTCAGACTGCAGGTGGCATTTTGTTTTCTGGAGTCTTCTGGTTAGGCTGTTTATTATGAAGAATTGCTTAGTCAAAAGGAGACAAGGGTATTGGTCTTGCAGGTGAACAGAAATTTGCAGAATATATCAACTGTTAAAAATGAAAGGTGCAGACATAAAACTGAGTGCTCTTAATAACAAAAGGAATGGAATACTGGAATGTGGGCTCCATTTTAACTTTGCTTTTCTTCTCTCTCTCTACTTTGATCTTTCCAACTATTTTTAATGCAAATATCTACACTATTAAGGGCCATCCATATGAAATGCAGTCACCTGCTCTTGGACCAAGACTTCTCTATGAAGGTTTTTCACAAAGCCAGAAATGTGATATCTGATGTTTTGTGAACTGATGCATTTTATTTTTGGTTCCTATGATTCATCAAACTAGTTTGAGTGAATGGACATCTTTACCCTGTAATTTAAACTGAAGGATATTGAAGGGCAGCTGAAATTTTCCCCAACTTAATAAGAAGTCTCTTTTCTGTGAACATTGAAAGAAACCTGCCCAAAAATGCAAACTGTGCTGATGGCTATCTATAGAGCAAGTGCAGACTCATTAAACATATTTTTTTTCTTTCAAACTCCTTATGCTTTTAAATGAATTCGAAGATTATGTTTCAAACTTTCAAGACTGTGTGGGTTTGAAAGCAACCAAGACAAGTAGCCCAGTCCTAACTGAGACCTTTGTTAGGGCAGAATCTAGTAAAGTGAGCTAACAATTTGCAATACATTGGCTGTCACTTCAAATGTCACTGATAATTTGCAAGAGACTCAGAGCAATAATGGAAAAAGGCATAAAATGTCAAATTTGTAGCAAAGCTGACAACAAAAAGAATATTCACTGTGAATTACAGTCTTCCTGACTTGCTAAAGCTCTTACTGATTTGGCTTTAATAAAGGATATTCTCCTCTCAAGGGATTTAAATACAGTAGATTATCTAACATGCTTAACTGATGCTTGAAGTTCCCAATCTGAAAGCTTATCCTTGATGACTGGGAAATCTGTGATCTCCTGCAAACACGTTTGGGAGGGCGACTGGTCAGTTTGGTGGATCTGTTACCTGGATAGGTATGCATTTGGTCAAGGACCCCAACATTCCCTTGTATTTAAAAGCTAGTGGCTATTCCATTTTTTGTAGATGTCTTTTTTTGGAAAGTTGTTCTGCAAACCGTTAACAACTGACTTTGAAAAGGCATCAGCTCCTGCTGTTTTTCAGCTCCTAGAGAAGATGAAAATGTTCGGAATGGAAAACATCCACAAAAAAATTCAGAAATGAATATATTGATCAAAAGTCAGACATATGCTTGGTGGAAGTTAAAACTTCAGAGTACGAAAATAACAACTCTGCTTTCCGAAAACCTGTGCCAGTTACTAAAAATATTTTAATGAACCATTACACCTTCAGATACATCAGATGTGCACAGGCTGGATTGCAAGCCTGGGTCATTAGGAGTTCAAATAGCCTGGCTCACAGCAGGACCTGGGAAAGCCAGACAGTTTTATTTAATCCTTATTGAAGGGGGAAGAGGGGAAAGAGGGAGCTAAACTATGTGACAGACAGGGATCTATAAAATGAAGTGTTAGGCAAAGGGATTAACAGGAAGAACTAGAAAACTGTGCATGGAATACAATGCACGTTGGATGCAGAGAGAATACCAAAAAGTCAGTCTGAGAACTACAATAAAGGTGGATAAGAAATCTCTGGCAACATGGTTCATGGCACATATTAACTACTCTAGAATTTATCAAGCTTCTTAGACTAGTTGTGTCTCCCAGGCAAGGCCACACATGGTCTTGACTAGAACCCAAGTTATCTCAATTTGACATCCCTGAGATTTGCAGACTTGCTATAGGAAAAAACAAGTTACTGCTGTGCAGTCACTGAGGCTTCAGCTCCTCTGTGGCTTCTGTAACACCTTGAACGCCACAACCTGTTAGAAAAGGACCCCTGCTTCAGAGCAACCAAATCTAGGTTGAGTCCCAGAGCCTTGGGAGAGCCCTCTGCAAAACCCCCCATTGCTCTGTGGCAGGAGGCAATCTCTCTGCCCCCAGCTGCTGTTCAGGTGGCTTGGGACAGCTCTTCACTGAGATACTGCAGTCCTTCCTGAGCAGGGCATGTGTTTGGAATACAGCTCAATAGGCCACAATCACAATGAATGTTTAGTGTACACCTGAGCCGAACCACATTTAACAAAAGTGGGGCTACCCTCATCTTTCTGTCCAGGTCCGTGCCTCTGACTTTCTCTGCACTGGCTCTAGGGCTTGTCTGACTCTGTAGAGCCAAACCAGCTCATTAAGCCAAAATAAAACTATTGACTTTCCTAGCAAATTAATGCATTGCTGAAGGGACAACCTCCCCCAAGGGCTCAAATGGATGCAGGACCTTCCTTTTCAACAGCAACAAGAACAGATCACCTCAAGCTGAGGTGATTTATCCATGGGGTCTCTACCCAGGAGCTAATTTATCCCTGCACTTTGCCTACTGCACAAAATGGAGTTCTTATTACAAAATTACATTCTCAGTTTTGTACAGACACACTCCACAGCTTCTTCATTAAGAAATCTGGTCTCAGAGCATGCATAAAAGATCTCATTTTTATGGTAAATATTTCCATCCCGTACTTGTGAAGAGAAAGAAAAATGATAATGTATTAATATTACATGAGGATGATGAATTATCTTTCTATCCATTGACACCTCTGTAGGATGAGAATGGCACTGCTGTTTTTCAATCAGCAGTCTCTATGGCACCTGAGTATCCAAAGATCCTTAAAGAGTAGGAGACTTCCAGCCTTCTTATGTTAATTTTTAACAGCTCTCTGTACAGCTAATATTCAAAGAGCAAAAGGAAAGCTCATGTAATTCCAAGAATCAAGCAGAATGACCAAGGTAATAACAGACCTTGGTAATCTGAGACAAAACAGTGATGTTATGTGAATTAAAGCAGTCATGCTATGTGTGATTCCATCAATAAGGAGTTAAAGGTAGGAATGTAATGAAAGCAGTCCACATGGCTTTATGGAAACAAGACTTGACAAGCAGGCCTGACTTAAATTTTTGATGAGATTACAGGTTTGTTTGATCAAGGTAACAACATGGATGTGATAGACTTGGACCTTCCTAATGAATCTGATTTAGTACTGCTTGACATTTTGATTAAAACATTAGCATTATATAGCCTTAATAAAACACATTAAATAGATTAAGATCTGGCTAATTGATAGAGTTCAGCAAGCTGTTCTAAACAGATATTCAGCACCAACTGGGGATATTTTTAGTGGAGCTCTGCAGGCAGGAACACTATGCTTGCTGCCATTCGATGTTCTGGAATTACACAGAAACATGGGTAATCCTGGCAAATGTCCCACAGTGTAGTGAGGAATAGGTAGCTGTGCAAAGTTGCAGTTTTGCCTGCATTGGCATAAATGTGTTTCTGGTATTTGATTACATCTTTTTGCTTCGTTTCTCTACAGGCACTGAAGTTTTCTGTCAGGGTGTAGTTGCAAGGCTGTGGTCTAGTCTGCTGCTGGAGGGCACACAGTGATTTCTCTCAAGGGTCATTGCTTTTAATTGCTAATACATGGATTATCAAAGGGACTCACATTAATCACTTAAAAAGTGTCAACTGTGAAACCATCACTTATTGCACACTTCTGCATGTATATTTTTTTTAACTACCAAAAATATAACCCGAGATTAAAATATGTTTGCAGCTTTGAAACGTCAGGAAATTCTAGTCCACAGGCTGAAGCAGGATTTGTTATTAAAAAAATCCAAACCAAAATAACAACAAACAAAAAGCCCAAACAAACAAAAAAACCCAAACAACAACAACAAGCCAAACAAGAAAGCCAGAGAACTGACCAGAACATTAATGAACAGTGTAATGGGTTAAAATTCAAAACCGGGCAGAAACACCAAATAATACAGTGGTTATCACATTTGCCGAATTTGTTTTGTGAAACGTAGTGTGGGGATCTAACTTTCATTTTAGTGGAATAGGATTAAAAGAAAGGCAAAACAGGCTCAACGTTAAAATAGAAACAGATTTATTAACATACACTAAAGGGTAAACAAAAAAAAA
The DNA here is from genome assembly GCA_013397315.1 of Donacobius atricapilla. Taxonomy (NCBI): domain Eukaryota; kingdom Metazoa; phylum Chordata; class Aves; order Passeriformes; family Mimidae; genus Donacobius; species Donacobius atricapilla. The sequence continues at coordinate 245,019 of WBMY01011652.1, forward strand.
AACAACCACGAAACCTTTTTAAAGACACCCCCCCCTCCTCCCTAGCAACAATCTACTTTTCTACGAAACAATGCAAAGAGACAAAACATCAGAACTCTTAAGTCAGTAGCACTTATAAAATAGTC
>WBMY01011652.1:249672-288520 GCA_013397315.1 Donacobius atricapilla
TGAAGGCGGCGGAGCTTTCAGTACCTCGGAGAACGGCTGCGAGCGCGCCGGGCGGGCGGGAGCCGCCACCGCCGCCCTCCGCTGCCCGCTCACCTGCCCCGCTCCGCTCCGCTCCGCTCCGCTCCTCTCCCCTCCCGCCTCTCCCCGGCGGCGGGGGGAGCCCGGTCCCGCCGGAGCGGCTCCGGGGGGAGAGCACGGCAGCGGCACAGGCTGGGTGATCGGGACGGGCGGGGGGTCTGTCAGCGCAGGGACGGGACGGGTGGGCAGCCAGGGCCGGCTGGCCTGCCTTTTTAGGGGGTCGCTCGCTGCCGTCGCTCCTCACGGAGCGGCGGTCGGGGCGGCGAGGAGAGCGAGGGGGCTGACACCCCGCAGCTCGCAGCCCGCCGTGGAGCCCGAGGGGAGAGAGAGGCGCGCCGAGTGCGGCAGCGCCTGCCGGCATTTGCTGGGGTGGGCAGGGAACCAGAAACGGGAGTCGCACCAGCGGCTGGGAACGGGGAATCTGCTCCTCGGAAACCTCGGGGGCAGAGATACCCCTGCCTCAAAGGGGCTTTGAGGGGAAGGGGAAATTGAATGTAGACGCATTTTGGTAGTTTTGCTGAAATAACCAAGTGCCGAAGGCAGATCTTAGGCAGATGAGGTAGAGGGATGGATCCCACTGTTTTGGATGCCGTCTTGAATTTTTTATTTACTTTTCTGTTTTGACCACTACTAAATGTGGATTTTGTGAGCGAACCCGATGGCGGTTGTTCCATTGTTCCTTGTTTGAACGTAAATCTTAGTCCTGCTGCTTGTGGATTTTTTATTTATTTATTTATTTATTTATTTTTGGAAAGGACCTTTCCAGGTAGCTTTTGCGTCTGACAAAATGAAGCCTCTGTATTTTTCAATCAATCATACCTAATATTGACATTCTGTTTGGTACAAGAGACTTAAAGTGCTGCCTCACTCAGAGGACCATTAAAGACTTTCTCGGTCGCTACATGTAGCTGAATGTGTTACGACACATCCTTTCTCCCCCCCCAAATCTCCCGAAAGATTTTTCCAAAATGAAGAAATTTAATTTTCGCAAAGTTTTGGATGGTTTAGCTGCCGCATCCCCTGTTGGAAGCAGTGGCGGTGGCAGTGGAAGTGGGGCTGGTGGTGGCTCCGTGCACCCAGGAGGGACTGCGGGAGCTGCAGGGACACCCAGAGAGGAGATCCAGGAGACGCTCACTTCAGATTATTTTCAGATCTGTAAGGTAAAGGCTGTATTTTTTTATTTTCTATGGAAATAATAAAAGCTACCCTGGGTTGGGGGTTGGGGGGGGGGTAGTAATATGATACCAATAAGCGTTTTACTTGAGAACTGCAGTGGTTGTGTAAGGACTTTGGAATGAAAAGACAGAGATCCAGTGGATGCTTTTTTCTTCCTGCTGCAGAGTTGGGGTGGTCTGTAAATTCGTAGAAGTCTTGATTTCAGCACTCAGGGCTGAATTCCAAGTTCACACTTGGACCCCAAACTGCTGACAAGGATTGTGGACAGGAAAGCAAAGCAAATGGTGTTGGTACTGATACTATTTACAAGTCATTAGAAATTGAAAATTGTGTGCATCTACTTCCCCTCCTCACTCTTCTCATCCTCCCTGCCTTTCTTTCTCTATTTTAAGAAAAAGGCACAAGCTAGAAATAAAAGACGGTGCAGTGACTACTGAACCCAGGACTTCAGTTATTTGTGAGGAGCTGGATGTAGATTCAAGGTGTCTCTTTACCATTTGTACTGAAGTTTCTGATTGCATGATAGCAAACTTGGTAGGACAGCATAAATACCAAAAGTTGCCAAATCTGTTCTGGTTTTTATGTGTTGATCACCTTAAGTGGGAATTTTCTGTGAGTAGAAGCATAAGATATCCCTGTATGTATTTTGGTTTGTATCTGTTTTCTGCAACAAAGCTTCTAGCAGTGGTCTTAAATACTTGCACCTGTAAAACAGTACAAACTATTTGGTACTTCTGACCAACTCTGGAATATGAAAATCTTACTTTTCTAATGAAGACAAAACACAAAAGGAGATTATGGTATTCTACTATTACCTGTCAGTTTTATGTGAATTGCGGTGGCTTTACAAACAAAGTTTTGTTTGCTTATTTGTTTTGATTAGAAGCTTCAAAACCAGAATTTTTAATTAGTGCAATTTGCTTTACTAGGAGTAAATGGATTCTACCCATTAAGTATACTTTGCTTTTGTTAATCAGATACAAATTGATCTGAAATTTAGATTACAGTCAACTCCAGCACATCATTATTTCTTTTTGTGTTTTGGAAAGAAGAATGAAATATAAACAACCAAGACAAGCCTGTGAGACATTTTGTGCGCAGATCTGGTCCCTGTGAAACACACAGCTTCCCTGATCTCAGATACCATGTTTCTAATTCTGTTTGGCTTTCAGCTACTGCTGGTGTCAAAACTCTCACAGACTTCAAAGGGAAAAACATGAGCCCCGATGGCTTAAAGACTCAGAGACGTTTAGATAGATTCTACAAAATTCTAATTATTTTTTTCTTATAGTTCTTTACCATCCTGAACCACAACAGGTTCCAGCCTTTTGGCTCAAATGATTCTGTCATTTAATAGAGTGTCAGTGATGAGTGCATTAGAATCATACCTGCTTCCCAGTCTTGGATTTGACTACTTTTGCTTTTGTACATAGTAATTTAGCATTTTGTGAAACTCCAGGTATTCAGTACGGTGATTTCCCATTTTTGTCACACCAGTAAAAAGACAATACAAATAATCAAGGTACATTAAAATATCATTAGAAGGTCTGACATTCAAAGATTTCTAAGTAAGGCTAAAATTCAACATGGTTTTTCATGTTTAAGTCATGTGACAGGGACAAAGATGTGTATTTAGTGAGATATATTCTTATTTTGTATGGCATATTTGTGAAAAGAAGCAGCATAAGATGGAACTGATTTCTTTTCTCCCTAATCTCCATTATTTACCTTGTTTGCTTTGATATTACTTGAAGACATCTCGTCTTATGTCCTGAGAGATCTACTTGGAATATGTGTAAAGGAATATGTCATTTGAAGAAGATTTCGGTAGCCAATATTTGCCTGTCTTAGCTGTCAGGTTAAAATCTTCTCAACAAAGTAAATATTTGTATAGGGAAACCTTTTGGTTGCTTGAAGCAGCACTTGCTTATTGAATGCATGTTACTGCCGAAGTCTAGGGCACACAAAATACCGGCCTTCCCTTCTCCGAGATACAAAGGTATGCCGAAAGCAAACTTCCAAGACACTCGGTGATCATGTGCTCCCGCCACTCCGCAGTGTTTGTTTGTTCCGCGGGCTGCACTCGAGCGGCTCCGGAGCGCTCCGGGGGCAGCGGGAGCGCCTTCGAGGGGAGCCCAGGAGCTGCGAGCGCCCCGCGCCGTTCCAAGGGGCCCGGGGCCGGCCACAATTTATGCCTCAGCCGGTCGGGATCGAATTGAAAACACAGCGACGCGCACATAACGCGAATTCCGCCCTCCCCGAGCTTTTGTTGTGCGGCACTTCTGGTCTTTCCATTGGGTATTTGCATGCTCGGTTACATAAGTTATACGGGCTGCGTATTTGAGGAGCTGGGATGTGTGATACCCTGCTGCACGCAGGACCGAGTGAAGCTAATGGCAGTTTGGGGTTGTGATCTGCAGGGTCGGGGCAGTCTGGGCTAACAGCCTGAGCAGCACCTCAGACTGGTTTTCCTTTCTTTGCTGATTATAAAAATCCTCATTTAGAAGTGAAACATGAAAGCTGACTCACACTTAAGAATTAAAGGGCCTTTCCCTGCAGTTTTTTTATGGAAATAAATTGCCTTTCTGAAGTTTGTGGGAGGTCTGCTTGACTGAAAACACAGATCCAATCCTCTAGCAGAACGCTGTTTTGGATGGTAACACACCTGATTTCATTTGTAACACACCTGAAAGCCAGCTCTCCATTTTGTCTCATTTTTAGGTTGGTTTTGACCACGGTGTCTTTTTGAGATACAGATTAGAGTTTAACAGAAGTAAACTGAATATTTTATGCCGAGATGTTCTCAATGAGTTACTTTTGACATTTATATTAAATCATTTATGTGATCTTCTCTATTGAAAGAATGAAATATTCTTGAAACTATTACATATGAAATAGCTATGTCCTGTTTTAAGCATGATAAATTTATGTGTTGGTAGCTGTAATAATGAATCTGTGGCACCATTTTCAAAGTACTCAAGCAATGTGAAATATTGTCATACCTATTTTGTGACAGCGGGAAGCTGAGGTACAGTTTAGGCTGCATCTAGGGGCTGCTCTTGGGATCTGGGTATCCAAGTGGAAATCATGGAAGTATTGATTATAGTTCACATTAGCTGAATTGAATGTGTGAGATAGCAGCAACATCCTAAAACTAGGCATGATCCAGTAGAATAAGCTATTAAAGTCTATGTTAGTTTAAACTGGGATATACCGGATTTCCTTGAGTTTGCTTCTTTGTATTTTCCCTCTGTATATGTGGGGTTTTTTTCCATTGGCAAGGATTTTTAGACTCACCTGTGTTTGTCCTGACCATCTAGAAACTAAAATGCGGCACTGGGGAGAGATCTGCTATTAATAAAGGAAGTGAGAAGCTCACAGTCAGGATGTTTTAAATCATTTGAGTAGAACTTTGAGCTGAGGGAACATAAAAGGAGAAAACAGTGATTTTATTACTTTTTCGGAAGATTGCTTGTTAGGGAATGACGCAGTTGGAAAAATCTGAATAAGAATGAAGTTATACATTTTTTTGTATGTGAAGTGCTTGTTCCTCATGAAAATAAGTCTTCCATGTAGAACTACTCAGAGTTTTCTTGGAGAACAATCATAGAATTGAATGGAATTTGTAGAGCATGAGGTTAATAACTTTCAAATCAGGACATCAGTTAAGAGCACAGTAACAGTTGTACTTTACCAGGTGTACAATTAATCTACTCCAATATGTTGTCTTTTGCTGTGGGCAGCACCTGGATACCCATGAAAAGGTCCAAGAACTGGCAATTTAATCTTCTCAAAGAATTGCTTCCCAAATAGTTATGGACTGCCTTTAAACCCCGAAGCATGAGATTTCTGTTCTTTTCCAAACTGGTCTTCAGTGTCATTACTGGGTAGTCCTGCAACCCAATAAACATCCTTTAACTCTTGTTGTATTGTTTATATTGACAGTGTAGTCATAGTTTCAGTACTTTCATTACCCAGTCTTTATGGAAAACCCATGGAAGCCAGAGCAGTTTTAGGCTTTTGTTAAAACTGATATGGAATCCCATGGCCAATTGCAATTGTGCCTTCCTAACCTTCCTTATGTTTTGCAGAAACAGGCCTTCAAGATACAGTCAATGAGTAGCCAAGTTAATATCTTATTTATCTGGATTTCCTATTTCAGGTGGTCTTAAATTTTAATTCCCAGAGTTTATAGATGGTAATACCTTATTTTGCCAACTATGAAGATAAACATTTAATCCTTCGGACAACAGCCAAGTAGATATTTTAACTGCAAATGCAACATGACACTACAGTTCAGTAATAACAGAGAGAAGATGAATCTTGGAGTGGCAATTTAAGCACAATGCTGCAGGAGCACGTTTTTGGTTATGAAGAATTAAAAACAACAAAAAAATCCTTGTTGTAAGCTATCCACAGTGTTTTAGTCAGTTTGAGCTGTTTGGTTAATCTGTGTTGTTTTCTTGCTAAGGTCATACAGGGAACAAAAAAATAAAATGTTTGCAAAGTGCTACATTTCTGTGAAAACCCATTTTAAAATTAGTATAAACCCTTACTTCTAAGTTCTCACAGTTCATTTAATACTTAAATGGTAAATAAGATAAAGTTGGGAAGGATTTTTTTTTTCCTATATACCAGAGTTTGGATCTAAAGTTAGATGCAGAACCCTATTCTGTTTAAAACTACAGTCATAAATGACACTTCGAAATTAGATTACAGTAATTTCATGAAATTTATGGTGAAATTAGAAATGGGATTTATCCGTGGGAAAGAGCATAGCATATTAAAAGCTTATTTTAAAAGAATTTTGAAGATTTTAAGGTACGTGTAGTAGTATAACTGGATTTGCTTGTTTAGGGTTTTTTTGCAAATATCAGTCTTTTGTATTATTAATCCTAAATGAAGTAATGCACACCCTTCATGGTCAGCACGTGCAATTACATCTTCAAAATTGTTTCCAGGCCTTTAAGGTTGCTGAATAAAGCACTCAAAAATTTCCACGTTTCTTAAATAACTTTGTTTGCACACACAACTTTTAATTACATGATCCCCTATTTCTTCTATAGCTTTGATTTAGCAGAACAAATAGTGTTTGCTCATAGGAAAGTACTTCAATATTTCTTTGCATACTTAAAACTCAGAGCGTGTCTGAATATTAAGTTCCCCATGGACTTTTCCAACAGAAGTGCTCACCACTGTAGTTCTGAAAGCTTTATAAACATTAATGATTTGACCTTCATAATATTTCTGTGAGATGGAAATTACATTATCCCTGCAGTGTAGATGCCACAGAAAATCCAAAATGTTCAGGGTCCACTGTTTTGAGTCTCCAGCTTGACCCGCTTTGCATCTGTTTTCCTGTTAGCATTTTTAACTTCTCCCACATCTTCCCATTGAGCCTCCCGTTGTTTTCACATTCTGTTGCACATCTTCTACACAACTGCAGAGTGATCTTTAGGTTAGTTGTTCAGTTTATATGTGTTACTGTTGGACACAAAATCAAACACACGACTCCAGAGTTTGTCAGAAGGCTGAAACTAAACTTTATTAACAATTTGACCTCTTTATATACTAGGTCACTAGAGCTAAACTGATTGGTATTAGAAGTAACACCCATTCGATCACATTGGCCAACACAGAGAGACATCAAATTGTCTCCACCTCCAAAGAGGAATGAAAACAAGATAGAGTTAACAAAAATATTTCCTGTTGTTTACAGAAAATTCCATGAGAATGGAGTTTTAGAAATCAAAACATCTCAGGCTGAAAAACCAGGGCTACATATATGCCCAACTTAAATAGCCAAAATGACTGAATTTCCTTTCTGTCTCAAATGACTACAGATGGATTTCTGGCTCCACTGCACAATGGCAGAAAAAGACAATTTAATTAATCCCTACAAAAGGGGAACAAATTCATACTGCATAGATTAAGTTATTTCATGTATTTTTTTTTCTTTTTATGGTTGACCTTGCATTTTTAACTATATAAGAATCATAGAATAACCTGAGTTGGAAGGGATCTGTGAGGATCACTAAGTTCAACTCTTGATTTCACAAAGGAGAACCTAAAGGTTAAGATATTTGCTCTAATTTTGTGTGCTGTTTCAAGTGGGGTGTTTTGGTTTTTTGGGGTTTTTTTGGTGTTTTTTTGGTTGTTGGTTGGGGAGTTTTTGGGGTTTTTTTTCTTAATCCATGGGATCTTAGATGTTGGAAGATCATCTAGTCCCAACTCCACTGCCATGGGCACAGACACTTTCCACTAGACCAGGCTGCTCAAAGCACCATCCAACCTGTCCTTGAACACTTTTAAGAATGGGGCATCCACAGTTTCTCTGGGCAACCTGTGCTAGTGCCTCACTACCGTCAGAGTAAAGAATTTTTTACCCTCTATCTAATCTGAATCTACTCTCTTTTGGTATGAAGACATTGCCCCTTGTCCTATCACTGCATGTCATGGTAAAAAATCCCTCTCCAGCTTTATTTTAGCCCCCTTTAGGTACAGAAAGGTGCTCTAAGGTGTCCCTGGAGCCTCCTCTTCTCCAGGCTGAACAACTCGAACTCTAGTGGGAACAATGGCTATATTATTCTTCACCTGTGGGTCACCAGGTAGTTAATGAGAATTTTTCTCACTATTGCAGTGGGAAAAGTAATTTTTAATCTTTTGTAGGAGGATGGAGGAAATTCAGCCTGGTTGGCTCACAGTATTCTGATTGAGGAGCTGTCACAGAAATAGTTGGTTTGCATAAGCAAATTTGCCCCCAACTTAGTTTGGAAAGAAAAATACTTACACTTAATTTTTTAAAGAAATGACCCAGAAATTACTTAGAGTTTTGTGGCTAAAATATATGTATATTTTTTCCAGATAGAAATGCATATTCTGTGTAAAACATGCAGCTGTCCTCAGTGGAGCTGGGCTAAATCCAAGACAGATCCCATTCTCACTTCATTTAGGTGAATATCCACTCATATCTGCTTCCTATTATGAGACATCTGATACTCCCTGATGTATGAATTATGCCCAAAATACTTTTTGAAGTCTGTGTGAAAATACTGTGAAAAGTTAGTATATTCACTTTATAAACCGAGAAAAGGAAGCAGTAGAGACTGAACTAATACACCTTCCTAAACTACATTAATAGAGTGGTTTGTTGGCTATTCTAAGAAAAAGCACTCATAAAAGTAGCTTATGGAGTACATTAATTTGTCACAATGTGTGTTAGAATCATTATAGGGGAAGATTAGAGGACTGTAGGATTAGAAACACAAGTAATGTGCATCTGTGGAGAGGAGAGAAAGCAATATTATTAGGTACAGATGGCTGGCAAGTATGCTCAAATGTAATAAGATGTTATCTTTGTGCAGTGCTGTGTCCATTCCTAGCAGATCACCAGCAAAGACTATGAATAATAAAAAGTACTAGAGACAATCTGTCACCTGTAGCTAGGGCCAAAGTCTGAGGAGGTGCACTCTTTATGGTTCCTGTGAAGTTAAGTTGTATGTAGTACTGAAAAAAACCCAACCTCAATATTCAAGGCATTGAGTTGATGAATGCATGGACTCAGAAGGAGCCTTACTGAATTCTGTGGTGTATATGAGTAAGATGCATGTGTGTATGGTAGCATGTCTTTTTGCAGAACTTGAATCCAATGAATTAAAAATAATTGCTTCTATTTCATTTAAAAATCTGTTATGTAACAGTGCTGTGCGGTCAGACACTCAGAAGTCAGGTCCCTTATTCAGCTAGTATCCATGTCTATAGGTAAGGCAATCTAGTCTTTATTGCATCTTTTTTTTTTTTCAAGTATCTACTTATATTTTGTTCCTGTCCTCCCTCGCATTTGTTTTGAACAGTATAAAACATATGAGGAGGATGAATGCTGTTCTATGTTCTTTGCAACAGTTCCTTTGTTATCCACTGGACATCACCGTAATAGTAAATAATAATAAATTAATGAATGCTCATCTCTGCTTCGTTCATCCTGTTCCATCTATTGTATCCTTTCAGGGTGGAGATGTGCTCTCAGTTACAGCTGTCCATCATCACTGGTGTTACAGGTACATTCCACTGTAGCTGTGGATAAAACTTAATTTTACTGAGTCCACAGATCCCTGCTTAGTTCATTGCTTGTCCCTACATATATTTTGAAATGCTCCCTGAATAAGGCAAAGGCAGGAAAAGTGGCCTGTGGTTATGTAAACAGAGATCTGATTCTTACATCCTTGGCTGTATTGTCTTCATTTGTGACTGTGACCTTAGTAGCTTCATAGGCAATGCAGAGGGAGACAGTGATGTGCAAGATCTGCTGGATTTCACTGCTGTGAGAGGGTAAAAATCTGTGTACAAAATACCTGCATAACATTTGGAATTTATCTTCACCCTGTGTGAGGTGAGATGCTGGCCATTATTTTCAGGTTAAATTCTCAATTCATCATCAGAAAAAAAAAATCTTCAAGTTGCATTCAGCATGTATACAGAGAGAAGGTAGGAGAAGATTAATCATGAATTAGTATTAAATAGTAAAAAACATTGTAAATGCTAGTAATGAAATCTGGTAATAGCATTTGTATACAAGAATGTCAAATTACATTGCAGAACAGATTTTCACAGGAATAAACCAATAATACAGATTATCTCTGTATCAAAGTGGAGTTTCAACACCCTGTTTCTCTGGCTTCCTCCCCTGCCATTCCCCAGCCCAGACCCCCCACCCTTCAAGAACTTTATCACTGCAGTAACATTTTTTCAATCCCCCAGTATGGCTGATTTTTTTTTTAAAAACTAAAATATTTTGAAAGCAGCAACCAAAGCATTTGTTTCAGAGCAGAAACCACAATCAGCTATAACAGAACAGAACATAATTAGTCTAAAGTAGTGAAGTTTCAGAAAATCCAAAAATGGGAGGTCATGCAAAATTAATTAGAGTTATTGTTGTGTTGGTCTGATGTAAACTTAATAAAAACAGTTTTGTTTTTGTTTAATTTCTCATTAAAGTTATGAAATTATCTTATTCTCTGTAGCCGCAGTCATAGTGAAGACAAAATTATTTTCCTTTGAGGGCTATCAGGTATGTTGAATGATTTTACAATTCTTGTATTGCTCCTAAAGCAGATCTCCATCAGGCAGGTGATATTCTGAACCAGCCTGTCTCAAGTTCTAGAGTAATACAGTTAAATGATGCAACAACAAAATCAATGGAACTGCTATTTGAATTACTTTGGTTATAAAGATTTTCCATTTGAACTGAAGTCTTGCTTAAGTAGGTAGGCCAAAATGAACATTGCAATCAGTAGTTTAGGGTTGGGGGTTTTGTATAATTCTGCATTAAAGACAAGGGTAGATAGAGTTTTATGAACAATCAAAACATTTCTCCATATGCTGGTGCCCTATTTTTTCTTGCCAGTTTAAATGGCAATAGTGGAAAGTACATTACACCATATTTACTGTACAGTAGGTGCAATTCCTTCACTGTGGTCTCATTTTTTTCTTCCCTTTTTTATATATTTGCCTGGGGTTTATTGTGGTTTGTTTTTTTGTTTCTTTTTTTTGTTTGGTTGGTTGTTTGTTTTTGGACTTGGGAGAGTTCTTTTAGAAAGAATAGGAAGGGAATAGGTGAAAGAATTTTGTATACATCATTCTCCCTTGGACTTGGGATTTCTCCAAAGGGCATAATGCCTCCCTTGGGATGGTTATATTCATGTATTTCCCTGTCAGTTATTATGCTGTAACTCAGTGCTGTGGTGGATGTAGCAGGATGGTGTAGTTGCCAAGAGGTTGCTTGGCCATAGCTATACCGATTTAAACAGATCCAGAAAGTCATTTTAAAGTTCAACCCCTTCAGCATTGGACAGGAGGGGTTGGACCAGATAGTCTACAGAATTCCCTTCCAACCTCACCTGAGCTGGGGAAAATAAAGCTTATGGATCAACGTAATTTTATTTATTTGTGGATTTTTCTGTCTAAATTATATTAATTTCGTATTTTTGATATACTACAGTGTATTTCGATGGACAAGCATGAGGAGAATGCTTTTTGTAATTCAGAAGGCCTTATTTTTCCCCTGTGGTTTGCTTAGCTAGGCTGTTTGTATTTATATGAATCACAGCTAAATAGGGCCATCCTTATTTAATAGTCTAACGTCTAGCTTGCAGGACTGAAAATGACGGTGGAAAAACACATCTCTGAGGTATCTGCAGAGGTCTTTGCTACAAAAAAATTTTCATATGTTCATTGTGCAAAAATTTTTAATACTTAAGTCAGTTAATTTCAAATACTCTAAAATCTCTCTTATTTTTCATATAATTATCAGTGTATAATATTTGTGAAACTAAACATTTAAAATTCAGACTGTGTTTGAAGTCTGCTTTATGTCTAGGACAGTTACTTTCTCAAAATTCTACCATAGCTAATGAGCTTTTATAACAAAGTAAGTTCCATAATTTAAAAATTAAACAGAATTTGCCTACTGCTAAAAGTATTTTTCTTCTATGCCAGCAGTTTTTGTTGGGAAATATTTTGAAATTCTGCTTGTTTCTTACACATATCTTTTCTTCCTGCCCCAATATTCCTATTTCAGTAACACTTCTCTTTTGTGCCCACATTTTCCATGGTTTTTTCTTTAGAGTATTTTTCTCCACCAATACTGATCTCCTTTTTTTTCCTCTCTGTTTCACTGCTACTGGCGAGGATAATAAGCTCCTAAGAAATAGCCTGCTGAGACAAACTCATGGTCCATATCTCCCAGCAGTCAGTCTCTGACAGTGGCAGTGGAATTGTCACTTAGGGAGGGTAATAAGTTACATCATTTTCTGCAGTCCGTTCCCTTTCCAATCTCCCATCATTCACCATCACTGGATTTGATATGTCAGAGGCCGTATCTTTAGCTGGTCCTTTTAAAATCCATTTATCAATCATGTCAGTGAATTCATCCCATTTTTTCCCCCCATTTTAAAGTAATCTTTAATTTCCTTTGAATGCCTCCATGGCTTTGCCCAATATGTTTAGCTTACCCACTCGTTTATGTAATTCTTAGTCATATCCCCTTCCATACAGCTCTCAAGTAATGGGCTCATATAGGTTTTCTGTAGCAGGAGAATAATACCCTCTGTGTTAGTCCTTCCTGTGTTCTTCCTCATGATGTCCAATATTACTTGGCTTTTGGGGGTTGCTGTTGAACATTAAACCAAATATTTCAGAGGAATAACAACCATGCCCAAAAATTACTTTGTTGAGTTGCAAATGCTAGTTCCAAATTCAGCATTGTGCAGATCTAGTTAAGATTTTTTGTCTTCTAGATATCTCACATCTATCCACACTTAAGCTCGTTTATCAACTTCTTGCCCACTTAAGTTACTCTAATGAAGTTTTTCAGGAGCTGGTCACTGGTAATACTGAATTTCACTGTCCAAAGGAGATTGCTATTAGCTATGATCTCAGAGACTTCAGGGTTCATTACCTTTTACAGTTCATTAAAGACAATGAATAAAATTGGTCCAAGCATGGAGAACTCTACTTGTGAATTTTCTTCATGGTAAAAAAATCCATAAAACTCTGTCCTTTGTTTTCTGTGATCAAACCAGCTTTCAGTCCACAAAGAAATTTCTTCAGTCCCATGACACTTCTGTTTCTCTAATAACATTGCTGTGGAATGTTACTGGAAGGCTTTTGGAAAACTTATGGATATTCATATTCCCTTTATTTACTTGCATGCTGACAGCTTCATAGAATTAGAGAGAACTAGTAAGACATGATTTCCCATTGAAGAAATTCTGCTGACTTCTGCAACAGTCTTTATCTGTGTGCTGTGTTAGTCTTTATTTTACCATCTTGTCAGGGGCAGCAATCAGCTTTCTCAGTCTATGGGTCCAGAGTCCCTTTTGTAAATGGCTTTTTCCAGATGACTGTTTCTGGCTTTCCACCAAGGAAAAGAACTATCTGTGGGCATCTTTATCTAAGGAAAAAAAAAAGACTTTTTTTTTAGAATATTCTGTGAACATCATCAGAAGCCCTGCTTCCTATTGGAGGGTGAGAGCTAGATGGAATCAATAACTTGGGTTTGAAAAGTTGTAGCTAAGCTGTGATTTTTACAAAAAGCATTACTTCGAAAAATGAAAATGTAACTTATAAAAAATTTATCTGTCCTGTGTTGTTTACTTTGGTTGGAAGCCTGCTGATACCTTGTCCTCTTTCCATTTTTCATGAGAAGGGATCAGTCTTACCAATCAGGGATTACAGACACAGAGAACCATAAATGAGTGATGTCATGGTCTTGTAGTGATGTAATACATGGCAGCTCATTTGTATAAGCACTCATTTTTATCACTACAATCTTGGAGGACCAAAACACTAAAAATAGTATTGAAGTGGTGTAAATACAGTCATCATTGACATTTTTTAATTTCCTGCATAGCTGAGCAAGAGATTGGAGAGGTTTCAGTCAACACTTCATCCTCTACTCTGTAAACCAATCAATTATTCTTCAATGACATTTTTGCATGTGGCATGTTGGTGGCAATTTGGAAGTAGACTCTACGTACTGAGCCACAGGTTTAGACTACATATTTAAGTTTTAGCAAATGTACATATTCGCAAAAATTATTTACCTAAGTTAATCAATGTTGCTGTCAGATGTTAAATGAAACAGAGTATCTGTAAAATATGAGTAGAAAAGTTACAAATTATAAGTTTATGCAAATTGTCAGAAATATATTTGACTATAAATCCTATTAATTAGTTGATAGTTTAAATTTGATCTAGTTTTGTGTTTTCTGGAGCTATTTAGAGAATGTTATAATCACTTTTATTTAAAAGGTGTCTTTGAAGTCTGATATAAACTACCACAGAACAAAAGATAAGAGAACTCTATATTGAAGAATTGCATTATGCACCATGTGAACAATTATACTGGATATTGCATATTAGTACTAGCGCAATTTTTTTTTAGTTAATGAAATGTATCATGGTATCTTAGACTGAAAAAGACCATTATGTTCTGTACAGGATATTAAAGTGTTCATTGGTAGATTACTAGCAAGCTCAAATAATCGATTTCCTATATTAATTCAGGTAAATTATTTGTATAAAGATAATTTTAATGATATATTCATGCAATTCACTGCTTAAAATGATTTAAAGAGAATTTAAGAGAAAATAACTGAGCTGAACACGGATTTATGCTGAATTTGTATCTGCATTTGTAATTGTTCTGTTTCAAGTAAAATATTTTGCAAATTGCTCAGAAACTGTATGTCCTAGGGAGCACAGACTGCCTTAGAGACAGCATGCCCAAAAAGGAGACATAAAAAGAAGCTGGATAATACAGAGAAAAGCAGTCCTGGCTCCATCTGCTGTCTGTTTTTTTTCTCTCTCTTTTTTTTCTTAGCAGCTCTTTTCTTGGGGCGTTCGGGGAGTTAGGCCCCCCTATATTTCTTTGAACAGAGGCTGATTTTTACCCATACTTCTGCTTTTGCCTAATATTGACCCCAGCTACTTCATTTTGTGTTTCTGAGCACCATTGAGTTTTGTTCTGTGTTGTTCCTACTGGATACATCTCAGATAAAATAAGAATGTACTTTTTTTTTGGTCACCCTAGGATCAAGTTAATTTTGTAGCCTTCTCTTCTTTTTCATCTATATTAGTAAATGCTGTAAGGGAGCCCAGGCACACTTCTGGAACTGTTACTCATCCTTACGCTCATGTTCACTTAAGCTGTATCAATGCACAACTGAGAGGTCTATTCCAAGTGCTAGCTTTTCATGTCAGTTTTTCTCACAGTCCTTGGGAAAAGAAGGGACTAAAAAGCTTTTGTTGGACCAAATCTGAGGACAAGAACCTGGGAGTTCGGAGTGTTACAGCTTTTCCATGTTCTTTTGTTGAATGGGTTTAATCTTCAGAATAATTACTGCGGCTGCTCTAATTTGGGCCAAACCCTCAGTTATAGAGATATCTTTTTCTGCACTAACCCTGTATTGTATAATTTGGCTTTCCTTCCAAAATAGTTTTGTTCTTTTGGAGTCCTAACACATAAAAATATATCAGTTGAAAAGTGAATTTACTTGGGTGTTCAATAGGTTTCAACAATTGTTAAAAAATATTTTACAAATGGCAGGATTTTGCATTCACAAAAGCCTCTCAGTTTGAATTAATGAAAATACTCAAATTTCGAAAATGGCTGCAAATTTGAAAGAGCACTTCTGAGTCAATCCTAGAGTTCAAAAATTGTACTGAGCTATGTATGGTCCTGAAAAGATATAAATCACTGTTCTTTTAAAACATAGTTCTATCACAAATACAGGACCCAATCAAAATTTCCAAATGGGAAGTCTGACTCTAGATTGCAGAAATACTGAAAATACAATGCAGATCCTAAATATATAGGCAAGGATGCAAACAAGTCTTTAAAAATATTTATCTTTGCATTCTAAGATCTTAAAAATAGTACTGAGAACTCCAGTAGTGGCTAAACATCAGAGAGGCTTACTGTGACTAGAACTGATAGGAATTCAAACTTTATTGTAGATAGCCCTTCTAAAATCAATAATAATTATAAAAAAAGATAATTGGTGAAATATATAGGTTTCTTTCAGATAAGGAAGAACATTTGTTCACCAGAATACAGAAATTTCAAATGTGATAGCAGATTAGTAATGCTACATGTTCAACACACTAGAAAATACTACAATCTATGATTCCTGATGTTCTTGTGACATGAGAGGTAAAACCATTTTTAGGGTGTGTAAGTCTGGTCCCAGCTTAGATATCAGGATAAAAAAATTTATATTTGCATAATCCTGACACTTAAGAAGATAAGAAGGTTAAAAAACCCCAAAGCACAAAGCAAACCAAACCAGAAACAGAATTGAGATCTTTGATAAATGCCTACATTAACATAAAAAGTGAGTTACTTTTCTACAGCTTAGTGAAGTAGCATATGCTTCTGGATTTTTTCAGCCTAGAAACTAATAATTAGAGATTCTTTAAACGACTTCCCTTATCAGCAGTAATTAAGATACGAGACAAGTAAGATCTCTTTTAAGGAAGTGGTTATTTGCTGAAAAACATAGATTGGTTGTTCCCAAACTGCTTGTGAATATCAGTTCAAGTGTTTCCAGCTGTAATGGAGGAGTTGGAGTGATACAGCTGTGGAATCATCAGCTGCTTTTTACTCAACAGGTCTGCAATTAAGGAGTCCCTTTTGTTGAAGTTGTTCCACAGGGACTGCTGAATGCTTCAGCAGACATAGTTCTTGAACTAGATAATTTCAAGGAAGAGGAAAATAGCTTAAAAAGTTAAATTTCATTCAGTTCAAAGTACTTCCTCTCCAACCCCAACCACTTACTAAAAAAAGAGGCAGTCCTGGAATTCAAGGTTTTATTTTGTTAAATAATATAAACCCTTATTATTATACTAAAAAAAATAGCATTTTCTGCCCATTTTAGGTAAGCAACCCCACACACAAATTTAATTATAATTCATTTTTATGTGTATTTTTATAGTCTAGTCTTGTTATTTTCAATTTTATGTTACTGTTCTCCCTCATCAGATTCTTCCTCATAAGAATTGGGCAAGTCATGTTGGTCATAACCTTCAGGTTAAGGTAACTTAAAATACTGAGACAGTCTTCCAGGATGTGTTGTATCATGCTCAGTTTATTTATTCCCAAAAGTATCTCAGCAAAAATTAGAATTAAAAGCATAGTATTATAAATAAAGATTAAGAAAGGGTGAGTGGTTCAGTTGCTTGTTTTGAGAACATCTTCTCTGGCGTCTTTGTTTTTTAAATTGATATTAAAGGTTTTTACCTCATAGACTCGATTCAGTTTATTGGTTTATTGGATCTTTTCCCCTGGACATATTCCATTTCTTTCTGCTGGAGCTGTTCCATTGAGGCTGAGGTTGTTTCTGCAATTGTTTTGAAAGCATATTAAGTGTCTTTTTTTTTTTCAGTTTACAGTTCAGCTGCCCTGCATATTAAGGTTATCTTTCAGTGTATCACTTCAGCAGTATTTACCAGTCGAATAATAACATACTCTTCACAATCTACTTTGTTGCAGTGAAACCATTTAAGATATTACTGAGTGAAAAGCATAACTAGAAATTCATGTGAACAGAGTTCTCCTCTGTATTCAAAATACTGTATCTTTTAAAATATTTCTCTTTAAATGTATTGAAAATGCTACAACGTACAGAAAAACAAGCACAAAACATTCATGCTGCTCCCTGTGGTCTCAGTTCAGTCACTTTGTTCTTTTGCTCTGTTTCAGACGGTTCGCCATGGTTTCCCTTACCTACCCACTGCCTTAGCTTTTGACCCAGTTCAGAAAATTCTGGCGATTGGAACAAGAACAGGAGCCATACGAATGTATCCTTTCTCATTCAGAATTTGCACCATTTCTATGTATTTGTAATACAGGGATGGGAATTATCTTCTGCAAGCACTCAGGTAAGGCTACAGTTGTTATGTTCTACTTCATTTTGCTTTATGAGACAGACTGGAAAAGGATGTGCTCTTGGGGAATTATCCAGGTCCCTAAGAGGTTCAAAGAGCAATTTCCGATTGAGTTTTTAGCATATGGTTTTGGCATATATTGGTTAAGATAAAACAGAATTGATCTTTTTTAGTGTGAAAAGTAAGTGGACAGCAAAGTGGTAATGAGCAAGTTGTGAATGTTGTGCCAGCAATAAATTCATTGCTGCAATGCAGTTAGCCAATGTTAGATTGTAGTTAGATGGTTATGGATGAAATTATTTAGACTCTTCCATGTGAATGGTGGGAAATAAGTGATTTTAGGACAGAATTCATCTCTTCCTGGAGGAGAAGGTGAAGCACTGTAAAAGTGCCTATTTCTTTTTGTTAATTATAAAGGTACTTCAGTGCTAGTAATTTATATGTTGTTTTTAATATAGTAGGATTTTTAAGTTAGAAGTCTATACAAAATAAATTTAATTAAAAGGTAATTAAAATTTGAAGACAAATTAAAGAAAAATTACAAGTATTTAAATGTTATGTATTTCAGAATGTTTTTCTACATAAATTTCATAGTTTGGCATGGTTCCAATGTTTTCCACTTCAGTGAAAATACATCTAAAGCAAGGGAAAAAAGGAGAAAGGCTATTAGAGGAAGGTTTAAAAGTTACAGAATACAGAATTAATAAACCAATGTTTTTTACAAACTTTTTGTAGCCAAATAAATTATGTGTTTAAAGTAGGGGACAATGCTCTGTGAAATAACAATATAATATTTCCTGGTTCTTTCGCTATCCCTGTTCCCAAGGTAACTACATATGTAATGACCTCTAGGCAGGTTACAAAGTAAAGAAAAATCTCCTTGTGGGAAACAAGCCCACATGTGTCACATGTAACATTACTAAAACTTTGGTTCCTCCATTTTTGGGTGCTCTCAGTCTGAACAGTTGCATTTTTGTGAGCCTCAGTTTCTATCTGATCCAGAATTTCTGACAGGACTCAACTAAACCTCAAGTTATGTGGCAAGCTTTGCTTTGATAGTTCTACTCTTTATTTCTTACCTATGTGAAGTAGATTGGGTATATTCTGTTCAAATATGATGAAAGTGTCTGTGAATTTGTGCACTTCTGGGAAGTGCAAGTCTAGTACTCATTGTTTCTTCTTCTTTTAAGAGGTATGCAAGGTTAAAAGTCTGGGGCTTTGTCCCTGGAAACTTCACTGATATCTTCAGAGTGAGGGTATCGGGAATTTCATGGTAGAAGGAGGAGGAAGACCTTGCAGAAAATTGACTCCTGAGCCCACGTCTTCTTTCCATCTCAGCCCTGTGGCTTTTCTAAGAGCAGTGCTGTCACTGGCTAGGCATCCTGTATCTCTACAAATCCCTTCTTTGAGGAAAATTCAGGTACAGGGCCTTAATTAACGTAGGCTCATGTAGAAATAATTTAAACCTGCATGTCTCCTGCGGCAGGAGTTCCATGCCACGGGAATGGAACATGAAATGGAAAAACAGCTATATACCTAAGCTTATATAAAATTCTCTGTATATTTTCTATAAAAGTAGATTATAAGGAGTTAGCAGAAGGGAAAAGAATGTTTTTCAAAGTGTCCTTCATTTTAACATCTCTTCTCCTGTTTGCTAGCAAACTTCTACCTCATTCATGGAAAAATTTCTATCAGTTCTAGTATCTTAATCAAACAAGGGCATCAGGATTACCAGGGAATTTGATTTTTTTGGAAGATAAGTCATAGCATAAATGCTGCTAGGCACAGAGTCTGGTTTGCTTAATTGAGCCCTGAGTTAATGGAAACTGATTTGAAGACAGAGGGTGCCATAAAAAGAATTACTTATTTATTATTTTAACTGAGGTTTCGCCACTTGGCTCTAAATTTTGCAGAACCTATTACATAAAAAACCTACTTGTGAACTAATAAATTTGCAGTGAAACAGGCCCTAAGACTACCCTCTGCAAACCACTCATTTTAGCCAGTCTTGTTGCAGATGTTTGTGGTTGTTGAAATCAGGCAATAAAATTCAAGTCAAGATGTAACAGATTAAGCATTATATCTGAAAGTACAATTCTTAAGGTGTTTTTCTTTTTAGCATACTAAGGAAAATATAGGTTTTAGTGGCTCTAAGTTTTCCAAAGTATCCTGTAAAAATACTTTTTAACAGAACTACACAATTTCATTCTGCCATGAATATGTCCCATAAGAAAAAGGGAATTCTTTCCATACGTGCATGGTGTTTGGCTGGTGTTTCTAACCAGTACTGTTGATGGAGTGAAAGGGCAGACTTAGACTACTTGGCTGCCATCAGAGAGATTCACCCAATTATTTATTTGTTTGTTTGCTGGTAGTGCCAAAGCTACCTGGTTTGGATCAGACTCTCTTGTTTAGGGAACACAAGAGGGTGGGAAGAGGAACTTTTTCCTGTGAGGAACTGCTGAGGGAGCTGGGTGTTTCACCTTGAGAAAAGGAGGCTGGGGGCGGGGGGACCTTATCACTCTCTCAAGTACTTGAAAGGATAGAAGAAAATTACCTTAGATTGTGCAGGGGAAGTTTAGATTGGATCTTAGGAAAAATTACTTCACTGGAAGGATTGTCAAACCCTGGAACAGGCTGCTCTGCAAAGTGGTGGAGTCACCATCTCTGGAGGTGTTCAAAGGTCATG
The DNA here is from genome assembly GCA_013397315.1 of Donacobius atricapilla. Lineage (NCBI taxonomy): Eukaryota > Metazoa > Chordata > Aves > Passeriformes > Mimidae > Donacobius > Donacobius atricapilla. Next base: position 270,062 of record WBMY01011652.1, read on the forward strand.
CAGAGGTGGCACTTAGGGACATGGTTTAGTGGTGGACTTTTTAGTGCTGGGTTGGCGGTTCGACTCGATGGTTTTGGAGGTCGTTTCCTTCAAGGAAAGCTGAGTGGTTTTATAAGATCATCTTGTTTCCTTCTGTGAAACAGCCAGTAAACAAATCTTCGATTCCAGAGTTACTGTGCCAAGTAAAGGGGATGGTAAAATCTAAACCTGAGATAGCTCTGTTGAACGTCATTGATCCTCAGCAGCTGATGTACACCGAGAGACTGTATTCCTGGGAGGTAAAAATGAGGTGGTTTGTGCACTGGAGAAGAAAAAAATCCAGCAAAGAAAATAAATATTGCTAATTAAATCATCGCTGGCAGAGTTCTGAGTAGGCATGGAATTTTACAGTTGCTAAAGGAAATGTGGTAAAGAATGTTTAACATCAGGTTGGATGTACTTTAAAAGAAGAGAATGTAACTTGAGGGTTTGATCTGTGAGAAGGGTGGCATAGAAGCTAAATATAAATCGTGACAGATTTACTCTCCCTGGAACTGCTGTCTTTTAATCTAAACAAGGTTTCTGTAGTTCTTTATCCTTAAAATAAGCCGACTGTGTTCTCTGCTGTTTACTCTGTGTGATTTATTGGGCAGATGGAATGGGGGTAGCACAGACAAGATCATAAACCCACAGTTCTGTTGTTTGACTTGGAGGAATCATTGATACATTTCATCTTTTATCTCATTGTACAATATATTTGAGATTTTTCTAGAGAACTTGAGCTGTTCAGGAATACAAACTTCACTGAGAGTCAGTACTCCTAGCATAAGTTCTTTTAAAAATTCCCCTGGAAATCAACATAGAAATGTGTATTTTTGCGGGTATAGACAACTAAATAGGTTATTACAGAAATAAATTTATTGTCAATCTACAAGAATAAAAAATTTTTGTAAAATATACAAAAAGAGTTAAATTTACTTATATTACTAAATCTGACAGAACCAGAGTTTGGAGAATTTTTTCTGTGCTGAGACTACTATGCATCTGGTTATCTGTGCACAGATACACATATATGTACATATTAGGTTTCTGCATACATGCATAAATTTAGGTCCATTTGTTTCCCAAGCCTCTTCTATGCTTTTTAAGTAAGCAGACTGAATATGTCACAGTTAAATGTACTGGACTTCTCTCACTTTCATTTGCTGTTTATCCAGGAGATAAAAATGGAATCTGACGTCTGCAAACAAATCTGAGAAAATATGGATTTTCATATATTTGGAGGTGCATGTAAAACTGCCATACAGGTGGATGACTCTGGCAGCATTTTAAGTGGAGCTGATGACTGCATTTATGAACACTATCTGAAAAAATGCTTTCTGGATGTCTGTTACAAGGGGGTTTTTTTAAGTATAATAAAAAAAACCCTCAACTTACTTTGATAGTGAAATTATGACTACTGGTGATAGACAACTATTTCAAAGAAATGATGTGTCTTAATTAGACCTTATATCAGCTTTAGAGCTTTCCCTACATTTTTTGTTCCAAACTTTGTCATCAACAGAAGAGTTGACATGCATAGGAAATAAAGTACATCAGTTTGCCCTCCTTTCCAGTCTGCTAATTATCTTTTTTAGACAAATATCCATGACCTAAATTTGGCAGACATCCTTAAACCACAGAAATTTGTAATCATACTACACATTTAGTTAGTTATTTTGACTCTTTTCTTCTTTTGTTTTTTTCTGCCAGATACTATTGATGGTAGAGGGAATTAATACTTCTGCAAATAACTTAGGAAAGCCAATATCTAGTAAAAGACAAACTCAAAGTACACAGACATATACAACGTGAGCATTTTAGTGTTGTGCAAGGAGACCTATTTTTGTCTAGCTGCAGGCACTCATTCAATTTAAATTCTTGATGACTTCTTGAAGGTAGGTGCCTTTCTTGCACGTATGTTGTTAATGGAGGGAGACCAGGGATGAAAGGGAACTGTGGAGGGTTGAATGCCCATTATGAGGTAGAAAGGCTACACTGACTGAATAATTGTCTCTGCGCTGGGAGTACCTAAGGAGATATTTCTGAAACCAAAGAGTTCCCCCATGAGGATCTTCCACAGCAAGGAGCATGAACCATGTGATGGATGGTTCAGTCGGAGCAGAGACAGCCACATACTATTTCAGCCTAAACCTCAGGTGAAAGCGTAGGATAAAAGCACGGTTTTTCCAGAGGTTCAAGAAACGGGGAGATGAGCAAAACAGGGACTATGATCTCATTCAGGAGAGGGGAGGGAAAGGTTTTCTTGAAGAAGTTCTCTTCCCTCATCCATGATCAGCTCACTCCCTCTTTCCCTAATTGACCTAGTTTCACTCCAGTTCTTGTAGTTCTTAGATTTCTATTCCTCACTCCGACCTGTCTTTTCTTAGTGGCATTAAGCAAGTAATATTCTTTCAGTCTCCATCTTTCACCTGACCTGTGCAAAGCAGTCTCTGAATAACATATTTTTCTAAGGAAACTGTTCAAGTCAAGAACCAAGATGTTTCCCAGGTGCTTCAGATACCGCATTCAAAGCCACACATGAGTACAAAAAGAAGAATTGAAGAAGAGCATCATGGGAGAAGCCAAGTTTGTCCAAAAGAGATTGTGGATCAAGAGCTATCAGAAAATTAATAGCTGAAGTAGCCAAGTCTTAGAGGGCATTAAAAATGTAAGTGTGGCATCAATTTCTTCATCCAGGGAGAGCACAGGGAGGAGAATTGACCCAGAAATTTTGTGTTTCCGCTCCTCTTAGGTACTGTTATGAGGGAGATATTCTGGTGTTTTATCAACACTGTTTTAATCTTGTACTCAAAACACATCGCCCTGCAGGGCTCCGTGAAGAAAACCAGCTCCATTTCAGCCAGACACAGCACACTTTTCAAAAATTCTGCTATAATGTTTGTTTTAACAGTTGTGGTTTTCAGGCAAAGATGAGTGGAAATCCAGTGATCTTAATGTGATTTAATTGTAAAACTGATAACTTGAGCAGAAAAAGGATAGATCTTCTCTCTAGTTACTGACAATAATTACTGATTGTGCTTTCCAGCAATCAGTTTCTGGGATTTTTTCATTTTATTGAATAAATACTAGCATATAGTATAAAATAGATATACCATATATAGTATATTTATATGTTGATATTCAACATTAACCCTAAAAAGTGTTCACAGATAGCATAAGAAAGAAATATTGGAATATGATTCTTTAGTACTATAGTTGATTTTGGTTGGGTTTTTTGTGTGGTCGCTCCAACAAAGCCCCAGTCACTGCATACACTACATTTTAAGCAGCTACAAGTGCATTTGAAGTGCTGTGACTTTTAGAGGAGTTTGACTTCCTGTTTTGTTGTTTAGTTGTATTTTCTGCAATGCAGAATTGATAGTTCTGTGACATATTTATGTATTTCAGTTGCTTTAGTAAATAAATAAGGATTGACTGAGTTATGTGGTCTGATCTGAGACACACTGATTTCAAAAGCACCATGCTTTTATTATGAGATGAATCAATATGAGATGTGTGGCAGAAGAATACATTTGAGTGCTTTCATATAGTAGGCATGCACATGAATTACTTTAGTCAATATTATCTTGGAAACCTATGATCAGAACGTACCAACTTAGGCTTTTAAAATATTTATCTTAATATTCTTTTCCTAATTACTTGCAATACATAAGTTTACATTTGCAAATAATTTCTCCATTTCAGGTGTGAATAGATATGTGCCCCAGTTCCCATTAGACTATAGCAATAGGGCTTTCTTTTTCACAGCAGTTTTATTAATCTTAATTTGTAGATTTTGAGAAATTCCGCTTTAAGTTAAATGCTTAGAACTAAGGGGAGGCTAATATAATGCATCAATACTTTATCTGTTGAAGAACTAGATTTAAAATTTGTGCTTTGGTTAGGGGAAATGTCTTATATTCCTTCTGTGGAAGTAGAAGTAGTACTTCTATTTAGTAGATTATTTGCATAGTTTTAATACCAATTCATTTTACCTAACTGGCAAAATTCATGGGAGAGGCATCATTTTGAAACCCAAGAATACAGTATCATATATATAAAAATTAAGTTAAAAGTTAATTTTTGTCTCATGATAGAACACTAATATGGTTGATCAATCTTCTCCAGCAACCTCTGTTACAAGATTAGGATCTGGCAGACCATGTCAGAATAAGTGTAGCAGATTGAATGGAAAATACAGTAGTGGATGCTACTTCTAAGAGTTTGTGCTCATCCACTGACTTGTACTCTAGATGTGCACAGTTGAGATGTGGGACTGTCAGTTCAATTTTCTTAGCAGAATGTTTAAACCTACACATCCTGTTACACACAACATTTTTCCTACCAGACTATATGTACACCTGTGAGGTATTTTTCACCTTAAAGTGTTGCACGTTATAGGAAAAGCAAGTGTAACCCAGTGTTTATAGGATAATGATTTAGTCACATAATTTAAAGGAGGAATCTTGCATTTCCAGTCTGTGCTCAAGGACAGAATATAAATCTTACTTAGAACAGTGAGTAGATGCAATAGTTATAACATGTGAAGGTCTTCTCATTGTTGTAGATCATGTTATTTTAGCAAGACAGATGGAATATCTATTTCATAGTAGCTTCATATGTTTGTTTCTCAGAAGTTGTTCATAGAATATTAGTTTATATTGGAAGATCAAGTGGTACCCAGGAGTTTTGGTGATTTCAGGCTAGCATTTAAATTCAGAGCTGCCTGTCTCCATCCATAGCTCTTGTCTTTATTAAATTAATTTATTTTATATAAACAGATCATTGGATAGCATACACAGGTTATAATAGGGGCTGGAACCTAAGACCTCTCCATCTTAGGTGAAAACCTGCTAGCCATGATTTCTTGTTCCATTTCTCTTAATTGAGTATTTGCTTCTCTCTCAAACTTCCACATCCTGCCCTCCTGAACTGAACAACTCAAGAGCTGCTGTAGTTCCAAGTAGGGCATGGTCAGGACACTGTTCTTATAGCACTTTTATTCTAAGCATAATAACCATTCCTTTTTTGTTCCTCGTTATTTTGAGACACAAAAAATGTCGCACTGTTATTGGGGAAGTTTTTTCATGCTTTAATCAGTGCACCTTTTCATTCATATGATAAGATGTCTGGTGGATAGAGGCACCTGCAGATTTAGGACTGGTCATGTGGATGGAAAGTTTTCATCTTCAGCAAGAGCCAAGACTTGCCTTCTCAAGTTCTTTGGCCTTCAATAAAGACCTATTTACTTGATTACTGCAGTTTGAAGGTGCAAAATAGTGAAGTATCTAACAGTGTCAAGAAGTCATTACATTTAATAAATATAATGCATGGTTTTAAAATTCTTTTAAGATTAAGAATACCACGTTTATATTTTCTAGAACAACAGACAGAGGAAATCCTTAAATACATGGACAGCAGAGTGATGAGCTCTTTCAAAAGCATCTGTGAATTACCAAGTGTGTTTTAATTATGCCTTCACAGTGTGTGGTTTGTATAAAGTGAATGAATAACCATTCTTGAGCGTATATTTTGCAATAAAAATAAAATTTTGTATAAAAATGGACCTTAAATTACTTAAAAGATAACTTACCTAAATTAACATCATCATCCAGACCATAAGCTTTTCAAGCTGTCAGCTTCCTCAAGTAGGATGTCCTAGCTAATAAGAAAAGAAAACTAGAAACCCAATATTTTCTGAAATGAGAGAAACAAATTCTCCTGTGAAAATCATCCCTAAGAATGTCTTCTCCTATGCTCCTGAAATTTGTAGCTTAGGATCTCTCTTAACATGGCAACTCAAATGAAAGAGAATTCTAATGAAAAACTGGTTCATTTTATAGCTTCCCTAAGTTTTAATTGATAGATCACTATTTTGGACTTGAAAGTACAAGAATCACTTCATTAGGCTGACAGTTTTACTACAGCAAAGAAGCTTTCTGTTTTTAAAGAGAAAATTAAATCACTGGGAGATCAATAAATGCAATAAGAAAACAGTGTAATTTTCATGGCTGCTGAACAACTTAAAGATGAGATATTTCCCAGTTGTTTAAAATAAAAAAGAGTCTACCTCTTTTAAAAGGAATTTATATAATACTACCTGCTACATATTCCTAGAAGTAGACTAAATCTTCTGCTGCAAGAGAGGACAGAAAAACAGTGTCCTTCGTAGTTTCTTTAGAGGAATGGTTCTCTGCTGACTTGAAATTAATTGGTTAATGTAATTCTGAGCAAGCAGGTAGAATGTGGTACCTGACTTGTCTATTTTAGCTAACCACTGCCAGGGCTTCCCTATTCTAGCTAGCCATAACCCTTTTCAGGGCTTCACAGAAAAGATACTAAGAGAGAATATATTAAGAGGGAATTCTTTTACTTCTACATTCATACCCTAAGCAAAGAACTCCAACACGGAGTCCTTAGAAATACAGTACAATTAGGTCTGCATGTTCAGTTCGTTTTTCATTAGTCCTGCATCAGTTCTGTCCTCACACTTCTCCAGCTTTGCTATTGTCAGGATTCTTCACCAACCTTATGTTTTAGGGCCTGACAAGGAAGAGCTGTGTCAGAGTCTTTGTCTCCTTTGCCATACTGTGACCTGCAGAGAAAGGGAGAACCACAGACATTACACTTAGAGGAAATAAGGATGAAAGAATGAAATAGTGCTTTTTTGAACTACTGCATTTCTCTGTTGTTGCTTTCCTGTCTCATCTCCTGTGAGACTGATGTTATATCATGAGGAGAAAAAGAGAAAATTTTAGTGGTTTCCTGAAACAGTCTAGTTAGTTGCCTGCTCTCAAAGTACAGCAATCAAAGTGTCTGCTCTGGTTCCCCTGGCATGTTTCAAACTGGCTACAGGGACTAAAAGTTCCTCTGTTTTCCCAAGAGAGGCATCAGGTACAGCTAAATTTATTCATCTGGGCAAAAGCCACCAAAGCTGCAGCCACTGAATAGTTTAGAGATTTCTTCTGCTTCTCTATTTTAGGACAGGATCCTGAATGTTGGCAACCAAAAAATCTAGCAATTTCTGCTAATGTGGTGCAGTTTCTAACAGGACAGGCGAAACTTAAGAATGGTGGAAGCCAGTGGTCAGAAAGAATGCTCACAATCTGTGCGCTCAGTGTTGTCTTTACTGTCCAGAAACAAAACTTCCACTGGGGCCTAATGGTTGTCTGGCTGCTGGTTTGTCTCTAAGCACCACGAGATGAGGCTCCTGCTCTCAACCTGTATAGACAGATCTCTGAGTTTGCAAAGATAAGGAAACAGTAGTTAAGTAGGGTTCTGTTATCTGCCCTTGCTTCTGATACTTGCCATGTTTAGAACATCACCTGTGTGATCATCAGCTCCTAGTTTTACAAGGTCTGTGTATTGACAAAAAACAGGCAATGACAGACTGTTACCTTTTGTTTTGGGGCTTCATCTCAGGATAAATATTTTGCACTTCTGGACTCTGATATGATGTTGGCATCAGGATTTTAATTAAGACAGAATGGAGTACAAATCAAGGTTTCACATGCAACTTTAACCCTTCCAGGTGATCATATTTCTGAATTCTTGGCTTTAATTTACATTCTTTAGCGTTCCTTTATCACTTCGGAGTGATCATATAGTAAATAATTCCTCGAGATTTGGGTCAGTTTTGCACTAATGTCAGCATATTTCTTGTAAATATATTGAAATGTATTTTAAAACATTAGTGCTAATACTGAGTTAATAATTACGTAAAATCAATTGACTTTTTTGAAATAAAACCCCAGATTGTATCAAGTACCCCAAAATCTGAGTTAGAAATAGCCAAATCTATTAAAACCACCAGTTTATTTGCCTTTTAATTAGCAATTTTGTGTTCCTAATTAAAACTATCATCCTGCTTGCTAGAGATACCTTTAGAATCCAAGTTTCAATTCAGTGTTTCTCATTTTTGCTTTCTCTTCTTCTTCCTTAGTGGAGATTGGAAAGAACTAATACTGTCTATAGTTCCAGAAATGATTATAAGGGAAAGTCTGTCAGAATTCTGTGAGGCTGTGAGTGGCTTTTATGAATGAAGTTAAGCCTGATATCAGAGACATAGCAGATCAAGTTAAATCTGCCTGTGTTGCTGCTTATGAAATAGTTAAGCATCTTGGATGAGAGCAAAAGAAGCTCCCCCAAACTAGATAGTTTGAGAATTTCATAGGAATTATTTTCACACTGCCTGAAAAATCAGAAGAAGCTTATGGAAGGAGCAGACTCGTGCAAGCATCTTTCATTAAAAAAAAGGAAAAAAAAAATTANGTCAATTTATGGTTATATAATCATAGTATGTCTGCCCTGGAGCCTTGTTGTCACTGCTCATTGCAGTCATTCTTCAGTCATGATTCTGGAAACTTAGGCAGGGTATTTTTATCAACAGAATCTTGTAAAGTTATCTTTTAAAGAGAAATTGAGCTGTGTATCTTCCATGTCAGCTTGAAGTTTGTAAGCATATAGGATCTCTTATGGGACTTTTTTGTTGCAACAATTCTATTCATCAACATTCCATATAGAGCTGGTTGGAGAGATTCACACATCTCTTCCTAGAATTCCTGCTGTATATTTAGGTTCTCCTGCTGTGCATAAGCAACTAAACTGATTTTTTCTTCTGGTGGATATTATATTGAATTTGTCAATTTTGACTGGTGCCATTGTTTTGCTCTTTCATCAAGTTATTTTGGTCTGTTTAAAGATTCTTGCTAAACTTGCTAAACCAAATGGATGTGTCATAGGTTTAACTCTTTAGGTCTTTACCAGATTAAGAAATATAGCAAACTTTTTCAGATGTATAATGTGATACTGTGACTTTACCATAAGTGCCATTGCTTTTGATGACACTGTCTTCAGAATGTCAAAATCACTACTGAAAGTGGACTGTACTCCCTTATTTCCCATCCATTTTGAAATGCTCTTTAATTACTAGAAGATCCTACTGGAAAGTTCTGAAGCCCATTAGAATTTGGGTTTTTATTGGCAGTTAGTCATACCCTTTTTTTCTACCATAATTGTTAATCAATGAAGTTATTACCTCTTGTTTTGTGTCTTCAGTTAGTTTTTTTTCTGTGTAAGGAGACTTTCTGCAGCCTTTTGACAACTGAGGAAGTTTTTTTTCCTATTTCATGATTTTTTAGAGGGCCAAGAAGTACCAAGGGATCAATATTATATTCATATTTTGGGAGGAATTATTGTTAGTTTTTAGAAAATATGTTTAGACTAAATTCTTTATTTTTATATTCTTATTTTAATTTAAAGGTGTTTGCAAGATTCCAGTGTAAGATTTACTGTCTTGTAATTTTCAGGATAATCTCAAATCTCTTTTAGAAGTATGTGTTATTATCAATGCGGTTTGGGGTTGAGCATTGCTAGCATCCATTCTGCTTCATTCCTATGCTCCTTCCAAAGTGTGACATAAATATTGTTTGGACCTACTAGTAGTTTACTTGGGACTTTAGCTGTTGGTTTCTGAACCTACATTTTTGATACCTGCATCTTTAATAATCTTACTTAACAGACACACACACACAAATAAGGAGTGTGCATGAACGAACCTTTGCCAATATATTCTGTTAAAAGCTGAGTCAAAGAAATAATTAAATTTTTGAATATTCTTGTTTGATTGCTTCCCAGGTAACCCAAGAGATTAATCAGGTTTTGTCGTAGTTATTGTTTTATAAGCTTGCCATTTCTAATGTGATCCAAACATTTCACCTTTGTGGTTTTTTACATTTATCTCTCTTAATACTCTGGACAATAGTGTAAATCTAGAGCAACTCTTCTGAGCTGAATATGGTTATTCCAGATGGATGTTGTACTTTCCACCTCCACATAGCCTGGCAGCACTTTCCCTCAGGTTTTATTCTCCTTAATAAAATAAAATAAAATGTTTGATAAAGAGCATATATTTGCTTTTTATGAAAACGGGCAAGGAGTTGTACAAAAAACTGGTTTTACATAGAGAAGTTTGGACTGTTAGCCCAGCTACTTGTTCTTATAAAATCTCAATTGTAAAAACTTTCTTCTACCTTTCTCAGGAAAAATGACATCCGTTTTGGTTCCATCATATTTAATGAGTAACATAGTCTTTACTTGAAGAGTGTTTAGGCTTCAGGGTTTAGTTTCTTAGTTTTACAAGAAAATCCCTCCTATTAGCCAATGCCTATGGGTGTAACACCAGGCAAAGTGCAGGGAATCCTATAGTTCTGATATATCTCAATCAGTTTCTTTAAAAAAGAAGTTTAGACACCCTTGGGAAGCATTTACTATGAAGGAAGATAGAATTCATTCCGTTTTAATACTTCCATTTTACATTTGCATGTTTGAACTGATCCGCAAATACAGCAGTTCTAGATCAGTATTTAAAAAGCTATACCAATATGAATTAAATCTACAAAAACCAACACTATAGAATGGGGACAAAGCAGTATTTCTTAGGGAGACCTCTAATCATCAACTATCAAAATTATTAAAATGGATATTGATAGAGCTATCCCAGTTTTACTGATGTGAGGAAACTGAAGCACTAAAATGATTTAACCCAGTCTTTAATATGAGACACTTGAGGAGTATAGGTCCTTTGATTTTCAGGCTGGCACTTCAACCACAAGCTGTTTAATTCAATGGCATTTAGCCTGAAAGCTTGTGTACAAGTTTCTGATGGTGCTCTTACATGTTGTCTTCTAGGTCATAAGGAATTCAGGGTTGATTCCCTTACCCTTTCACATTGTGGTGCTGTAATAGCAACCTAACAAGGTAGTATACTAAGGATAAGTTAACTACATCCTTTATCTTATTTTCCCCATAGACTTTACTGTTGCTGTGGCTTGAGCAATAAGTTTTAGATTGCCTGTTACAATCATTGAATTATATATATAACTTGCATGGAAATTGTTCTCACAGTCAGGTTTTGACCACTGTGATGCATACACAGGCATTTGTTTAATGCGTTGCCACATACAGAAATGCCATGTAGAATCATGGAATAAATAGATTCAGTGTGCATGGTCCTCAAATGTAAGAAGAAGTAAAAGTTTCTTCACCCAAATGTGTGTCTCTATGTGTTATTTTAGTTCCTATCTGAAGTGAGGAAAAATGAAACACTATACAAACGAAAAGAAAAGAAAAGAAAAGAAAAGAAAAGAGAAGAAAAGAAAAGAAAAGACTTTTGGCAACTGCATACTTCCAGATTGCATTTGTATTTTAGGGGAGGAAACTGGGAAAATGCTGTGTAATGGGGCCACCTGTCAGGAAAATTACCACCTGTCTCCAATCGTGATTTCAGTTGTTCATAAAATTAACAGAACTGATAAATAGTGATATCCCTATAAGTGAAAACAGTTGATGGGTTGATCTATTTTAGAGGTTTACAAAGTATTTATTACCCAGGTAATAAAAGGCTGAATAAATTCTTTGTACTGTGTATCAGAATATCCAAGTCTCAGGCGGGCAGAAGTGGCTCTTGAAATCTATGTGTATGTTAGGTTTTAGGTTCTGTAAGGCTGCATATTTAAAGCCTCTGTTTACATTTCTCTTCCATCTCACTAACATTGCTTTAATTTCAGTCACAGTGGCAAAATGATAATCACTATTGCTTGAGAGTTCAAGCAACCACCAACTATATCATCCATATTGTAGAATTCTGTGGTTTGTTTCTCTTACCACCTTTCTCTCAAAGAGGGGTTGGGAAGCTTCCAGATTCTCCTCTGTCCCTTCTTCCGTCTATTCTCTCTGAAGGATGAGGCAGGGTTAACTATTGAACATTCACTGAAACAATGACTGCATACGTGAAGACCCTACACATTGCTACTACTGCCATAGCCAGTCCTCAAGCTACTTGGTGTGAGTCACATCTTAAATGAAAAAAATGAATAGGCAAATACTTTTCCTTGTCTCCAACTGTGTTTTGTTACTAATTTCAATCACTTGGGCAACCTCCCCTGCCACTAAATTGTAAAGCTACCAGGTACTCCACATCTTGCATCCAGAAATACTTTTGTTCTGCTGCACTCCAGTGTCTGCACACTGTGTTCTGCAAAACTTGGGGAAGCCAGGTCTTCACATGTGTGTTTGTCACAGATCCTGAACTGGAAGCCTAGTGTTGTCCATCTGGCTCTTCCACTAAGATCTTAACAAGAGGTAATTACCAGGAGAGAGGGAAGCTGAAACATTGCATCTCAGGGAGAGGACACAGACTTTTCAAAATCTTCAGCTGTACAATACTGTCTTGCTATTGCAGAAAACTCTAATATTCAGTTCCAGCATCTTCAGACTACTTAGTCTTCATGTACAGTGGTATTTCTGCTGTTTCAGAAATCTGCAGCCAGTTTTCTGCATTCTCTCAGTATCAGCAGATACTCCTATTAAAGCTGTCTTAGCAAACCCGGGAGTCCTTCACTCCAGCCTGCCTAGCACTCCTCTGCATGTTACTATGCCTCTGCACGTTTCTCAGGTCTGGCATTTGCCTTTCCCTCTACAGTGTCTCACAGCCTCTCAGCACACCCAGCACACCCCTTTTGTTCACCTATAAGAGCTGCCAGGTTTTGCAGAGCTCTGGTCTTCTATTGTTTGCTGCAGGATATATTGACCATATATACTGATATTTGTAGCTGAACACAAGTTACAAGTTTCTTCTCCTGCTTGCAGTTGAAGAATATTCTAGTGACAGCTATAACAATGGCTAAGAATGGAATGCACAAAAAACCCCAACAAACCAGCACTGTTTTTAACTTCTTTTAATGCAATTGGATCAGTTGGAAGGAGAAGGAGAATAAATATCATCTGACTTGGACAGTTCTCTGAATTCATCAGCAAGTCTCTAGAAATTGTTCAAATACTCTTGCATTTTGAAGAATGTTTTTTTCCAGTCTTTTTTAAAGCCTAAAGCTTCTTGGGGTGTCACACCACCGCAGGCTTCGCCAGCTGTGGGTCTACCTAAATGGAGGTATACTGACTGGATTACAGTTGTGGTAGGAAAGAACTCAGCTGGTGAGCTCTGCCTGGGAATGTGAATACGTGCTAGGAGGTCAGCCCACAATGACCTTTTTGCTGCTGCAGACAACATTATTACAATACTGGGGCTTTGTGAGCTCATTGGGAATTACCTTCCTGAACTGTAGTCACGTCTTTGCTGGCTGTATGGCTGTCTTTTTGTAACTAGAGGCTGTAATTTTTTCATATTTTACAGTAACTCATAAATGTTTAAGACAGCTTTTGAGCAATTAGTGCTGCTTCTGCTCTAGAAGTTATGAATTTGTTATGTGCAATGATTTTCATAATGTGTCACCTTAATTTATTTCAGTCAGTTTGGCAAAGAAAAGCAGTAAAACTGAAAACATGTAAGGTTGCAGTTTTCTAGTTGCATGAATAATGTGCAATATCAATTCCAATCTATTTTCATGAAAAAAATAACGAATGACATACTCCATTCTATTCTTAGCCTGGAAATATGCTGACACATCTAATGCATAATAAAAAGTACTTTACACGTGAGTTACCTTGGTTAGCGGCTCACTGAGTCCCCACGCTAGTGCTTCCTATTTATGAAGAGACTTTACACTTGAATGCAATTTGTTTCGTAATGCTTAAAGACAAATTACTCTTTACAGCTATTAAAATGTGAAAATATCTGGTGGACTAAAAATCTCTTTTTTTACAAGAAGTTCAGGGTTTTTTTTCCCTCAGCGATGTAGCCATTGTGTGTTTCTTATTCATCCTTTGTGTGTGACCTATCAGACTGAAGTGGTTTGTGGAGAGGAAAAGCAGTCCCAAGGTAAAATACTAGTAGCAACATTGGAAGGATTTTGATGCAGTTTTATTTTTAGAAATCCACATCAGAAAGCCTTTTAAGGCAATGATTTTTTGACTTGTGACCATGGACAAATGTCACATTTTTTCAGAGCAAGTTAGAAAATACCTCTGCTTGTTTATCTGAAATCATTCCCATCTCAAAATCAGATCATATGTACTTCATATACTTCCTAGAAATCTTGAGGGTTCATGCCTTTATGAGTTCTTGGGTTGCAGCTGAGGCTGATTATTTGGCTTTCCTTGAGGATGTCTCCTGCCCAGGCTAGGAACAGCCTGGGTATCTGGAAATGGTGGAGCTGTGTTATGCACTTGAACTGATTAAGGAAGAGCAGGGCTGCAACCCCTGGAACTTTGCCACTTTATCTCATTAGATTCCTCTATTTGCTTCTTCTTACCTTTTTTTTTTTTTTTTTTTTTTTTACCCGTGCGTACCCGTTGAGGGGGAGGTTAGGAATGGTCTCTTTCTAGCATCTCTGCAGGGAAGGCCAGAAAAAAGTATAAAAATCATGAAATTGTTTCACTTTAGTGGGTTCCCAAGTAGGCAGATCCAGGTCTTTTGTCTTGTAATTGGATTCCCTTTTCATTGCCTATTTTGTAATCCAGGATCAAAATAACTTAATTTTGAAATGCAATCCAGCAAATACTATGCTACAGAGAGTTTTTTAAATTCTAAAAAGTTCTTCTAGATATCTACTTGAGAAACATGATACAAATTTGGAATTCCAGTTGTTTGGTTTTAGTTAAATTGAAACTTGTGGAAGAAACCAAAACCTTGCAGCAAAAAATGTGTCCTCCTCTTTGCTGCTTTAATGTGTTCAGAGCCAACATACACATTAAATAAAATTGGGTTTGCACTAAACACTTCAAGATATTTTTTACTTTTAAGGTTATTGAGCCATTAAAACTTGTATAAGTGGTTATATTTTTTCCTAGAGCTTCAGATCTTTCCCCATCTTCCCTGAGCTCAGTGAAAGCTTTGCTTGAAGTTTTGTTCTATTGGTGGGATGAGTTACTAGAACCTTCTTTGTTGAAACAGGTCAAACCAAAACCCCTCTCTTTCTGTGCTGATGCAAACAGTGCAAGAAATAAGAAAAAATAAAAGGCTTTTTCTCTGTCTGCATATACTTCCTTTAGAGAAGGTATTAATTTACAATATTTTCCTTTGTAACATGCTACTAGAAATAGGAAACAAAATTAATATAGAATCACTTGCTGGTTGCTTTTACTTGCTGAAATTTTGTTTTTAGTATACAGTGATATTTGTATGACAGTTTCACTTCCCATTGTCAGAAAGTAATTTAATATTACTGTAGTTCCAAGATCTCCAGAAACAAAGTGAAATTAGAAACAAAACTACCGAAGGGACATTAAATATGCTGAAGAAAGTAAAGAAAAAAAAAGAAAACCCACTGAAGTATTGTAGACTTTAGCAATATTTTAGAGGCTGGATACCTTGTATTAGGTTTGTGATCTATTTAGGCAGATAAGAACAAGTTGATATGTTTTTCTGAATTAACAAACTCAAGGTAACTTAACTTTTTTTTTTCTTTTTTTCTTTTTTAATTTAATAATGAACACTCAGGAAAAAAAAAGAAGCATTTTCTCTTTCTCTCTTGTTTCTAAAATCCATTCCTTTACTTGAGGAGTTAAGGACTCAAAACTATAAAAAGTTGGAATATTTTTTTAAGGCTGTTTCAACAGGTGCAGGTGCTCAGCTGATTTAAACTAATCTCTGTGTGTTCCTGCTCTGAGGACTGGTTCCATTCAGTACCATCCACCACCATCCAGCACTGCCATCCATCCCTCTTGCTGCCTGGTGAGCCAGATCTGGGAACTGGGAAATTCAAATCTAAGTTGTTTTGTCTTTTGCTGTGTAGCTGCTTTTCAGCACAAATGCCTCCCCATTGTGCTTGTGTGGCAGTGGAATGAGCCAGGCTGTCAGCAAAAGGAAGATCAGACTGCTCAGCCAAAGGCAGCAGTGCGAAAGGGCAAAGCATCACTTTTATTGGTGCTGTGGGCTTAAATTTGTTTAGATCAATCATGAAACCACACCACAGCATTTCCACCTCTGCTGTTTAACAGTTGATGTTATGGATGATCTGAATGTATTAACTAGATTGATTTTCAATTTGTCAGTCCTCTTTGAAACATCAAAAAGACGAGGCAAAGCAGAAAGATCAGACAAACAAACCAGACTGAGTCAGGTCACAGAGCTCTGGGTACAATAAGATGTTTCCAAAGTTATTATATAGTGCAATTATATAACTAACAGTCTAGATTTTATTAACACATCTATTGGTCACTGAAAACTGCAGATTTCAGTGAAGAATATTTCTGTTTTCAGCAGCTTCTCCTTTGATGTAAAAGGGCTATTTTTAAACAAAATTTCCACATATAGGGCTTTGTCTCAACATTTTTTTTTTCTTATTTCAGAAGGCTATCTCTACAAGTAGCACAAAATTCCAAATGGCTTTTTGCCATCATCTTCAAAAGGGTGATGTCTGCTTAAGTTAATGAGTTGATCAGTTTTAAGTGATACTATAATTGTAAGATTTCTCTTCCCATTCACATGTACTGGGAAATGTGACTGTGCTCTTCCTAACTTTGCAAGTTATTTATATGATTATTTGTAATCACATTTTTGCTTTATAATCCTGTCAGGTAATACAGGTGGTCCAAAAATTCCCAAATAAATTTTAATCCATAATTGTAATATTTGCCTGAGCCTCTGATTTCCATTCTTTACCTCTTTACCTCTTCATTTCCCGGTGCTTTGAGGAGATGATGTTGAACCATCAACATTTTGCAGTCTGCTACCAGAAGTGAAGTACTGTTGACATCATTTCTGAATCCATTAAAAGGAGGTTCCCACAGGGCAAATATTGCATGTGTACAAATTGTTTACAGCTTTTGTGTGGTCAATGATGATAATAATGGTAGGAAAAAAGGTCCTGGGAATTAAGCCATGCAGAAATTTGCTGTTTAATTTTGACAGTGTATTGGTTTTTGGCTGCTGCATGATCTTTATGCTCGCTAGAAATATAAAGGGCAGTTCTTTTAAAAAATGACCATCAGGCTGAGACAGCTGCTCTTTAGAATGAAATATAATGATATATAGCATTCGAGCAGTCAAACTGTTTTTTCACATGTCAACCTTTTCCTTATTCTATTTGGGTAATTTTGTCAGATCTTACTGTATTACTGATAGCTTGTCATGGAAGAGTTCAGTGTTATGACTCTGTCTTTGCTCTGTCCCTTTTCCTTTCCTTTTCTTTCACTGTACTCCACCTCTAAGTGAGCTCTTCCCTCTTCTGAGCATGATGCTATGCATAACAGTTGCTAGGTGGCTGAGTTTAAAAATGTTTTAGAACATGTCCTTTGATTGTGTGTTCCTTATTTTTTCCATGTTGCAGTCATTATTGCTGATGGAAATCTTATATATATATATGTCTATATCTCAATCAAAGTACTTTTTTGAATTTATATAACAGCATGTTTCATCAATCATACCCAATTTTAGTTTAATGAAGATTAGAAATGAATTTGCATGTAACAGCTGTACAATATACAGGTACATTAAGCAAAACAATATACGTGGGAAAACACACATGGAATGGAGCAAATACTATGAGACCTTTAACTTCAGAATTGGCCTAAATTCAAAAAGGCTGTATCTTGAAGCACTATTCAAGTCTTGTTTCATAAGCACTAAGAGGTTCCTGAACTCAAATAGTCAAAAGGGATTAAATTACCTAAGTTATGCATATGTTTTATGCTTCAAGTGACTGTGCCAGGGAGCTCACTGAGTATGTGCCCTTGTATCCTCAGAATGTGGGATCTTAGGGAGCACTTTTGTGTTGCACAAGCAGGAAGGACCTCAGCCCATTTGTTTGCTGTATGTTGCCCTCTGGTCTGTAAAGATAAAAGAGAAATAAAGGGGTGAATCAGAACATGTCCAGGATAGACATCTGTCATACTTCAGAGTTTTCCTGGAGCTGGTGCAAATTTTAGCAGTCTGTACTTATTTTTTAAAAGCTTGAGCAAGCTACATAATACCCCCACTAACCTTTTGCAGAGAGGATTCCACGTCCTCAGGTTCTTAAACAGTTCTTTTTAACATTCACAGAAGCAAATCCTTCAGAATTTTTTCCTAACCTCTAGAGGCAGAACATTCTTATCGTACCATTTTTTTATTATAGGTCATCTTGCTTTTCATCATTCTACAGGCTTTAAGTAAAGCAAAGATTTTAGTTAGCTGGGCTAACTAAAAATTTAATTAAATCCTAGCTCAGGATTTAATGAATAAGATTGTATTTTGCACCTGATTATTTCTTGTCTTTTTTTTTTGCCCCTGATCACTGCTTATTACAGAGTTTCTTCACCTTTTAAAATTTTCCTATTTTTTTTTTACCTTTTTTTCTTTTAATTGTGAGTAGTGGTAACTCAGAGGATGTATGGGCAATTGAAAATGGTGTCCATCTGAGGAAATGCTTGTTGAACTCCCAGGGATGGCATATCTTACTTCAAAACTGTTCATGTCTCTCTGTTTTCTGAGATCTCACCCAGCATAGCACTTGACTGGGGTCCACTAAGGGACTCTGATCTTTTTCTTTCCCTTTTTTTTTT